>WAAF01007505.1:2273-22704 GCA_013400475.1 Tricholaema leucomelas
AATAGTCATAACAATAATAATAACAATAATAACAACAACAACAACAACAATAATAATAATAATAATAATAATAGTATCGTTGTAATAATGATTTGTGAATAGAATCAGATCACAAAAATCACAGTCCTGATAAAAATTAAAGCCCAGTGACACTAATATTGAGAATTAAACTACTGAGGTAGTGCTTTACCATCTGATTGTACAATTATTACCATACAATAGTAATCACAAGAAATAGACATTAAAATACTGGCAATTAACAATATCATTTAATAGAATTAGCTAATCAATATAATAAACCCCATGGTAATAACTCATAACGTGACCATATCATTATTGTAATAGAGGAGGATTATTGTTGTTGTTATTATTACTAATCTCTTCCTTGCTGCTTGCTCGCTCCCACAGCCATTGCCCTAAACGCCCACTGAGAGCTCGCTGGAAGCGCTTCGGCAGCTCTGCCCCTGCCAAGCTGCTGCAGCGCCAGGGCATGGCCTGCCAGAGCACAAAGCAAGGGGCAGCAGTGACACTGACGAATGACCATTAGCATTTCAATGATGAAACCAAGAGCCCTGAGCCAGCCCCACCTGATACTGCCCAGAAGCATGCTGTAGAGACAGCAGGCATCATTTTCTGCCTCCAATCTAACCATGACCTCAGTCCTGACCTCTAAAGACCACTTTCTCCAGTGATTAGATCAGAGCTAATCCCTCTGTGGCATGCACCCAGGTGTGCAGAGCTGAGCTGAAGTGGATTTGTGACCAACAGGGCATTTTTAATATCCCCAATGCAGGGCCAGCAATGTCTTGCAGGCTGAAGTCGATTGGGGCAGAGTAAGAATCCCTCCTGCTTGGACTCTGTGAACCAGACCTTCTATCTCATTACCTTGTGAAGTGCTCCAATTTAGTGCGGGTTTAAATAAATATGCCTGGTGGGGAGGAGTGCTGTGGCAGCTTTAAGGCTCTGAGCTGTCACGAAGATGCTTTGTGTGTCCAGAGAGACAGCAGGTTCCTGGGCTGGCAAGGACAAGGCATTGGAGTGATGCAGGTGCTCCAGCAGGAATGCAAAGTCCCCAACAGAGCACTCGTGGAATCAGGGAATCGGTTGGTTGGAATCACCCAGCCCAGCCATGCTCTAACTCTGCCCAGGATGGGGCTAAGCTATGTCCCTCAGCACCACAGCTCTGTCCCTTCCAAACACCCCCAGGGATGGGCATTCAGCTACCTCCCTGGGCAGCCTGTGCCAGGCTTGGAGATCCCTTCCAGACAGGAAGTTTCTACACATGTCCAACCTAAACCTCCCCTGGAGCAGACTCAGGCACCTCTCATCCCATCACTTCATACAAGGGAGCAGAGCCCAACCCCTGCCTGGCTCCAGCATCCTCTTAGGGAGCTGCAGAGAGCAGTGAGCTCTGCCCTCAGCCTCCTCTGCTCCGCACCAACCTCCCCCAACTCCCTCAGCTGCTCCTCCCAGTTTGTTGCTTATCCCAATCTCAAAATCAGCCTCTTAGGGCACAAAGCTCTGAGTCTTGGTCACCAGCAGGAGAGGAACATTTGCTTCTCGAGCAAAAGTAACTGTGAGGGGTGGAGGGGAGGCTGCTCTGGAGGGTCTCCAGTTAAGAGTTTGTGCTCTTAGAGTAACACACACAGTAAGAGCTTTGGCCCCGGGAGATGCTAACTGTGGCACTCAGCTAATGGCCTTCACTTTCAGCCGTACTGGTGTCCAGACCTTGAAAACTGCTCCCTCTGAGCTTTGACTGATAAGCTGAAAAGGCTTTCCCAACAGAAATGGTTGTTCTGATTGTTCTTCTCCACGCTGGCAGAGGGGCAAGGGTGGATGAGCTACATCTGTGCTAGGAAATGGAACAAGCCTGAGAATGTTCTTCAAGGTTAAAGGTTGCAGAGAGTTCCTCTTCCTGCTATTAAGCCCTTTTAGTCTCCAAAACAGGATGGTGACTTACCTGGTCCCTCCATGGCTGGAGCTAACTCCAGAATGATCTCTGTAAATTTGGGCATTAGGAAGTTCTTTACTTTGAGAATGGTGAAACACTGGAGCAGGTTGCCCAGTCAGGTGGTGGAGGCCTCAACCCTGGAATCATAGAATAGAGCAGGTTGGAAGAGACCTCCAAGCTCATCCAGCCCAACCTAGCACCCAGCCCTAGCCAATCAACCAGACCATGGCACTAAGTGCCCCAGCCAGGCTTGGCTTCAACACCTCCAGGCATGGGGACTCCACCACCTCCCTGGGCAGCTCATTCCAATGCCAATCACTCTCTCTGCCAAGAACATCTTCCTGACATCCAGCCTAGACTTCCCCTAGCACAACTTGACACTCTGTCCCCTAGTTCTGTTGCTGGGTGCCTGGCAGCAGAGCCCAACCCCAGCTGGCTACAACCTCCCTTCAGGTATCTGTAGAGAGCAATGAGATCTGCCCTGAGCCTCCTCTTCTGCAGGCNAGTGCAGAACCCTGCACTTGGCCTTGTTCAGTCTCATCCCATTGGCCTCTGCCCACCCATCCAGCCTGGACAGGTCCCTCTGCAGGGCTCTCCTACCCTCCAACAGCTCCACACCTGCTCCTAGCTTGGTGTCATCTGCAAACTCACTGATGCTGGACTCAATCCCCTGCTCCAGATCATCAATAAAGATATTGAACAGGACTGGGCCCAGGTCTGATTCTTGGGGCACAGCACCAGTGCCAGCTGCCAGCTGGATGTGACACCATTCACCATCACTCTCTGGGCCCATCCTTCCAGCCACTTCTTGACCCATTTCAGAGTGAATCTGTCCAAGCCAGGAGCTGCCAACTGTGCCAGGAGCTGCTTGTGGCATACAATGCCAAAGGCTTTGCTGCAGTCCAGGTAGACTCCATCCACAGCCTGCCCCACATTCACCAGGCAGGAACCTGATCATAAAAGGAGATCAGTTTGGAGACACTGAAGGTCAGGCTCGATGGGGCTCTGAGCAACCTGTCCCTGCTGACCGCAGGGGACTTGGACTAGACAACCCTGAAAGGTCCCATCCCAGCCACTGCACTCTGTGACTGTGCTGCCAACCTCTGGTGGGCTGCATAGACAACGGTGCAGAGATGGCATTTGGGGTTTTGCTCCCAAACACTCTCCCAGCTCTGCCAAAGCCTGCAAGGCACCTTTGGAGGGCCCCGACAGCAGACGCAGGCAGCAAATGCTCTTACCCCCTTTTGACTCGGTGCTTGGGCTTGGCAAGGCTGAGCAGCCTCTGTGTTACAAACGTGGTACATCTGCTCCCACCACATCCTGCTGGAGCAAGCCATCAGCTTCTGCCTTCTTACTGCACAGGAGGTGCACAGGAGGAGCCAGGATCTCTGGAAATGTGGCCCTTTCTCCTCGTCCAGGTGGCTAAATCCCAGAGCAGGCATTAGGTGCGGATGCAATGCCTGGATCTCAGCCTGTGTGACTTGCCCAAGGTCATGCACAGAGCACATCTCAGCTGCAAGGGGAGACAAAGAAACCCAGGTTACTGCTGTGGCCCCTGCCTCATTCCTCCTTTCCTAAAATCAACAGCTGAGCTCCAGTCCCCTGCTTTAAGCCACTCAGTTGGAAATGAAAACTCCAGAGCTTAGCTTCGTGCAGTCTCACAAACAGTTCAGATCCAAGCGGAGGAGCTGGGGGCGTCAGGGGGCTCAAACAGAGCCCCTCTGTCAGGCAAGCACAGACTGTAAAAGCACAAGGGAAGGTTCAAACTCCGGCTGTACCAACTGCAGCCCTTTGGTGCAGCCCATGGCAGCTGGGCAGAGCCCAGCAGCAATGCCCAGGGGAGAGAGGGTTCTGCTGTCAGCTCCGGCGCTGGAGCGCATCTGCCGCTGAGAGAAGGGGAGATGATGAAAACAGGGAGAAACAATAAAGGTGGCACACTGATGCCAGCCTGGTCTTCCAAGAGCTGTCCTCAGGAAAGTTAAAAGGCCTCTTGGCATATGGCTTCACTAAATGAAAGCTCTGAGGTCTGCAGCTGAAAACACAAGTGACAGATAAAGGGAGATGTGTGGAGAGAGGAGGGGCTGAGGCGCCGCACACAGAGCTGCCACTGCAGAGCAGGTCGTGGATGGGAAGCTTCTTGTCAGCGGTCATGGCAAAGCACAAACATCACATCATGGAATGGAGGTTGTTGGAAGGCACCTCTAGAGATCAGCCAGTCCAAACGTCCTGCCAGAGCAAGGGCACCCAGGGCAGGGCACACAGGAACGCATCCAGGTGGGGCTGGAAAGCCTCCAGAGGAGAAGACTCCACAAGCTCTCTGGGCAGCCTGCTCCAGGCCTCCTGCACCCTCACACCAAACAAGATTCTCTTTAAGTTCAAGTGAAACCTCCTGAGTTCCAGTTTGTGCCCACTGTCCCTTGTCCTGTCCCGGGGCACCGCTCAGCAGAGCCTGGCCCCTGCTTCTCGCCCCCCACCCTTTAGATATTTACAGACCTTGATCAGGTCCCCTCTCAGCCTTCTCCTCTCCAGGCTCTCAGCCTTTCCCCATCACACAGATGTTCCAATTCCTTTGTCATCCTCACAGCCTCCACTGGACACTCTCCAGTATCTCTCTGTACCTCTGGAACTGGGAAGCCCAGAACTGGACACAAGCCTCCAGCTGTGGCCTCAGCAGGGCAGAGCAGAGGGACAGCAGAACCTCCTTTGCTCTGCTGGTCACACTCTTCTGAGACCACACAAAAGTCAGAGCAAAGCTCAAGGATGCCAAAGAAGGGAAGGTCCTCTGCAGGTGCAGCCAGGCTGGGCCAGCTGAGCAGCTTCTCCCAGGAACAGTTATTATGCAAAATGTTGAGGATTTGGGTTAATGACTCCAAAGCTCTCCAAGATTCTCCACCACTGCTCCAATGTGGCCAGCAGGGAGGTTATTCTGCCTCTGTACTCAGCACTGGTCAGGCCTCACCGTGAGTGGGCAGAGGCCAATGGGATGAGATTGGACAAGGCTAAGTGCAGGAGTCTGCACTTTGGCCACAGCAACCCCAAGCAGCACTACAGGCTGGGGACAGAGTGGCTGGAGAGCAGCCAGGCAGAGAGGGACCTGGGGGTGCTGGGAGAGAGGAGCTGAAGATGAGGCAGCAGAGTGCCCAGGTGGGCAGCACAGGACGCTCAGGGCAGACCTCATTTCTCTCTACAGCTACCTGAAGGGNCCTGCAGACCATAAGGCAATTTCTTTTTGTTTTCTATCCCTCTTAGTGCCAGACACTAAGATTTCATCAATCCAACCTCTGAGGCACAGAGACAAAGGCTCACGCTTGACTAAGCCTAGATTCAATCCTGTTTCTTGCTGTTGCTGAAGACAAGACAAATAAACCACGACTCAGAAGGTTCAATGAGTCATATCCAAGGTATCAATTGAAAGTCAGCACTCATCCTGGGGAGAATCTAGCTGAAAACACAAAGAAGAGAGAGTTTATAGGCTGGAACTCCCCATTCAAACATTGCTGCTGATTGCAAGAGGGACTCCAAATGCTAACTTTAACTACTGCATAGCTTTTCAAGTTGGGCTTTGTGCTTACTTTATAATCTCTCATAGAACCATAGAATGGGTCAGGTTGGAAGGGAGCTCAAAGCTCAGCCAGTTCCAACCTCTCTGCCATAGGCAGGGACACCTCCCACTAGAACAGGTCGCTCAAGGACTCATCCAACCTGGTCCTCAACACCTCCAGGGAGATTGTGGAGCACAGAAGCACAGAATGGGATCTTTGATCCCATACTGTGCTTCTGTGCTCCACAACCTCCCTGGGCAACCTCTGCCAGTCTCTCACCACTGTCACCCCAAAGAACTTCTTCCTAACATCCAGTTTCAATCTCCCTTCTGCCACTTCAAACCCATTCCTCCTCCTCCTCTCATAACAAGACCTTGTCAACAGTCCCTCCCCAGCCTTCCTGCAGCCCCCTTCACATCCTGCAAGGCCACTCCAAGGGCTCCTGGAAGCCTTCTCTTCTCCAGGCTGCACAGCCTCAACTCTCTCAGCCTGTCCTCACAGCAGAGCTGCTGCAGCCCTCTCAGCATCTTGGTGGCCTCCTCTGGACTGGCTCCAACACTTCCATGTCCTGCTTGTGCTGGGGGCTCCAGAGCTGCAGCCAGGACTGCAGGTGGGGTGTGAGGAGAGCAGAGCCAAGGGGCAGAATCCCCTCCCTTGCCCTGCTGCCCACACTGCTCTTGCTGCAGCCCAGCACAGGGTTGCTGTCTGGGCTGCACTCACACTGCAGGCTCCTGTTGAGCTTTTCATCAGCCCAGACCCCCAGGGCCTGTTCCTCAGGGCTGCTCTCAGCCATTCCCCACCCAGCCTGCAGTTGGGCTTGGGATTGCACCCACCCAGCTGCAGGACCTTTCACTTGGCCTTGCTGAATGCCATGAGGTTGGCCTGGGCACAGCTCTGCAGCCTGTCCAGCTCCCTCTGGATGGATCCCTGCCTCTAGCAAGTCACCTGTGCCACACAGCTTGGTGCCAGCTGCACACTTGCTGAGGCTGCACTGCACTCCTCTGTCCATGGCACTGACAGAGATGTTCAACATCTCCAGGATGTGCATCCCTCTCCAGGGGAGGAGAGGCTTGGAGGAGAGAAATTAACAGCTAAATATGTCCAGGTTTGCTTGCAGAAAGCAGAGCAGTCAGCTTGGACAAGCAGCTAAGAACTCAGCTCAGATCTTTCTAATTGGCTTTACAAAAGACATCATTTTGCCTTTTTTTTTTTTTCCCCTAAGCAGAAGTGAAGAAGAAAATTCTTGGGATGTGCACAAGCAGGGATCAGGGAAAAAAAAGAAGGGCAAACAGCAAAAACATTCTAGAAATGCCTAAGAGATGATGAGAGGAATAAAGAGTCAATATCTCTGCTAGCCAGCAGAAGGCCAGCAGAAAGCCAGCAGGAGGGATAAAGGGAGCCTGCTCACACTGCTGAGCCAGCCCAGGATGCCATTGGCTCTGCTGCCCACCTGGGCACTCTGCTGCCTCATCTCCAGCTCCTCTCTCCCAGCACCCCCAGGTCCCTCTCTGCCTGCCTGCTCTCAGCCACTCTGGCCCCAGCCTGTAGTGCTGCTTGGGGTTGTTGTGGCCAAAGTGCAGAACCCTGCACTTGGCCTTGTTCAATCTCATCCCATTGGCCTCTGCCCACCCATGCAGCCTGGCCAGGTCCCTCTGCAGGGCTCTCCTACCCTCCAGCAGCTCCACATCTGCTCCTAGCTTGGACCTCACACCTTAATCTTGGCCCCCATCCCTCAAATATTTAGAGACATTGCTAAGATCTCCCCTCTCAGCCTTCTCAAGACTAAACATAGATCACAGAAATAAGGAGGTTGGAAAAGCCCTCTAGGACCATCCACTCCAACCTAGCACCTAACCCCTTCTAATGAACGAACCCATGGCACTAAGTGCCTCCTGCAGCCTCCTGTTAAACACCTCCAGGGATGGGGACTCCACCACCTCCCTGGGCAGCCCATTCCAATGCCAATCACTCTCTCTGCCAACAACTTCCTCCTAACATCCAGCCTGACCCTGCCCTGGCACAGCTTGAGGCAGTCTCCCCTTGTTCTGTTGCTGGGTGCCTGGCAGCAGAGCCCAACCCCAGCTGGCTACAGCCTCCCTTCAGGAATTTTAAGACAGCAATGAGGTTCTTTCTGTACTGAGGGCTCCATATCTGGCCCCAGCCCTGCAGGTGAGGTCTCTCCAGAGCAGAGCAGAGGGGCAGGATCCCCTCTCTCCAGCTCTGCCCACACTGCTTTGGATGCAGCCCAGGCAGCCCTTGGCCTTCTGTGCTGCCAGTGCCCATGGCTGGCTCCTGCCCAGCTTCCCCCCCAACCAGCACCCTCCAGCCCTCCTCTGCAGGGCTGCTCTCAACCTCATCCTGCCCTAGCCTGGGTTAACACCAGAGGTGTCCCAGCCCAGGTGAAAGATGCCATGCATTCAGCTGAGGGCTGTCAGCTCCTCCTGAGCACGAAGCATCTGCTCTTCTCCTGGCACTTACTTCAACTTCCTACCCAAACCATTCTATGATCTTGAATTTCCATTCAGCTCTGCCTTGCTGAGCTCTTTTTTCTTTTCCTCCTTTTTTTTTCCCCCATCTATCTAAGCAATTATTCACAAATTAGATTTCTTGAGAGCCAAACTATCAGAGGAGGCTCCCTCCCTTCTCTTCAACCATCATGCAGGAGAGCTAATTATATTTCATTTTGGGTCTGTAAAAAAACAAACCTACAAACAACCTCCTAAATAATGACAACCATTAGCCAACATTAGGGCCTGCCACTTATCATCCCTGCCAACTGCTGATAACACTTTATGGCTGCTTAGAGAGGCTGATTAAAGCTCGTGGTGGATTTAGTGAGGGTGAAAGATTAACAAAAAGGTATTTATGGGAGAGACACTAAAAACATCTCCAAGTTCTCAGTAAACACTCAGCAAACCCCCCCCCCCAAGCCTCGTGACATTTATAGGTGTTGCTCAAGAGGTGGTTTTGGCATCTGCAGAGTGAAGCTGATAACCAGGTCCTGCCTGCTGGGAGGGGGAGAAGATGGAGAGGGGAAGGGAGAGGAGAAGCTCAGCTCTGTGTGGCTCGGGCAGGAGGGAGGGAGGGGGGAAGGAAGGGAGGAAGGAAGGGAGGGAGGGAGGAAGGGAGGGAGGAAGGGAGGGAGGAAGGGAGGGAGGAAGGAAGGGAGGAAGAGAAGGAGGGAGGGAGGATGGAAGGGAGAAAGAAAGGGAGGGAGGATGGAAGGAGGATGGAAGGGAGAAAGGAAGGGAGGGAAGATGGAAGGGATGAAGGAAGGGAGGAAGGAAGGGAGAAAGGAAGGGAGGAAGGAAGAGAGGAAGGAAGAGAGGAAGGAAGAGAGGGAGGGAGGGAAGGAGGGAGGGAAGTGCTCATCCAAAACAGACCATCTGGGACCTCTGAGGAGAATTCTGGGGTCATGGAGGCACAGAACCATGGAATAATAAAATCATGGAATCATAGAATCATGGAACCACAGAATCATGGAATCATAGAATTATGGAGTCAGAGAGTCATGGAATCATGGCATAGTAAAATCATAGAGTCATGGACTCATGAACTAATAAAATCACAGTCATGGAATCATGGACTTATTCAATCATGGAATAACTGAATCATAGAATGATGAAATCATAGGATTATTGAATCCTTAACTGATAGAATTGTGGAGTTATTGAATCACAGAACCATGGAGTCATAAGAGTCATGGAATCATGGAATGGTAGAGTCACAGAATGGTAGAAGTTGGAAGGGACCTCTGGAGATGACCAAGTCCAACCCCCCTCTGCCAAAGCAGAGTCACCTAGAGGAGGTCACACAGGAACGCATCTGGGTGGGTTGGGAACCTCCACTCTGCTCTGCCCTGCTGGGGCCTCACCTGGAGTGCTGTGTTCAGTGCTGGGCCCCCCTGTTGCAGAAGGACAGGGACACATTAGAGTGGGCCCAACAGAGAGCCACAAAGCTGCTGGGAGGTCTGGAGCATCTTGTGAAGAGGAGAGGCTGAGAGCCCTGAGGCTGCTGAGCCTGGAGAAGAGCAGCCCCAGAGGGGATCTGAGCAATGCTGATCACCAGCTGAAGGGTGCAGAGGTCAAGAGGGTGGGGCTGGGCTTCTGACACTGGTGTCCTGTGGCAGGACAAGGAGCGAGGGACACAAACTGGCACCCAGGAGGTTGCACCTCAACATCAGGAGAAGCTTCTTTGGTGTGACAGTGCTGGAGGCCTGGAGCAGGCTGCACAGAGAGGTTGTGGAGGACTTTCAGGACCCACCTGGATGTGTTCCTGTGTGCCCTGCTCAGGGTACCCCTGCTCTGTCTGATCTCCAGAGGTCCCTTCTCAACCCCAGCATCCTGTGATTCTGTAACACAGGAGCCCAAATGCATCTTGCTGCAGAGTGACTTTTTTTTTCCCTCCTTCATTCTTTCTTACCTAAGAAATTAATTAAGCCTGGGGAGAGGAAAAAAAAACCCAAAGCAAACAAAACCCAACCCCCCAAACAGATATTTCCAAGCTATATACAGAGACACAAAAAAAGCAACCAATGTAAACAAAAAAGTCTCACGTTGCTGTGCTGATGGAGTGAGTCAGAAAGAAACACAACAGCTTTACCTGAGAAGAGTTGGAAAACAAAGCCCCAAGTGTTTGGCAACAGGAGCAGGAGGCAAAGAAAACCATCTCCAAGAGAAGCTGAGCAGAACTCTCCAGCTCCTACAGGTGAGGCTCAGGTCCCCTCCCAGCCAGCCTCACCACAGCCAGCAAACCAGAGGAGTCCTCAGATGCTAAGTCTTGACCATCTTCACCCTCCACAGGGCACAGCCTACCTCTGTCCCACCTGCTGGGCACCACTGCTGCCCGCCAGGCTCGGTGCTGGGCACCACTGCTAATCTGCTGGTGGGTAGAGAAGCTCTGCAGAGGGACCTGACTAGGCTGAAGCCATAAGCAGAGGCCAGAGGGGTGAGGTTCAACAAGGCCAAGGGCTGGGTCCTGCCCTTGGGAAACAACAACCCCATGACACCTCCAGGATGGAGGCAGAGTGGCTGGGAAGTGCCCAGCAGAGAAAGCCCTGGGGGTGCAGGGGGACAGCAGCTGGAGATGAGCCAGGAAGTGCCCAGGTGAGCAAGGAGGGCACCAGCAGCCTGGCCTGGATCAGCACTGGTGTGGGCAGCAGGAGCAGGGCAGGGATTGTGCCCCTGTGCCCGGCACTGGTGAGGACACAGCTTGAGTGCTGGGGTCAGGTTTGGGACCCTCACTCCCAGAAGGACACAGAGGGGCTGCAGCAGGTGCAGAGAAGGGCACCAAAGGTGGGGCAGGGTCTGGCAAGCAGGGCTGGGGAGGAGCAGCTGAGGGAGCTGGGGGGGTTCAGCCTGGAGCAGAGGAGGCTGAGGGCAGAGCTCATTGCTGTCTGCAGCTCCCTTAGAGGAGGCTGCAGTGAGGGGGTTTGGGCTCTGCTCCCTAGGCTCAGGTGACAGAAGGAGAGGAAATGGCCTCAAGTTTCCCTAGGGGAGGGTTAGGTTAGAAGAGAAGGAAAAATACGTTTGGTGCAGGAGTGGTCAGGGACTGGCACAGGCTGCCCAGGGAGGTGGTGGAGTCCCCATGCCTGGAGGTGTTTCAAAGCCACAGAGATGTGGTGCTGAGGGCCATGATTAACACATGGAAAGAGTTTAGAATACTCTGAGACAGGGAAAATGAGGGAAAAATAATGAGGAAAAGAAGCCTTTGGTGCCAGAGTGGTCAGGGACTGGCACAGGCTGCCCAGGGAGGTGGTGCCAACCCCATGCCTGGAGAAACATAGAATGGTTTGGTCAGAAAAGCCCTTTCAGCTCACCCAGCCCACCCATTCTCTACCTCTGCCCAGCCTGGAGCTCACCCATGGCCTTCAGCATCACCTCTCAGCAGCTTTGAAACCCCTCCAGGGATAGGCATTCAGCCACCTCCCTGGGCAGCCTGTGGCAGGCTTGGAGAACCCTTCCAGTCAACAAGTGTCTTCTGATCTCCATCCAGTTCTTCCCTGGGTTTATTAACACCAACTGCCAAGAGGGCAAAGAGCCCCAAGAGAATCCAAATCTGAGTGCAACCTCAACATCTCCAGACCATGGAATGCCCTGCACAGGCAGCCAGGCTGCTGCCTTTTCTCTCAGAAAGCCTGAGAACTCCTCTGCAGCAGGCAGCTGAAGCAGGGGCAGGAGTAGCAAAAGAGCAAAGTCAGCTGTGCTGTGGCCACAAGCAGCAGCTCAGCCCCAGCACAGCCCCCGGCAGTCCCCCGAGAGCGCAGCCTGCAGCTGAGTCACTCTGCTGGGGCTGCCCCCGCAGCCAGGGACCTTTGGGTTCCTCACCTCAAGAGTCATGACTCAGGTTCAGCAGTGCTGGGCACAAACCACAGTGACTGGAAATGACACAGAGGAGCTCCCCGGGGCAGCAGCTCCTCTGTGACACCTGCTCCCTCCACAAGCTGCTGAAGAAAGGTCCCAGATAGAGTGAGCTGACTGCAGCCACCCAACCTCTGCCTGCTTACAGCACCTGGGTGAGGCAACATCATCCATGGAACCACAGGATCCTTCTGGCTGGAAAAGCCCTTTGAGATCAGGGACTCAAACCATCAGCTAATTGTACCAAGGCTGGGGCTAAACCATGGCCCTCAGCACCACAGCTCTGCCTCTCTGAACCAGCTCCACGGTGCCGTGTGACACAATGAATCACAGAACCAGTCAGGGTGGGAAGGGACCACAAGGATCAGCCAGTTCCAACCTCCCCTGCCATGCCCAGGGACACCTCACACTAGAGCAGGCTGCCCACAGCCTCAGCCAGCCTGGCCTTAAACACCTCCAGGGATGAGACTTCCACCACCTCCCTGGGCAGCCTGTGCCACTGCCTGGGATCCCTTGCTGGGAAGAGATTTTTCCTCATATCCAACCTGAACCTCCCCTCAGGCAACTTGAGGCCATTTCCTCTTGTCATAGAACCACAGAATCAGTCAGGGCTGGAAGGGACCACAAGGTTCAGCCAGTTCCAACCCCCCTGCCATGCCCAGGGACACCTCACACTAGAGCAGGCTGCCCACAGCCTCAGCCAGCCTGGCCTTAAACACCTCCAGGGATGAGGCTTCCACCACCTCCCTGGGCAATCCCTTCCAGGCTCTCACCACCCTCATGCTGAACAACTTCTTCCTCACATCCAGGCTGACTCTCCCCATTTCTAGCTTGGTTCCATTCCCCCCAGTCCTATCCCTACCTGACAGCCTAACAGGTCCCTCAGCATCTCTTCTCACTTCCCAGCAGACAAATCTGACACTCCCAGCACCATAAGGGACCAGGGAATCACAGAAGGGTTTGGGTTGGAAGAGACCTTAGAGATCATCTGCTCCAACCTCTCCATCATGGGCAGGGACACCTGCACCAGCCCAGCTTGCTCAAGGCCTCATCCAGCCTGGCCTTTAATATTTCCAATGAAGGTGCAGCCACAGCCTCCCTGGGAAACCTGTTCCAGGGTTTCACCACATCACAGAGTGTCAGGGGCTGGAAGGGACCTCCAAAACTCATCCAGTCCCTGGAAGGGACCCCCAAAACTCATCCAGTCCAACCCCCCTGGAGGGAAGCATCTCCTAGACCAGAGCACACAGGAACACATCCAGGTGTGTTTGAATATCTCCAGAGAGGGAGACTCCACAGCCCCCCTGGGCAGCCTGTTGCAGGGTTCTGGCACCATCACAGGGAAAAAAATCCTACTCATCTTGACATGAAACTTCCTATGGCTCAGCTTCCACCCAGTGCCCCTTGTCCTGTCCCTGGGCATCACCCAGCAGAGCCTGGCTCCAGCCTCCTGCCACTCACCTGCACATCTTGAGAACCATTGCTGAGGTCACCTCTCAGGCTCCTCCTCTGCCAGCAGCACAGCCCCAGCTCCCTCAGGCTCTCCTCCTGACAGAGCTGTTCCATTCCCTTCAGCACCTTTGTGGCTTTGTGCTGGACTCTCTCCAACAGTTCTCTGTCCCTCTTGAACTGGGGGCCCAGAACTGGACACAGCACTCCAGATGTGGCCTCAGCAGAGCAGAGCAGAGGGGCAGGAGAACCTCTCTCAACCTCCTACTCACAGCCCTTCTAATCCCCCCTCAGACTGGCACTGTCCTTCCTGGCCACCACAGCACATTTCTGGCTCATACTCACCCTCCCATCCACCAGGACCCCCAGGTCCTTTTCCCCTCATGGGGAAGGATTTCTTCCTAGTCTCCATTCTCAGTCTTCTCCTTAGTAACAAGTGATGCAAGAGGAAACAGCCTCAAGTGCCAGGGGAGGCTTAGGCTGGACATGAGGGAAAATGTCTTTGCTGCAAGAGTGCTGAGGGACTGGCACAGGCTGCCCAGAGAGGTGGTGCTGCAGAACATCTCTCTGGCACTAGTTTTGTCATCAAGCAGCACTGAGCCAAGGAAGACAAAGACTGATGGCATCTTAGAGGCTGGAGCAGCTCTGCTGTGAGCACAGGCTGAGGGAGCTGGGAGTGTGCAGCCTGCAGAGGAGAAGGCTCCAGGGGAACCTCAGAGCTGCCTGAAGGGATCCTGCAGGAAAGCTGCAGAGGGATTTCTGCCAAGAGGGGCTGGAGATAGGCCAAGGGGGAAGTGACTGTGGCTGTCATTGTGACACTGGGAGCAGCTGGGCACTACAGCTACCTGAAGGGAGGTTGTACCCAGCTGGGGTTGGGCTCTGCTCCCAGGCACCCTGCAACAGAACAAGGGGACACAGCCTCAAGCTGTGCCAGGGCAGGTTCAGGCTGCATGTTAGGAGGAAGTTGTTGGCAGAGAGAGTGATTGGCATTGGAATGGGCTGCCCAGGGAGGTGGTGGAGTCCCCATGCCTGGAGGTGTTGAAGCAAAGCCTGGCTGGGGCACTTAGTGCCATGGTCTGGTTGCTTGGCTAGGGCTGGGTGCTAGGTTGGGCTGGATGAGCTTGGAGGTCTCTTCCCACCTGCTTGATTCTATGATTCCATGAATGGTTTGGAGCTGAGGCAGAGCAGGGTTAGAATGGAGCTGAGGAAGTATTTCTTCAGTACCAGGGTTGGAAGAGTCTGGCCCAGGCTGCCCAGGGCTGTGGCTGCCTCCTGCCTGAGGGTGTTGCAAGCCAGACTAGATGAGGCCTTGAGCAGCTGAGTCTAGCTGAGAGGTGTCCCTGGGCATGGTGGGGAGGTTGGAGGAGATGACATTGAGGAGCTGGAACAGGTCCAGAGGAGGCCACAAAGAGGATGCCAGGGCTGGAGCAGCTCTGCTGTGAGCACAGGCTGAGGGAGCTGGGGGGATGCAGCCTGCAGAGGAGAAGGCTCCAGGGGTACCTCAGAGCTGCCTGCCAGTGCCTGAAGGGATCCTGCAGGAAGGCTGCAGAGGGACTTGTGCTGAGGGGGACTGAGGCAGGCCAAGGGGGAATGGTTTGGAGCTGAGGCAGAGCAGGGTTAGAGTGGAGCTGAGCAAGAAGTTGTTGAGTGTGAGAGTGGTGAGAGTCTGGCCCAGGCTGCCCAGGGAGGCTGTGGCTGCCTCCTGCCTGGGGGTGCTGCAGGCCAGGCTGGCTGAGGCCTTGAGCAGCTGAGTCTAGCTGAGAGGTGTCCCTGGGCATGGTGGGGAGGTTGGAGCAGATGACCTCTGAGGTCTCTTAACATAGAATGATTTAGGTTGGAATGGACCTCAAGGATTATCCAGCTCCAACATCCCCGCTGTAGGCAGGGACACCTCCCACTAGAGCAGGTGGCTCAAAGCCTTCCACCTTGAGCCATTCCAGGAGTCACAGAACCACAGAATCCTAGAATCCATCCATGACTTCAGTGTGCCAATACCCTCAAAGCTCCCCTAGACTGCCTCAGCTCTGCTCTAACCCACAGCAGGCAGCCACCGACGCTGGCGTGGGGACATCACTGCCCCCAAAGGCTCATCAATTTAAACGACCCTCCAGAAACAAACTGCTCACTGAACTGCCCTCCAACCAAAAACCCAGAAAACAAAACAACAACAAGAAAAAAAACACCCAACCCCAAGCAGAGAAAGCTGAAATTGCACTAATTGTGGCTTTCAGTTTGCTGTCATCTCCCAGCTCCGAGCGCGAGAGCTCGGCGGCGGCGGCGCGGGGACGCCACGCGTGTTCCTCGACTTCATTAACCTCCCAAATTAGGCATTGAGAGGAGCTAATGGCAGCCAACCACATCATTAGGAGCCTCCAAGCAATTTCATGGATATTATGGAGCAGGGGAAATATTCAGCTCTCTTGTCCTTACAGCTGGGAGCAAAGCAGAACAAAAGTGTTTCGCTCGGCAAATGTCCCATTAGGGATCTGCAAATGCTGCACAGCAGCATCTGGGTAGCAGGGGGCTGGAGGCAGAGAATCACAGTCTCAGAGAGTTGGTTTGGTGGCTCCTGCACCTATCTCAAACCCAGTCACACACTGGCAACGACAGGATCTAACTGCTCCTCCCTGCAGCCTCCCCAGCAGAGCTGTCAGAGCTTTAATTCCTGCTGTAATTGGTCACCTGTTCTGCACTGTCAGAAGAGTTCCCATTGACTGCAGTGAATTCACACAAGGGGGATTAGCCATGGGATCACTGTGGTTGGAAAAGGCTTCTGAGGTCATCCAGTCCAACACCAACCCAGCATCACCGTGGCCACATGGGTCTGGAACACTCTCAGGCATGAGGACTCCACCACCTCCTTGGGCAGCCTATTCCAGTGCCTGCAAAAGGCCTCTGAGAGCAGCCAGTCCAACACCAACCCAGCACCACCACGGCCACAAGCGCTGTCGTGGCCACACGGGTCTGGGGCACCTCCAGGCATGGGGGCTCCACCATTTCCCTGGCCAGTTTGTGCCAGGCTGGGAGAACCCTGCCAGTTAAGAAGTTTCTTCTCAGATCCAACCTAGCCCTCCCCTGGCACCATTCCAGGCCATTTACTCTCCTGCTATCACCTGAGCCTAGGCAGCAGAGCCCAACCTCTCCTCACTGCAGCCTCCTCTCAGGGAGCTGCAGAGAGCAATGAGCTCTGCCCTCAGCCTCCTCTGCTCCACACCAACCCCCCCAGCTCCCTCAACCACTCCTTCCCAGCTCTACTCTCCAGACACTGCCCCACCTTTGGTGCCCTTCTCTGGACCTGCTCCAGCCCCTCAGTGTCCTTCTGGGAGTGAGGGTCCCAAACCTGACTCCAGCACTCAAGCTGTGCCCTCAACAATGTTGAGTCCATTGGGACAATCCCTGCCCTGCTTCTGCTGGCCACACCAGTGCTGATCCACAGCTGGTCAGGATGCTGGTGCCCTTCTTGCCCACCTGGGCACCCTCATCTCCAGCTGCTGTCCCCCAGCACCTCTAGGGCTTTCTCTGCTGGGCAGCTTCCATCCACTCTGCCCCAGCCTGGAGCCTTCATGGGGTTGGTGTGAGCAGAAGCACAACCTGCAGGCACTCTCTGGCCTCGCTGCTCTCTCTCCAGGCCAGGCAGATATGCACTGACACATCTCAGGTTGAAGCTTTTGCTCCCACTCTCCAGGGATGCCTTCTGCAGGTGGCAGCATGGGGAGCAGTGTTTGCAGCAGCCCTAATCCTCCTCACCCTTCCTCTCCCACTCAGCCACATCACATCTGCTGTTAGTTGAGCTTCTCCATGCATGGGAAATCCTCTGGGTGGTTCAACCTCACAACAGCTTCTGGTGATCCAGAATCCCTTTGGGTTGCTTGGCTCGCTCCTCCTGCTCACTGCCAAGGGCAGCAGGGAAGGAGAAGGGAAAGGAGAAAGAAAGAAAAATAAATAGAAAGAAAAATGGGGAAAGGAAAAGGAAAAAAGGAAAAGAAGAAAGGAGAAGAAAGGAGAAAGGAGAAGAAAGGAGAAGAAAGGAGAAAGGAGAAGACTCAGTGAAAGAACTGTGACACTTGAACCAGAGCTCTATCAGACCCTCCAGACTGATATTTCAATCAGAATGTGATTTTCATGACTGCAGAAGGTTATCAAGTCAAATACTGTGTCTGATTTTTAAAAGGGTTGGATTATTTTATGACCATTAATAACATTTGCAGTTCTGCATGCTAAAACAAGGTAATCAAATGTCATCCTTTGGAGCATGGGCTAATTGCCATATAGGTCAAGAAGAGTATTTTTGCCAGTGTACATCATTGCATAAAATAAACTCACAAGTTCAAGGAGTGAAACCTTAACAACAGAAATTTTTAGCTNAAAAAAAGAAAAAAAGAAAGAGAAAAAGAAAAAGAAAAAAGAAGGTAAATAAAAAGGCAAAAGACAAAATAAAAAGGAAAAAGAAGAGGAGGAAAAAGAGGTCCCAAAAAAGACAAATAAAAAAAGAGAAGGCCCAAGAGCAGGAGGGGGAGGCAGCAGTTCCAGCTGGCCAGAAGTGGCAGCAACTGTCAGGAAGCAGAGGCTGTGGGTGGGTGGTGTGAGGAGGTTCCCTGGCTGTTGCCAGCAGCGCTGCTATGAAGCCAACAGCTGTGTGCCCGGCGCAGGTGTGCAGCACACAAGAGCCATTCAGCCCTGCCCACGCCAGCTGCCCAGGGCTACAGACCACAGCTGACCACTACAGCACCAGGGATGGGACTGCTGGCACTGAAATGTCCCCCAGCAGTGTCAGGAGCAGATGGCACACGGACACACGTGCAGAGGTTCTGCTGGCGACTGAAGGGCAAAGAGGGGAGGAAGGTGTAGAGAAGAAGGCTAATGAGGAACAGGGCAGGGACTGTGCCTCTGTGCTCAGCACTGGTGAGGGCACACCTGGAGTCCTGGAGTCAGTTTTGGGGCTCTTACTCAGAGAAGGACATTGAGGGGCTGGAACAGGTCCAGAAGAGGCCACAAAGATGATGCCAGGGCTGGAGCAGCTCTGCTGTGAGCACAGGCTGAGGGAGCTGGGGGGGATGCAGCCTGCAGAGGAGAAGGCTCCAGGGGCACCTCAGAGCTGCCTGCCAGTGCCTGAAGGGATCCTGCAGGAGGGCTGCAGAGGGGGCTGCGGCAGGCCAAGGGGGAATGGTTTGGAGCTGAGGCAGAGCAGGGTTAGAGTGGAGCTGAGCAAGAAGTCGTGAGGGTGGTGAGAGTCTGGCACAGGCTGCCCAGGGAGGCTGTGTCTGCCTCCTGCCTGGAGGTGTTGCAGGCCAGGCTGGCTGAGGCCTTGAGCAGCTGAGTCTAGCTGAGAGGTGTCCCTGGGCATGGTGGGGAGATTGGAGCAGCTCTGAGCTCCCTTCCAGCCTGAGCCATCCCAGGATTCCATGATCAGATCCCTCCGAGAAGTCCCAGCTTCTCTGCTCACTGATCCCTTACACCACTTTATCTGCTCCTTCCTCTTAACCACCTGCTGAAACTCTCCATGGAATCCCCCAGCCTCCAACCTCCCTAACTCCAGCAGGGTCACCTATCTCAAGCTGCAATGAAACAAGTCCAGGTGGGTTTGGAAAGTCCCCAGAAGAGACTCCAGAGCCTCTCTGGGCAGCCTGCTCCAGACCTCCAGCAGCCTCACACCAAAGAAGTTTCTCCTCAAGTTCAAGTGAAACCTCCTGGGTTCCTGTTTGTGACCAACTCAGTTCTGCTTTCAACCCAGAGCAGAAGTCATCAAGACAAACAGGGATGCTGTGCCATGGCACTGGCCAGCAAGAAACTCTTTGACCCTAGAATCACAGGATAGTTTAGGTTGGAAGGGAATTCAAAGCTCAGCAAGTTCCAAGCCCCTGCCATAGGCAGGAACACCTCCCACTAGAACAGGTTGCTCAAGGACTCATCCAACCTGGTCCTTAACACCTCCAGGGAGGTTGTGGAGCACAGAAGCACAGAATGTGATCAAAGATCCCATTCTGTGCTTCTGTGCTCCACAACCTCCCTGGGCAACCTGTACCAGTGTCTCACCACCCTCACTTCTTCCTAACATCCAGTTTCAGTCTCCCCTCTGCCACTTCAAACCCATTCCTCCTCCTCCTCTCATGACAAGACCTTGTCAATAGTCCCTCCCCAGCCTTCCTGCAGCCCCCTTCACATCCTGCAAGGCCACTCCAAGGTCTCCTGGAAGCCTTCTCCTCTACAGGCTGCAGAACCCCAACTCTTGTAGCCTGTCTCTGCCCATGGCAGAGGGGTTGGAACTAGATGATCCTTGTGGTCCCTTCCAACCCTGACTGATTCCATGATTCTTCACAGCAGAGCCCCTGCAGCCCTCTGTGCATCTTAGTGGCCTTCTCATTCTCCAAGTACCCTTTTGGTCGTGCCAAGTGAAGCAGCCCAGTTCCTCTCTGGCCTGAGAGCCAACTTTCAAGCTCCTTAACCCAAGCCCTCATTCCCAGCAGCTGCAGGACCACAACCAGGAGCCAGAAGTGCACAAAGGAAGAAGCCAAAGGCAGCTCCAGTGAGCGGAGGCGGCGGCGCTGACCTAGATGTCTATCTGGGCAACGCTCACCGTGTGGCTGCTCCCCTGCTCTCAGCAGCAGGTAGTGGTCAGCCTCCCCCAAAAGCACGCTGCAGAGAACAGCACAGAGGAGCCTCCCTGCCTGCCCACGATGGCCACTATCTGGGCTAAGCTCAACATCCTCTCACCATCCGCAAAGCTCTGGGGAAACCTTTTTCTATTGCCTCCTTATCGCTGCCGTCTGCTCAGATGGCCCCGGCTGAGGTCCTGAGATCAACCAAGATCAGCAACTTGCTTTGCCTTCTTTTGAATGCTGCTTGAGAAAATGTGACCAGAATCTGCTGCTTCTCACCATTCAGAGCCTTGCAACACAAATAGAGCCTGCAGGACCTCCCCTAGGCAGCAAGCACAGGCAGCGGGACCTGCACTGCCCAGCAGGCACAGCTCTGCACTGGTGTCATGGTTTGAGGGGTTGAGGTTACCCCAGACTCACTGAGAACAAATTACAGAGCCCAAGCTCATGAGAACACAGAATCACAGAACCATAGAATCACAGAACCACAGTGGGAAGAGACCTCCAAGCTCATCCAGCCCAACCTAGCACCCA
>WAAF01007505.1:25971-59240 GCA_013400475.1 Tricholaema leucomelas
CCCAGCCTTGCTGCCCTACTCTGGACACCTTCCAGCACCTCAACATCTCTCTTCAATTGAGGAGCCCACAACTGGACACATCACTCAAGGGGTGGCCTGAGCAGTGCTGAGCACAAGGGCACAAGAACCTCCCTTGTCCTGCTGGCCACACTGCTCCTGAGCCAGGCCAGGATGCCATTGGCTCTGCTGCCCCCCTGGGCACTCTGCTGCCTCATGTTCATTCAGTCCATGTTTAGCCTGGAGAAGAGCAGACTCCTAGAGAAGACCTTCTCAATGCTGATCAAGAGCTAAAGGGGGGAATGAGGATGGAGACAGACTCCCTTCACTGGTGTCCAGTGACAGGTCAAGGGGCAATGGACACCAAAGAGGTTCCCAGTACACATCAGGAAAAAACCCTTCACTCTGAGGGTAGCAGAGCCCTGGAGCAGGCTGCCCAGAGAGGCTGTGGAGTCTCATTTTCTGGAGCTTTCCAAGCCCCCACTGGATGTGTTCCTGTGTGCCCTGCCCAAGGTGACCCTGATTTGGCAAGGGGTTTGGATTGGCTGATCTCCAGAGGTCCCTTCCAGCCCCTGCCATTGTGTGACTCTGTGACCCTTAAAGGGCTCTCTCTGTGCTTCTCTGCACCAATCTGGCTGCTGGGGGAGGAGGTTGTCCCCAGGGCTCTTTTTCCACACTGCAACAGGGAGCTGTGACCTCTGCAAAACCATGGGAGCAGTGAACATGAACATCAGCAGAACCACAGAACCAGAGGGTTCTTTGACTTGACAAAAGCCTCTGAGATCAGCCAGTCCAACACCAACCCAGCATCACCATGGCCCACAGTTAGCCATGGCCACACGGGGCTGGAACACCTCCAGGCATGGGAACTCCACCACCTCCCTGAGCAGCCTCTGCCAGTCCCTGACCACTCTTGCAGCCAACAAATGTTTCCTAACATCTGATCTAAATTCACAGCCATCATCCCACCAGTCCTGCCTCGTTGCTGCTGGGAATCTGCTCCACCATCTACAGCTTTTCCCCCCGTGGGAAGTATGGGCACAATAATAGCTCAAGGAATGGCTCACAACTGGATCCCAGCTTTCATATTGAGTGGGGAGAAGGGCTGGGGAGGGGGAGGGAGGAGATGTTTGCATTTCATTAGAGGTGAAGTTTGCCATTTCCAAGGATTGGGAAGCAAAAATCTCTTCCCTCTTTGGTAGAACCTAGAGGAATGTTTACTTTCTCCTTTTGAAACCTTCCCATCTTGTGTAACAGCTGTGCCAGGGCAGGACTTGCTCTCTGCTGAGCTGCTGCTGTGCTGTTTTCTGCTTGGGTTTTGGTTTGTTTTTTACCCCCTGTTCCTTTTGGCCTTTGTTGAAACCTGTGATAACTCCCAAGCTGGCTACAGCTGTTCAAACCAGGCTGCCTCTGCGGAGTGTCACTAGCCCTGCTCCTTCCCACCCCTGTGGGCTTTGCTTTAGGAGGTCAATAAAGGAGAATGCAGCCTTGCTGGGGAGGAAAATATAAGGTTTGGGCGGTGGGAAAAGAAGTTCAGATGGGAATCAGGAAAAGAATTTGCAGTTTGATTGCCCAAGCCTACAGAACCCACCCAGCCCTGGCAGGGGTGCAGGCATGGCTGGCATCCTGGCAGGACCGCCGTGGGCAATCCTCTGGAGGTGACAAGTGAGGTGGTTGTGCCCCTGCTGCAAGCTTCACATCCTCTCCTTGGAAGGTAAACTGCTCCCAAGGGGGGAGAAGTGCCAGGTGTGTGTGGGAAGCATCACTGGGCCTTGCAGTGGGAGGCACAGGCTGGGGACAGAGTGGCTGGGAGCAGCCAGGCAGAGAGGGTCATGGTGGTGCTGGCTTAGATCTGATGATGGAACTGTAGAATTGTTTCAGGTGAAACAGACCTCTAAGGTCATGATAGAATCACAGAATCAAGCAGGTTGGAAGAGACCTCCAAGCTCATCCAGCCCAACCTAGCACCCAGCCCTAGCCAATCAACCAGACCATGGCACTAAGTGCCCCAGCCAGGCTTGGCTTCAACACCTCCAGGCATGGGGACTCCACCACCTCCCTGGGCAGCCCATTCCAATGCCAATCACTCTCTCTGCCAACAACTTCCTCCTAACATCCAGCCTGAACCTGCCCTGGCACAGCTTGAGGCCGTGTCCCTTGTTCTGTGATTCTAAGATTCTGTGACTCTGTTTCTGTGATTCTGTGATTCTATGATTCTGTGGTTCTATGATTCTATGATTCTGTGGTTCTGTGACTTCCTCATCAGCAACTCACCTCAAAGTGGCCACTTCAGGTGCGGACCTGCCAGAGAGGCTTTGGGAAAGGCAACAGTTCAGCAGCAACACCACAGCACCAGACCAAGCTTGTGGGAAGGCTTTGGTTGAGCCAAGAAGACTTTGGGAGGCTTCAGCAGACAGCTCCAGCAGGACTGGGAGGGCTGCTCACAGGTTCCTCAGCACAATGGTGTCTCTGCGGTGTGAAAACAAAGAGCGCTTAGATTGGAGACACAAAACCTCTAATCCCCAGCAGCTGAGGGAATTTTCCCTCTTCCCTATAACAACCTTCTCACACTCTTTTTTTTCCCAGAGCTGTCACAATAAGGAAGCAGTTGCAGCAGTGTCGCACTGAGAAGTTTGCTGCTGAGAAGGGTCCAGGTCGGAAGGTGCCAATTAGTTATGTTGAAGGAGTTCCTGCTCCAGCTTCCCTGGGAGGCATCAATTACATCACCACTGCTTTGATAATTACTCATTTGTTTAGCTTAGCTACCTCTCACTGACTGGTTTGTGCCTGTCTCCTGCCTGTCTCATCTTCTGCAGCTCCAGCTTTGGGGGAAATGGAGATTCTCAATCTCGAGATAGAGAAAGGTCACAGGATTTGAAACCTGAAGATTAAAAAAACTCTTAAGATTTTAAAACTCAGGGTTAAAAACATCACAAGATTTTAAAGCTGAAGCCAAAAAAGGGTGAGATTTTATTACTTAGGATGAAAAAGCTCACAAAATTTTGAATATGAAGCAAAAAAAGTGATGAGATTTTAAAACTCAGGTTGAAAAATATGATAGGATTTTAAAGCTGAAGCAAAAAAGTGATGAGATTTTAAAACTCAGGATGAAAAATATCACAAGATATTAAAGCTGAAGCAAAAAAATGATGAGATTTTAAATCTCAAGCTAAAACATGGTAAGATTTTAAAACTCAAGACAAAAAAAAGCCAAGATGTTAAATCTGAAGCCTAAAAAGTTGTAAGATTTTAAAGCTCAAGATTAAAATAAATCCAAGACTTTCAATCTCAAGTTAAAAAATTGTTAAGATTTTAAAACTCAAGATGGGAAAAAAATCACTGGAAGTGGAGTGTGAGATGCAGGGAGACACTGGAAGTGAAGAGAGATGTGCAGGGAAACACTGGAAGGGAAGAGTCAGGTTCAAGGAGACACTGGAATCGGAGTGCGAGATGCAGGGAGACACTGGATGGGAAGAGGAAGGTGCAGGGAGACACTGGAAGGGAAGAGCGAGATGCAGGGAGACACTGGAAGGGAAGAGCGAGATGCAGGGAGACACTGGAAGGGAAAAGCAAGGTGCAGGATGACACTAAAAGGGAAGAGCAAGGTGGAGGATGACACTGGAAGGGAAGGGCAAGGTGCAGGGAGACACTGGAAGGGAAGAGCAAGGTGCAGGGAGACACTGGAAGGGAAAGCAAGGTGCAGGATGACACTGGAAGGGTTGAATGAGGTGCAGGGAGACACTGGAAGGGAAGAGCGAGGTGTAGGGAGACACTGGAAGGGAAAGCAAGGTGCAGGATGACACTGGAAGGGTTGAATGAGGTGCAGGGAGACACTGGAAGGGAAGAGCAAGGTGCAGGGAGACACTGGAAGGGAAAGCAAGGTGCAGGATGACACTGGAAGGGTTGAATGAGGTGCAGGGAGACACTGGAAGGGAAGAGCGAGGTGCAGGGAGACACTGGAAGGGTTGAATGAGGTGCAGGGAGACACTGGAAGGGAAGAGCAAGGTGCAGGGAGACACTGGAAGGGAAAGCAAGGTGCAGGATGACACTGGAAGGGTTGAATGAGGTGCAGGGAGACACTGGAAGGGAAGAGCAAGGTGCAGGGAGACACTGGAAGGGAAAAGCGAGGTGCAGGGAGACACTGGAAGGGAAGAGCAAGGTGCAGGGAGACACTGGAAGGGAAAGCAAGGTGCAGGATGACACTGGAAGGGTTGAATGAGGTGCAGGGAGACACTGGAAGGGAAGAGCAAGGTGCAGGGAGACACTGGAAGGGAAGTGCAGGGAGATACTGGAAGGGAAAAGCAAGGTGCAGGGGGACACTGGAAGGGAAGAGCAAGGTGTAGGGAGACACTGGAAGGGTAGAATGAGGTGCAGGGAGACACGGGAAGGGTTGAGCAAGGTGCAGGGAGACACTGGAAGGGAAGTGCAGGGAGATACTGGAAGGGAAAAGCAAGGTGCAGGGGGACACTGGAAGGGAAGAGCAAGGTGTAGGGAGACACTGGAAGGGTAGAATGAGGTGCAGGGAGACACGGGAAGGGTTGAGCAAGGTGCAGGGAGACACTGGAAGGGAAGTGCAGGGAGACACTGGAAGGGAAGAGCCAGCTGCAGGAGCATGGCAGTGCCTGTGGTGTTCAGGCTGACCTCCATCTCCTCCCTGCTGATCCACACAACACCTCGGGTTGGGAGGGACCCTCAGGGGTCAGCTTGTCCAAGCCCCTGCAGGCAGCAGGGACACCTCCAGCCCGAGCAGGCTGCCCAAGGACACATCAAGGCTGGAGCTTGATTGTCTCCATGAACAGAGCCTCAAGCACAGCCTGTGCCAGTGTCCCACCACCCTTACTGTGCAGCTTCTCCTGATGTCAAACTTAAACCCCCACTTTCAAGCCACTGCCTCTCATCCTATCCCCACAAGCCCTTCTGAGCAGTCCCTCTCCAGCCTGCCTGGAGGTTCCCTGCAGATACTGGAATGCAGCTCTGAGGTCTCCCTGGAGCCTTCTCTTCTCCAGGCTGCACAGCCACAACTCTCCCAGCCTGGCCCCACAGCAGAGGTTCTCCAGCCCTCTGAGCATCCTCATAGCCTCCTTTGGACCCTCCCCTCCCTTTGGTCCTTCCTGTGCTGGGTACTACATACCTTGCCCCAGCCCTGCAGGTGAGGTCTCTCCAGAGCAGAGCAGAGGGGCAGGATCCCCTCTCTCCAGCTCTGCCCACACTGCTTTGGATGCAGCCCAGGCTGCCCTTGGCCTTCTGTGCTGCCAGTGCCCATTGCTGGCTCCTGCCCAGCTTCTCCCCCACCAGCACCCCCAAGCCCTCCTCTGTAGGGCTGCTCTCAACCTCCTCACCTCCAGCCTGGACTGGTATCTTGGACTGCCCTGACCTAGGTGCAGGACCCCTACAGTCTTCTCTTCTCCAGGCTGAACACCCTTAGCTCCCTCTGCCTGTCCTCACAGAGCTGCTCCAGCCCCCTGACCACCTTCTTCTTTGCTTTCCTCCCCAGTACATCCCACCAATATTAATTACTTTAATTAAACTCCTATCTATATCCCACTTGGACTGCATCTTAATGAAGGGGGGGAGGTTGTTGTTGTTGGGGTAGGATTTTTGTGGTTGTTGTTGTGTTATTTATTTTCTTTGCTTGTTCTATGTATTTTTGTGGGGGGGGGAGGTGGCTTTAATTTATAGCCACACTCTCTAATTAGCAGAGGAAATGGAATGAAACCCACTCCATGTGAAACAACAAACAGCAATTCCAATTAGCAGGAGGGGGCTGATAAAAAGAATTTACATTTGCAAAGCTGTAAGCCAGAGACTTCTTCTCCCCTTTCTCCTTATTCAGTTACCTGCTCTTCATTTCATGCTGCCAACAGCCTTCTGCACAAGGCAGAGCACTTCTGAATTCCAGCCACGAGTCCTCCCCTAGAGAAGGCAGCACCAAAGTGGGGAAGCAATGAGAAGAGACCTGGGGAAGTTTCAGTGAGTTCAGAGGGAGCCTTTCCATTTTTTCCTACCCACTTGAGAGGAAGCTGGATTGGGATCACAGAATCACTGAGGATGAAATTCTTCCCTATGAGGGAGGTGAGACACTGGAACAGCTTGGCCCAAGGATCTCGTGGAGCCTCCAAGCCTGAAAGTGCTGAAGGCCAGGTCAGATGAATCATAGAATCATAGAATCAGTCAGGGTTGGAAGGGACCACAAGGATCAGACAGTTCCAACCTCCCTGCCATGCCCAGGGACACCCTACCCTAGAGCAGGCTGCCCACAGCCTCATCCAGCCTGGCCTTAAACACCTCCAGGGATGGGGCCTCAACCACCTCCCTGGGCAACCCATTCCAGCCTCTCACCACTCTCATGATCAACAACTTCCTCCTTACCTCCAGCTTTGCTCCATTCCCCCCAGTCCTGGCACTCCCTGAGAGACTAAAAAGCCCCTCCCCAGCTTTTATGGAAGCCCCTTCAGATCCTGGAAGGCCACAAGAAGGTCACCTGGGAGCCTCCTCTTCTCCAGACTGAACAGCCCTCAGCCTCCTCTTCTTCACACCAACGCCCCCCCCAGCTCCCTCAGCTGCTCCTCCCCAGTCCTGTCCTCCAGACACTTCCCCACCTTTGATGCCCTTCTCTGGACCTGCTCCAGCCTTTCAGTGTACTTCTTGTGGTGAGAAAAAGCAGAGATTCTCCTCAGGCCTGCTTTTGTTGCTAAGGTATCTGCAGAAGCATTTCTTGCTGCCTTTAGCAGCTGAAGCCAGATGGATTTCTGGATGGGCTTTGACCCTTCTACCATTCTCTCTGTAGAGATTCACAGCTTTGTAGTCTTCAAGACTACAAAGTGCTCCTGTGTGCCCTGCCCTGGTGACCCTGCCCTGGCAGTGTGCTTGGACTGGATGATCTCCAGAGGTCCCTCCCAGCCCCTACCCATCCTAGAACACACCATAAGTAAAGAAAGGGTTAACATGAAGAGAAGCAGAAGGAAAATCATTTCTGAGTCCTCCAAGCCCAGGTGTGCAGCTGAGAGTGACAAGATGAGCTTCACTGGCTTCAGCCCCCAGGTTCTGCCAGGTAAGGATCTGGATGACTTCATTTTACCTTCTACTTCTGAAAACAACAGATAGGAGACAAAATGTGAGCCTGGTTCCCAGCAACAGGGGAGCAGAACTCGGCTTGGACAGATTCACTCTGATATGGGTCAAGAACTGGCTGCAGGGCTGGGCCCAGAGAGTGGTGGTGAATGGTGTCACATCCAGCTGGCAGCTGGCACCAGTGGTGTGCCCCAGGGATCAGTGCTGGGCACAGACCTGTGCAGTATTTCTATTGATGATGTGGAGCAGGGGATTGAGTCCAGCATCAGTGAGTTTGCAAATGACACCAAGCTAGGAGCAGGTGTGGAGCTGTTGGAGGGTAGGAGAGCCCTGCAGAGGGACCTGGCCAGGCTGCATAGGTGGGCAGAGGGCAATGGGATGAGACTGAACAAGGCCAAGTGCAGGGTTCTACACTTTGGCCACAACGACCCCAAGCAGCACTACAGGCTGGGGACAGAGTGGCTGAGAGCAGGCAGGCAGAGAGGGACCTGGGGGTGCTGGTAGAGAGGAGCTGAAGATGAGGCAGCAGAGTGCCCAGGTGGGCAGCAGAGCCAATGGCATCCTGGGCTGGCTCAGGAGCAGTGTGGGCAGCAGGACAAGGGAGGTTCTTCTGCCCCTGTGCTCAGCACTGCTCAGGCCACACCTTGAGTGCTGTGTCCAGTTCTGGGCTCCTCAATTCAAGAGAGATGTTGAGGTGCTGGAAGGTGTCCAGAGAAGGGCAGCAAGGCTGGGGAGGGGCCTGGAGCACAGCCCTGTGAGGAGAGGCTGAGGGAGCTGGGGGTGTGCAGCCTGCAGAAGAGGAGGCTCAGAGCTGCCTGCCAGTGCCTGAAGGGATCCTGCAGGAAGGCTGCAGAGGGACTTGTGCTGAGGGGGTCTGAGGCAGGCCAAAGGGGAATGGTTTGGAGATGAGGAAGAAGTTCTTCAGTACCAGGGTGGTGAGAGTCTGGCCCTGGCTGCCTCCTGCCTGGAGGAGTTCAGGGCCAGGCTGGATGAGGCCCTGAGCAGCTAAGTCTAGCTGAGAGGTGTCCCTGGACATGGTGGGGAGGTTGGAGCAGCTGAGCTCTGAGGTCCCTTCCAGCCTAAGCCATTCTGGGATTCTGTTATTCTATTTACTTCCCTAGTTTCACTGTGCTTGGTAACTTTGGCTGCAGTTCCTCTCAAGCTCCTCCACTCCAGTCAAAGTGTTCAAGAGCTCAAGCTGCTGGCAATGAAATCACAGAATCACAGAACTGCATCATAGAATCATGGAGTCAACCAGGTGGGAAGAGACCTCCAAGCTCAGCCAGCCCAACCTAGCACCCAGCCCTAGCCAATCAACCAGACCATGGCACTAAGTGCCCCAGCCAGGCTTGGCTTCAACACCTCCAGGCATGGGGACTCCACCACCTCCCTGCCTATCTCTGGCAAGAACTTCCTGCTAATATTCAGCCTGAACCTGCCTTGGCACAGCTTGAGGCTGTGTCCCCTTCTTCTGTTGCTGGGTGCCTGGCAGCAGAGCCCAACCCCACCTGGCCACAGCCTCCCTTCAGGTAGCTGTAGAGAGCAATGAATCATAGAATCATCAAATCAACCAAGTTGGAAGAGACCTTCAAGATCATCCAGTCCAACCTAGCACCCAGCTCTATCTAGACCATGTCACTAAGTGCCTCATCCATGAGGTCTGCCCTGAGCCTCCTCTTCTGCAGGCTGCACACCCCCAGCTCCCTCAGCCTGTCCTCACAGGGCTGTGCTCCAGGCTCCTCACCAGCTTCCTTGGTTTGGCTGGAAGAGACCTCAGATCCAACCATCAGTCTAAGACCACCACAAACACTGAATCATGCCCCAAAATGCCACGGCCACAGGGTTCTGGAACACCTCCAGGGATGTGGACTCCACCACCTCCCTGGGCAGCCTGTTGCATTGCTTCAGCAGTCCTCTGACCCAGCTTAGATCTCCACACTAGGAGCTTCTCTGCCACCACAAGACCAAGCTCTCACCTTTCCCTCCCATTCCACAGAAGCAGACCCTTTTCCCTTTATAACTCATTATTTTTACAGAGAAGAAGCTGTTCCAAGAGTAACGTCTGAGTGGGGGGACAGAGGCAGAGATGACATTTTGCATCCTATTTTAAGAGACTCTGAAGAAGTCCTGCAGTTTATAGATGTTCCCTGTTGTTAGGACTGGTTTGATCTCCTTCCAAGAGGGTCTAATTTTATCACACTTTCTCCCACTTGGAAACAAACCCAAAGTCCACTGCAGGTACCACAAAGCCACTTTTGGGGGTGGACTGGGTGAGAGAGGAAGCTCCTCTGCTACAAAGATAGCTAAAGGGACTTCAGGTTGCTTTGCCTGGAGAAGAAAAGGCTTCAAGGAGACCTCATAGCAGCCTGCCAGCATTTGAAGGGGCTGCAGGAGAGCTGGAGAAGGACTTTTAACAACGTCTGGGAGTGACAGGATGAGGGACAGTGGCTTTGAGCTGCAAGCAGCTAGACTGAGATCAGACATTAGAAGAAATCCTTCCCCAGGAGGGTGGAGAAGCACTGGGACAGGTTGCCCAGACAAGTTGTGGCGGCTTCAAACCTGGAAGTGATGAAAGCCAGATTGGAGGAGGGAGTGGGAAGTGTTCTAATGGGAGGTGTCCCTGCTTATGGGGGGCAGGGGGGTGGAACTGGATGAGCTTTGAGGTCCCTTCTAACCTAAACCGTTCTATGATTCTATGGATGGGACCCTGAGCAACCTGGGCTGGAGGGAGATGTCTCTGCCTATGGTGGGGGGGTTAGAATTGGAATGATCTTTGAGGTCCCTTCCAACCTAAACCATTCTGTGGTTGGAACTGGATGATCTTTGAGCTCCCTTCCAACCTAACCCATTTTATGATTCTATGGTTGGAACTTTAAGGTCCCTTCCAACTCAAACCACTCTATGATTCTACAGATGGGACCTTGAGCAACCTGGGCTGAGGGGCAGGTGTCCCTGCCCATGGCAGGGCACTGCAACTAGATGAGCTTTGAGGTCCCTTCCAACCTAAACCATCCTATGGGTCCATGATTCTATGGATGGGACCTTGAGCTACCTGGGCTGGGAGGAGTTGTCCCTGCCCATGGTGGAGGGTTGGAACTGGATGAGCTTTGAGGTTCCTTCCAACCTAAGCCATTCTATGAGTCTATGGTTGGAACTGGATGAGTTTTGAGGTCCCTTCCCATTCAAACCATTCTATTATTCTATGGATGGGACCTTGAGCAATCTGGGAGGTGTACCTGTCCATGGCAGGGGGTTGGAACTGGATGAGCTTTGAGGTCCCTTCCAACTCAAACCATTCTATGATCCTGTGTTTGGCACGGGATGATCTTTGAGGTCACTTCCATCCTAAACCATCCTATGGTTCCATGGTTCTATAGATGGACCTTGAGCAACCTGGACTGGGGGGAGTTGTCCCTGCCCATGGTGGAGGGGTTGGAACTGGATGAGCTTTGAGGTCACTTCCAACCTAAACCATCCCATGGTTCCATGATTCTATAGATGGACTTTGAGCAACCTGGACTGGGGGGACTTGCCATTCTGTAACTCTACAATTCTATGTCCTAAAACTTTCCAGCCTTCCCACAGCAGGGAGATGGACTAAGATGATCTTTAAGGTGTCCTACAAACTATTTTCCACGATTCTCTAAGTCCCTGGAGGTGGTCAAGAACCCTGTGCTGGGCTGCAGCAAGAGCAGCATGGCCAGCAGGGCAAGGGAGGGGATTCTGCCCCTTGGCTCTGCTCTCCTCACACCCCACCTGCACTACTGGGTGCAGCTCTGGAGCCCCCAGCACAAGAAGGACATGGAAGTGTTGGAGCCAGTCCAGAGGAGGCCACCAAGATGCTGAGAGGGCTGCAGCAGCTCTGCTCTGAGGACAGGCAGAGAGAGTTGGGGCTCTGTAGCCTGGAGAAGAGAAGGCTGCCAGGAGACCTTAGAGTGGCCTTGCAGGATGTGAAGGGGGCTGCAGGAGGGCTGGGGAGGAACTATTGACAAAGTCTTGGAATGACAGGAGGAGGAATGGGTTTGAAGTGTCAGAGGGGAGATTGAGAGTGGATGTTAGGAAGAAGTGANTCTATTCTATTGTGTGAGCAGTGGGCAGCTGGAACCCCTCTGAGAGCCCTCACTTGTCAGAGAGGAATCAATCATCTCCAAAGGTGCCAGCATCTGCCCTGACCATTTTATATCAGAATCAATGGCAGATGGTGATGGTTTTATATTTAATCAGGCCTCAACCCAATGCAGTTTCATCCCTTATAAAACTCAGCCATCTGCAGTGTGTAGGTGTGCACCAGCCCAGCTCCATGCCCACTGCAGAGCCTCTCCTCTTAAAGGTAAACTCTGCAGTGCCAATGTTTCTCTGGCTGCTGACTTCCAGCCAGCACCAAAAGCCTCACAGCAAACTGCTCTGCTTCTATAAGAGCTTGGCTTTTAGCTTTGGCCTGGGGTTGGCCCAATAGGTGCAGAGAATGGCCTGGAGGGAAAAAGACCTCTAAGATTCATAGATTCATTGAATGGGTTGGGTTGGAAGGGATCATAGAAACATGAATCATAGAATCAAGCAGGTTGGAAGAGAGCTCCAAGCTCATCCAGCCAAACCTAGCATCCAGCAGCATAGAATCATAGAATGAAGCAGGTTGGAAGAGACCTCCAAGCTCATCCAGCCCAACCTAGCACCCAGCCCTAACCAATCAACCAGACCATGGCACTAAGTGCCCCACCCAGGCTTTGCTTCAACACCTCCAGGGACTCCACTGCCTCTTAGAGGTGATCTTAGAGGTCTTTTCCAACCTGGTTCCTTCTGTGATTCTGTGATTTGATGAGTACCATCTCTGGACCTCCTCCAGCCCCTCAGGATCCCTCTTGGAGTGAGACACCCAAAACTGACACCTCCCACTAGAACAGGTTGCTCAAGGCCTCATCCAACTTGACCTTGAAGACCTCCACAGAGGGGGCATCCCTGGGCACCCTGTTGCAGTTAATACCCTTGACACCAATGCCAGCTGCCAGAACAGGCCACCCTGCCCACCAGAGATCCATAACCACCAGAACCTGAACCTGGCGCTACGAGCGGCGGCACCACCAAGCTGAACCTCTCCTGCTCTTGGGGTGCAGCAGAGGGTGGTGGTGGTTGGTTGGGGGCTTTCCCCCCTCCCTCTATCATTTCCTCTCCACGTCAGCAGGGTCTCCTGCGTGGCAGCAGCACCATTTAAAACAAAGCAGCTTTGATTTATGGCCAGTCCCCAGGCTCATAAATCACACCTGCGGCGTGGTGCTCCCAGCCCCTCGGCTCCTGCCAGCCTTCACCTCTTAGAAACGCTTTGGGTTTACCTCCCATTGTGCTGCAGCCCAACACAATTGCATTCTTCTCTCCCTCCCAGCATTCACTCTTGCTCTTGCTCATTATTCCCACTGGGAATTCAGACCTAGTTTTCACAGGCTTGGCAGAGGAGGCGGAGTGGGGGGGAGGGAGGGGGGATCGGTGCTGGGGCTGAGCTTTGTGTTGGATCTGAAATCAAGGAATGCTCAATTAAAAATTGATGTTGGCATTCTGGAGCTTTATCTAGCACTAGGCAGGCTAAGCAGCAGAGGTTTTCCCTCCCCACCAACTTCTTCCCTCCCCATTGAGGGGTTTTTCCCCTCCCTGTCAGATTGTTTTCTCTGCCTGGTAAGATTTTTCCCTCCCTGCTAAGACTTTTTTCCTCCTCACTGATATTTTTCCCTCCCCACTGCCCTTTTTTCCCCTCCCCACTGCCTTTTTTCCCCTCCCCACTGCCTTTTTTCCCCTCCCCATTGCCTTTTTTCCCTCTCCATTGTCTTTTCTCTCTCCCCATTGACCCTTTTCCCTCCCCACTGCCTTTTTTCCTTCTCCATTGACTTTTCTCTCTCCTCATTGACCCTTTTCCCTCTCCACTGCCTTTTTTCCCCTCCCCACTGCCTTTTTTCCTTCTCCATTGACTTTCCTCTCTCCCCATTGACCCTTTTCCCTCCCCACTGCCTTTTTTCCCTCTCCATTGACTTTTTTCCCCCTCTCCATTGACTTTTTTCCCTTCTCATTAAGCTTTTTCCCCTCTCAACTGACTTTTCTCTCTCCCCATTGACACTTTTCCCTCCCCACTGACTTGGTCCTGCCTGTCAAATAAGTAACAGCTATAAAAAGGAGCTGCTCCCTTTCCAGCATCACTCATTAGTGTGGGCAGCAGGAGCAGGGCAGGGATTGTCCCACTGGACTCAGCACTGGGGATGCCACACCTTGAGTCCTGGGGTCAGTTGTGATGCCCTTATTCCAAGAAGGACACTGAGGGGCTGGAGCAGGCCCAGAGAAGGGCATTAAAGCTGGGGAAGGGTTAGGAGAAGAGGGCTGGGGAGGAGCAGCTGAGGGAGCTGGGGGGGGGGTTGATGTGGAGCAGAGGAGGCTGAGGGCAGAGCTCATTGCTCTCTGCACCAAATTTGGGTGAAATCCTTGCAAAAGCTCTTCCTGCACAAGGCCATGTGTGGACAGTTCCAACTCAGGAATCAAAATGCCTCTTTGTTTCACTTGAGCTGCTGGGAAAATGGAAGCATTTAGCTGAATCCTTCCCTACACAGCAGTAGCTCCACTTACTGCAGCCCACCTGGCAGTGAGAGACAGAGAATGGGTTGAGTTGGAAAAGCCTTTGAGAATCACCCAGCCCAGCCATGCTCTAAGTCTGCCCAGGCTGGGGCTAAGCCACGGCCCTCAGCACCACAGCTCTGCCCCTTCCAAACACCTCTAGAGATGGGCACTCAGACACCTCCCTGGGCAGCCCATGCCAGGCTTGGTGATCCCTTCCAGTCAGGAGGTTTCTTCTCATGTCCAAGTTGAACCTCTCCTGGTGCAACCTGAGGCCATTTCCTCTTGTCTTGTCAACATCAAGGAGAAGCATTTTTGGTGTGAGGGTGCTGGAGGCCTGGAGCAGTCTGCCCAGAGATGTTGTAGAGTCTCCTTCTCTGGAGGCTTTCCAACCCCAGCCGGCTGTGTTCCTGGGTGCCCTGCCCTGGGTACCCCTGCTCTGGCAGGGGGTTGGACTGGATGATCCCCAGAGGTCCCTTCCAGCCTCTAACGTTCTGTGCTTCTGTGGTTCTGATTTAAATCTACCCCAAGGGAGGTATGCCCAGGGAGGCTGCAGATGCTTCCTCCCTGGAGGTGCTCAGGACCAGGCTGGATGAGGCTTTGAGCAACCTATTCTAGTGGGAGGTGTCCCTGCCTATGGCACAGAGGGGTTGGAACTGGCTGAGCTTTGAGCTCCCTTCCCACCTCACCCATTCTATGGTTGGAACTGTCGGAGCTTTGAGCTCCCTTCCCACCTAACCCATTCTATGGTTGGAACTGGCTGAGCTTTGAGCTCCCTTCCCACCTCACCCATTCTATGGTTGGAACTGTCGGAGCTTTGAGCTCCCTTCCCACCTAACCCATTCTATGGTTGGAACTGGCTGAGCTTTGAGCTCCCTTCCCACCTCACCCATTCTATGGTTGGAACTGTCGGAGCTTTGAGCTCCCTTCCCACCTAACCCATTCTATGGTTGGAACTGGCTGAGCTTTGAGCTCCCTTCCCACCTCACCCATTCTATGGTTGGAACTGTCGGAGCTTTGAGCTCCCTTCCCACCTAACCCATTCTATGGTTGGAACTGGCTGAGCTTTGAGCTCCCTTCCCACCTCACCCATTCTATGGTTGGAACTGTCGGAGCTTTGAGCTCCCTTCCCACCTAACCCATTCTATGGTTGGAACTGGCTGAGCTTTGAGCTCCCTTCCCACCTCACCCATTCTAGGCTTGTAAGTGATGCTGAGTGGCAGTGAGTGCAAGCCCACCCTGCCCATCCAGTACCACCACCACCATTGGGTTTGCTTCTTTCAAATGCCATGCAGCCTGCTCAGCCCCTGGGGCTGTGCCATCCTAGCTACTAACTAGAGTGGATTGGATTCTGCCTGGGCTTTCAGGGCACTGCTGCAGAACAAATTGGCATCAGGATCAATATCTGGGGGAGCTGTGACATTGGTGGAGGTGAGCATGGCTGAGTGGCTCCATTAGTGCCATCGATACACACGGAGTGGCCATGTGAGCAGCTCTGGGATGCAGCAGCAGTCACTTGAGAAGAATCACTCAGTGCAGGGGAGATGGAGCTGACAGTTAAATGAGCTACCAACTTCAGCTGCCTCATCCAGGATCAATCCAAGCTGCACCACAGTCATGTGGAGAAACATTAGGAGCAGCAGGGCCATGCCTGGACCACAGCTCCCATTTGGTCTCCCAGGAGAGAGTTCTTTCAGCAAGAGCAAAGAACCACAGGATGGGGGCAGTTGGAAGGGACCTCTGAAGATCATCATAGAATGGGTTAGGTTGTAAGGGAGCTCAAAGCTCAGACAGTTCCAATCCTCCTGCCATAGGCAGGGACACCTCCCACTACAACAGGTTGCTCAAGGCCTCATCCAACCTGGTCCTGCACACCTCCAGGGAGGTTGTGGAGCACAGAAGCACAAAATGTGATCAAAGATTCTGTGCTTCTGTGCTCCACAACCTCTCTGGGCAACCTGTGCCAGTGTCTCACCACCCTCACTGTCAAGAACCCTTCCTTAACATCTAGTTTCAATCTCCCCTATGCCAGTTTAAACCCATCAAAGATAGGTCCAACAGTAAGAAGACTCTGGCCTCACATTTAATCACAGACTAGCAGGGCTTGGAAGGGACCTCTGGAAATCATCCAGTCCAACCCCCTGCTAAAGAAGGGTCACCAAAAGCAGGCTGCACAGGAACACATCCAAGTGGGGCTTGAAAGCCTCCAGAGAAGGAGACTCCACAACCTCTCTGGGCACCCTCACACCAAAGAAGTCTCACCTCAAGTTCCAGCGAAACCTCCTGCATTCCACTTTGTGCCCATTGCTCCCTGTCCTGTTGCTGGGCACCACTAAAGAGAGCCCAGACCCATCCTTATGACCACCATAAGGTATCTGTAAACACTGCTCAGGTCCCCTCTCAGCTTTCTCCTCTCCAGACTAACCAGTCCCAAGGCTCTCAGCCTTTCTACACAGCAGAGATGTTCCAGTCCCTTCATCATCCTCATAGCTCTGAGTTGAACTCTCTCCAACAGATCTTTCTCCCTCTTGAACTGGGATGCCCTAAACTGGACACAGTATTCCAGCTGTGGTCTCTTCAGGGCAGAGCAGAGGAGAAGGAGAACCTCCCTAGACCTGCTGGACACAATTCTCATTCTTCAAGGTGTCCTTTCAGACACAAGGGAAAGAGCTTGGCCAAGACAACTAAGGAACAGCAAAGTGGAGCAGCTGTTGAGTGGGCTGCAACAAGATCTGGTTTGCAGTGAGCTGGGAAAGCTGCATCTAGACTGGAGCCTGCTGAGTGTGTGCACAGGTGCCACAAGCTGGCTCTGATCCTCTGCTGCCTCCCAGGATGAGGCTTCAGAGCTCTGCAAAGGCATCAGAAGTGATCACCCTGAGCTGCGTGGCACAGGAGCAGGGCAGTGGAGTGCTGCTGCTCTGTGTCACTCTACCACAGACTGCCTTGGGCTGAAGGGCACATCTTGTCCAACCCCTGCAGGCAGCAGGGACACCTTCAACTGGGTCAGGCTGCCCAGGGACACAGCAAGGCTGATCTTGAATGACTCCAGTGACAGGGATTCAACCACAGCCCTGAGCAGCCTGTGCCAGTGTTCCACTACCCTCACTGTGAGGAACTTCCTCCTCGTGTCCAACCCTGCTCCAGTTCCAAGCCATTGCCTCTTGTCCTGTCCCCACAGGCCCTTCTGAACAGTTCCTCCTCAGCCTGCCTACAGGTCCCCTGCAGACACTGAAATGCAGCTCTGAGGTCTCCTTGGAGCCTTCTCTTCTCCAGGCTGCACAGCCACATCTCTCACAGCCTGGCCCCACACAGAGGTTCTCCAGCCCTCTGAGCATCCTCATGGCCTCCTCTGGACCTTCTCCAGCAGCTCCAGGTCCTTCCTGTGCTGAGGGCTCCATATCTGACCTCAGCCCTGCAGGTGAGGTCTCCCCAGAGCAGAGCAGAGGGGCAGGATCCCCTCTCTCCAGTTCTGCCCACACTGCTTTGGATGCAGCCCAGGCAGCCCTTGGCCTTCTGTGCTGCCAGTGCCCACTGCTGGCTCCTGCCCAGCTTCTCCCCGACCAGCACCCCCAGGCTCTTCTCTGCAGGGCTGCTCTCAATCTCATCAGCCCCCAGCTTGGACTGTATCAAAGGTTGCCCTGACCCAGGTGCAGGACCCCTGCACTTTGCCTTGCTGACCCTCATGAGGCTCTCCTCAGCCACCTCTGCAGCCTGTCCAGCTCAGGCTGTTTGCAGCTGAAGCTCCTTTGACAATACATTTTCCCACTTCCTGGACACAGAAACAGTTTTATTTACTTTCCAGATCCCCATCCTGCCTGAAAGAGGTACAGCACACTTCAGAACTGATAAAGCACTCAGCCACCACTGAAGTGGTTCTCTGAAACTCATCCAAGCTCTCCAGCACAGTTGATGTGGTTTCCTTTCAGCAGGGATGTGGCAGAGCTGAGGAGACTCCCTGGGGGACTCCACAGTTGTCTTTAGCAGCCACCAGCCCATCCCAAACAGGACCTGCAATCTGTTCAGCCCTCCCTGAACCCCAAGCACAGCCTTTTGCTCTTAGGATGTACCAAACCCAGCTCTGGATAACAGAAACACCTCCAGCACTCCACCACCACTCCAGTTACTTTCTGAGCTATGTCTGCTAAGCACAGCAGCAGAAATCACTTCAGTTGGGAAAGGCCTCTAAGAGCATCCAGTCCAACCATGCTCTACCTCTGCCCAGCCTGGGGCTAAGCCATGGCCCTCAGCATCACAGCTCTGCCTCCTTGAAACACCTCCAGAGATGGGCTTTCAGCCACCTCCCTGGGCAGCCTGTGCCAGGCTTGGAGAACCTTTCCAGTCAACAACTTTCTTCTCATCTCCAACCTAAACCTTTTCTGGTGCAACCTGAGGTAATTTACCTTCATTCTGTCACTTGAGCCTAGGGAGCAGAGCCCAACACACACACACCCCATGGCAGCCTCCTCTGCAGAGAGCAATGAGCTCTGCCCTCAGCCTCCTCTGCTTCACACCAAACTCCCCCAGCTCCCTCAGCTGCTCCTCCTCAGCCCTGCTCTCCAGACCCTTTCCCAGCTCTGGTACCCTTCTCTGGCCCTGCTCCAGCCCCTCAATGTCCTCCATAGAATCACAGTGAGTCATGGTCATGTTTAACTGCAAGCACAAAAAGTGTCTCAGTCTTCCAAAGGCTCAAACCGCACCGCAAGAAGCCACAGGCTGCAGCAGAGCTCTTCATGCCCTGCCACAGAGTGCAGATGTCAGCACCACAGAATCACAGAATCCACCAAGTGGGAAGAGACCTCCAAGCTCAGCCAGCCCAACTTAGCACCCAGCCCTAGCCAATCAACCAGACCATGGCACTAAGTGCCCCAGCCAGGCTTTGCTTCAACACCTCCAGGCATGGGGACTCCACCACCTCCCTGGGCAGCCCATTCCAATGCCAATCACTCTCCTGACAACAACTTCCTCCTAACATCCAGCCTGAACCTGCCCTGGCACAGCTTGAGGCTGTGTCCCCTTCTTCTGTTGCTGGTTGCCTGGGAGCAGAGCCCAACCCCACCTGGCTACAGCCTCCCTTCAGGTAGCTGTAGAGAGCAACGAGCTCTGCCCTGAGCCTCCTCTTCTCCAGGCCAAACACCCCCAGCTCCCTCAGCCTCTCCTCACAGGGCTCTGCTCCAGGCCTTTCCCAGCTTTGCTGCCCTTCTCTGGACATCTTCCCGCACCTTAACATCTCTCTTGGATTGAGGAGCACAGACCTGGATATGGCATTCAAGGTGTGGCCTGTGCAGTGCTGAGCACAGGGGCACAAGAACCTCCCTTGTCCTGCTGACCTTTGGGGTCCTTCTCTGCACCTGCTCCAGCCCCTCAATGTCCTTCTTACAGTGAGGGTCCCAAACCTGACCCCAGCACTCAAGCTGTGGCCTCCCCAGTGATGAGCACAGGGGCACAATCCCTGCCCTGCTCCTGCTGCCCACACCACTGCTGACCCAGGCCAGGCTTCTGGTGGCCTCCAGCAATGTGACAATACATTATTTTATTTCTTTTATTGCTGGCCTCAAAGCACAACTAATTATTGATTAATTGCTCTTGGAGACAAGAGGTTAGTTTAGGTTGGAAATATGACTGCTATGGTTGAAACTTTCAGCTGTACTCACCTCTGCCAGATGCTGTTTGGCTGCTTGGCCTCCTGTCTTGCAATCTCTGAACCTGCATCTCGGGTCTGGGGCTCCTCCTTTCTCGTCCATCTGGCTGTCACACCAAGCCTGTCAGAGTGACAGCTGAGTGAGTCATGGTCATGTTTAACTGCAAGCACAAAAAGTGTCTCAGTCTTCCAAAGGCTCAAACCGCACCGCAAGAAGCCACAGGCTGCAGCAGAGCTCTTCATGCCCTGCCACAGAGTGCAGATGTCAGCACCACAGAATCACAGAATCCACCAAGTGGGAAGAGACCTCCAAGCTCATCCAGCCCAACTTAGCACCCAGCCCTGCCCAATCAACCAGACCATGGCACTAAGTGCCCCAGCCAGGCTTTGCTTCAACACCTCCAGGCATGGGGACTCCACCACCTCCCTGGACAGCCCATTCCAATGCCAATCACTCTCTCTGACAACAACTTCCTCCTAACATCCAGCCTGAACCTGCTCTGGCACAGCTTGAGGCTGTGTTCCCTTCTTCTGTTGCTGGGTGCCTGGCAGCAGAGCCCAACCCCAGCTGGCTACAACCTCCCTTCAGGTAGCTGTAGACAGCAATGAGGTCTGCCCTGAGCCTCCTCTTCTGCAGGCCAAACACCCCCAGCTCCCTCAGCCTCTCCTCACAGGGCTGTGCTCCAGGCCCCTCCCCAGCCTTGCTGCCCTGCTCTGGGCACCTTCTAGCTTGGATTGTACGGGGCTGGGTGCTAGGTTTGGCTGGATGAGCTTGGAGGTCTCTTCCAACATGGTTAATTCTGTGATCATCCTTGCAGCCCTCCCTTGGACCCTCTCCAGCAGATCCCTGTCCCTCTTCAACTAAATCTGTGCCTCCTGGACCTCTCTGCACACACTCAGACATTCACCAGCTCTCACCAGGGAACTCTTCCAGGACAAAGGCTTGACTGATCCTGAGGTCTGTCCCAAGAAGGGGCTCCAGGGCTGGAGCAAAGGCAACATTTCACCGTGTCCAGCCAAGGGCCTTCTCCTGAGGCCTCCAGCACAAAAAGGCATTTTGTAACAGCTGCCTTGGAAACCAAATTAGTCCTGTACCAAGGCATGACCCGTGAAAGGCTGCTGGGCAGAACCCCCATGTGTTGGTCAGACACAGCTCCCACCTAAGCAGGCCTCTTCGGGACCGCAGATGGGAGCAAGATGTGCGAGCAGAGCTCCCAGGAGGGAGCCATGGTCGGGGGCAGGGGGGAGGGTGGGAATCAGGATACAAACCACTCCTACCTGCACAGATAAAAAGGAAACATTCCCAGACACGGTGTGAAACAACCCTCACCAGCTGCTAGGACAGACTCTGACACCATTCCAGAGGTGAGGTTGCAGAAGAGGCTGTTCCAGATGTGCAAAAGCTGGCAACATACAGCCCAAAGCCAGCCTTGGGCCAGCTCCTCCCAGAGCTCACACAAAGTCACAGTCTCCTTTCTGGGACTTGGAAGGGACCTCAAAGGTCACCCACATCAATCCTCCTGCCATGGGCAAGGACATCTTCACCAGCACAGGTCGCTCAAGGGCTCATCCAACCTGGCTTTGAACACGTCCAGGGAGGTTGTGGAGCACAGAAGCACCGAATGTGATCTCTGATCACATTCGGTGCTTCTGTGCTCCACAACCTCCCTGGGCAACCTGTGCCAGTGTCTCCTCACTCTCATGGTTTCTTCCTCTTCTCCAGTGTCAATCGCCTCTCTCCCAGCTCAAAGCCTTTGTCCCTCCTCCTGGCACTGGCAAACCTTGTCCAAAGTCTCTCCCCAGCTCTCCTGCAACTCCTTCAGGCAGCTCTGAGGTCTCCCTGGAGCCTTCTCTTTTCCAAGCTAAACAGCCCCAGCTGTCCCAGCCTCAGGGGAGATGCTCCAACCTCTGCCCACTGCTGGGACCCTGTTTAGAGGTCTCCAGCTAGGGCAGAGCTCCCTGACTCTTGCCTGAGTGTGCCAGGTCCCGCTCTGAGGTCAGTGCTCCCTGAGCTGCTGATGTGGTCGATCCCTTCCTGCTCTCTCCCACAGCTGGCACACAGCACCCAGCAACTCCAGCTGCCTTTCTCAGGCAAGAGATCAGTGGCTTCAAACCCTTAAAGAGAGGAGAAGACCTTCTCTGTTGAGAGCCACCAACCCTCCAGCCCTGCCTGGCATCACAGCTCAGCTGCACCTTGAGCTCCACAGAAGCAGAAGGTCACCTGTGCACAAATCAGAGCAAATCCTTCCAACTTCAGGTCCTGGGGACAGAAACAAGGCTCTGGAAGTTGGCTGTGACATTATTTTGGCAGTGACAGCCAAGCTTTAAAAATGATGTCCTGGAACTGCATCCTGTCCCCAGGCTTGGCACTGCCAGGCCCAAGTCACACAGGCTGCCACGGAATAGCAAATGAAGCAGTTGAGGGCCAGCTCCCTGCCCAGGAGCACAAGTTGGATGGCACAGCCCATGTCCATATGGCTACAGCTTGTCCTTCTGCTCCCTCCCCAAAGAGGAGTTCTCATCCACACAGAATCATAACACACAAATCAGAGTTGGTTTGGATGGCAAAGAACCTCCACGAAGGTCCAAGCGTGACCCACCAGCACCATGTCCCACAGTGCCAGGTCTGCTTGGGTTTGGGACATCTCCTCTGTCCTGAGCAGCCTCTTCCAACCCCTCACTACTCTCTTGCTGAAGAAACTTTTGCCTTTCAGCCTTTGAGAAGCCTGTCACAGATCCACAGAACACATCAGGTTGGAAGGGACCTTCCAAGCTCAGTCTGTCCGACCCCCTGCACTCAGAGGGGACCCTCCAAGCTCAGCTTGTCTAACCCCCTGCACTCAGGGGACCCTCCAAGGTCACCTTGTCCAACCCCCTGCACTCACAGGGACCCTCCAAGCTCAGCTTGGCCAACCCCCTGATCCTCCCAGCAGGCTTCTGCTTGGGCTCAGTGCCATGGCCAAGGACCCAGCAGCCAAGTGTGGGCTGCTCCCAGGTCTGCAGCTCACAAGGCTTACAGAGAAGTATGTTCCTGGACTTTCTTTTCTTTCCCCCATGTTCCTTTAAGGTTTTTCAAGTCCCTCCAACAGTGCAGCTGCACCCCTGGGACCCAATGGGTGCTTTGGAGCTGCTTGGTCCATCCATATTAGGAGCTGAAGCAGGATGAGGACCCATTCCATTCCTGAGTGGGAAATTCCATGAGACAAAGCATTCTTGCATTTTGTCCAGCAGCAGTGCTCTGTTTCCACTGAAAATGCCTCACTGCTGAGGGTTCTGTTAGAAGTAAATAAGACAGAAACATTGCTGATGATCTCTGCCTCCCAGTTTTGCCTCCTCCTCTTCATTTCTCTTCAAAGCAGGAGCAGGTTGGTCTCTGCCTCCTTTTTCCTTCCTTCTCTTCCTTCCTTCTTCCCTTCAAAGTCCAAGTTGGTCTCTGCCTTCTTTCCTCCTCTTCCTTTCATCTTTCCTCCTCTTCCTTTCTCCTCTTCAAAACAGGAGCAAGTTGATGTTTGCCTCCCAATTTTTTCTTCCTCTTCCTTTCTGTTGCTGTCTGCTTCCCTCTTTTTCCTTTTTCCTTCTCTTCAAAGTAGGAGCAAGTTTGTCTCTTTCTCCTCTCCTTTCTTCCTCCTCCTTTCTTCATTTCTTCAAAGTAAGCCCAAGTTGGTCTCTGCCTCCCCCTTTTTTATTCCTTCTCTTCCTCTCTCTTTCTCTTCAAAGTAAGCCCAAGTTGGTCTCTGCTTCCCCCTATTTCTTCCTTCTCTCTCCTCTTCAAAGTAAGCCCAAGTTGGTTTCTGCCTCTCCCTTTTTTCTTCATTCTCTTCCTCTCTCCTTCACCTCAAAGCAAGCCCAAGTTGGTCTCTGCCTCCCTTTCTTTTTCTCCTCTTCAAGAAGCAAATTGATGTTTACTTCCCAATATTTCTTCCTCTTCCTTTCTGTTGCTGTCTGCTTCCCTCTTTTTCTTCTAACTTTTCCTTTTTCCTTCTCTTCAAAGAAGGAGCAAATTTGTCTCTTTGTCCTCTCTTCCTCCTTTCTTCATTTTTTCAAAGTAGAAGCAAGTTGGTCNCTTCAAAGAAGGTGCAAATTTGTCTCTTTGTCCTCTCCTCTTCCTTTCTTCATTTTTTCAAAGTAGAAGCAAGTTGGTCTCTGCCTCCCCCTTTTTTCTTCCTTCTCTTCCTCTCTCCTCTTCAAAGTAAGCCCAAGCTGGTCTCTGCTTCCCCCTTTTTCTTCCTTCTCTTCCCTCTTCCTTCTCTTCAAAGTAAGCCCAAGTTGGTCTCTGCCTCCCCCTTTTATGTCCTTCTCTTCCTCTCTCCTTCTCTTCCCAGCAAGCCCAAGTTGGTCTCTGCCTCCCCTTTTCCCTCCTCTCCTTCCCTTGCTCTGGTTCTCTGCTGAGGACCAAGAAGAAGGCAGGGAACCCTGCATGCCAGTGGGGAAAGATCTGGGATCATCTCACCCCAAGCAGCACTGACCTGGCCTGCTCAGATCACTGCTCACCAACATGAGGACACAGCTGCTGAGCTTGGAAGAGACTTTTGAGATCACCAAGTCCGACTGCTCACCTGGAGCTCACAGTGCCACCCCTGCTGCCAAGCCACTGCCACTAAATCACATCCCTCAGCACCACATCCACAGGGATTTTAAACAGCCCCAGGGATGGGGACCTCACCAGCTGCCTGGGAAAGCTATGCCTGGCAGCAGTGGGAAGAAGCTTCCCTCTAAGTCAATCCTCCTGGGTCCCAGTTTGTGCCCACTGCTCCCTGCGCTGTCGTTGGGCACCACTGACAAGAGCCCAGCCCCAGCTTCATGACCTCCACCCTACAGATATTGATCAGCATTGATCAGATCCCATCTCAGGGGATGTAAAGTAATGCCAGCTTCCAGCCCTGCCTCCAAACCCATCCCCAAGGACCACCTGAGGACAAAGGGTGTCAGAGAAGGAGCCCAGGGGGAGCTGTGGCAGTCAGGGTGGCACCCACTGCTGATAACAGCTTCCAGCCCTGCCTCCAAACCCATCCCTAAGGACCACCTGAGAACAAAGGGTGTCAGAGAAGGAGCCCAGGGGGAGCTGGGGCAGTTAGGGTGGCACCCACTGCTGATGTCAGCTTCCAGCCCTGCCTCCAAACCCTTTCTTTAGGTTGGATGGGACCTCAGAGATCATCTGCTCCAACCTCTCCTTTCCCCTCTGGTGGTTACAGCTCAGATGACACAAGCAGACCTTATCAGTGAGGACAGGCAGGATGGGAAGGGCTATCAGGCAGCTGCTCTGGGCTCTTGTGAAACCATTTCACCATTCTCTCACAAACAGGAAAACATTTAGCAAGAGGTGTGTGAGCAAAGTGAGCACAGATGCAAGAAGGCAATTGAAAGGTGGCTGGCAGCAGATCAGGGCATGAGGAATTATTTATTTTGTCCTCCACACTTTTCCTCCTCTGCCCTCATTGTCCCTTTGATGCCAAAGTGGTTGGTGCTGTCCCATTACACTTCCAACCACTGCAGGCCCAAGCCTGACAATATGGTGCCAGTATCTCACCACCCTCACTCTCTGTGCTCCACAACCTCCCTGGGCAACCTCTGCCAGTGTCTCACCACTCTCACTTCTTCCTAATATCCACTTTCAATCTCCCCTCTGACACTTCAAACCCATTCCTCCTCCTCCTCCTGTCATCACAAGACTTTGTCAATAGTCCCTCCCCAGCCCTCCTGCAGCCCCCTTCACATCCTGCAAGGCCACTCCAAGGTCTCTCCTGGAAGCCTTCCCTTCTCCAGGCTGCACAGCCCCAACTCTCTCAGCCTGTCCTCAGAGCAGAGCTGCTGCAGCCCTCTCAGCATCTTGGTGGCCTCCTCTGGACTGGCTCCAACACTTCCATGTCCTTCCTGTGCTGGAGGCTCCAGATCTGCAGCCAGGACTGCAGATGGGGTGTGAGGACAGCAGAGTCCTGGTCTAGTTGATTGGATAGGGCTGGAGGATAGGTTGGACTGGATGATCTTGGAGGTCTCTTCCACTCTGGCTGATTCTGTGATATGATTCTAGAGCAAAGGGGCAGGATCCCATCCCTTGCCCTGCTGGCCACACTGTTCTTGCTGCAGCCCAGCACACAGTTTGCTGTCCAACCCCAGCTGAAGTAGGGTCCCCTAGCACAGCCTGCACAGGAACACAAGGGCCAAGTGGGTTTGGAAAGCCCCCAGAGAAAGAGCCCACTCAGCAGGAGGCTCCACAACCCTCTCTGGGCAGCCTTGTCCCAACAGAACACACTCTGTAGTTCTCTGGGGTGCAGATGCTGCCAGTGACAGCCAGCAAGGCAAGAAGGGCTGAAGTTCACCTTCTCTGGGGAAGCCAAACCTTCCAGGAGTGTTTGTTTTCACTCTGCAGTTGGACATTCCAGCTAGTAAGAAGCTTCAGGAACTCATTCCACTGCCTTGTTTCTCCTGCTCCCTCCCATGGCAAACTGGAATCAATATTTTTAGATTCCTCTCATTCCCTTCAAGACTTCTCTGTCTCTCCATCCCTCCCTCCCTTTCTGAGGTCACACAAACTTTGCTTTGGACTCCAAACTATTCATTTTTCACATTACTCATTGTAGGTGTCTGCAAAGTTTCTTACTCATCAGCCCACAGAAGGAAGTGCTTCTTTTCATCTAATCTTTCCTTCTTTTCTCTTTAAGATACCTAAGGACAGACAACTCAGCAGCACTCAAGTCTCCTCCCTGCCACCGTGCCAGGCTTGCTCTGCAGTGCCCTCCCTGCTGGCTTTGTGGCACACTCAGAGCCCCTGACTCTGGTAGGCACAGCTACAAAACTGCCAGCTGAGGAAATCTCGGGGGATGGGGGCAGTCAGAGAGTCACTGAGGTTGGAAAAGATCTCCCAGGGCACTGAACCCAACTGCCATTCAGCACCACCCTCACCCTAAGGAACATGGCTACACATTCTGCAGCACCTCCAAGGATGCTGACCCCCTCATTCCAGGGATGGTGACTCCCCTCACTGCAGGGATGGTGACCCACTCTCACTGCAGGGATGCTGACCCCCCATCTCATTCCAGGGATGCTGACCCCCCTCATTCCAGAGATGATGATCCCCCTTCTCACTGCAGGGATGCTGATCACCCCCTCATTCCAGGGCTGGTGACCCCCATCATTGCAGGGCTGGTGACTCCCCACACTGCAGGGATGCTGACCCCCCTCCCCCCACCCCTCACTGCTGGGATGCTGATTCCCCCCTTACTGCAGGGCTGGTGACATTGTGCTCACTGCAGTGAGGTGCAACTCATCTCTCCCTGGCCACCATGCCACACGTTAATGACTTCTGGTAGCCATAAGCTTAAGCTACACCCAAGCAGAGCTGCAGAGCCCAGAGCCGGCCCCCAGAGCTCTGCAAGGTCTCCTATCAGCAGTGCCTGGCAAAGAGATAAGTGTGCAACACAGGAAGTGGCTGTGGAGCAAGAAAAAGCCTTCCTCATTTACCAACAGTTCCCTTTCCTGCCCAGCTCCCCTCCTGACCTCCTCTGGACTAGCAGAGAGCCAGCAGCAGTGCAGCTCCGGCTGCCAGCAGGGAAAGAGGTTTCACAGAACCACAGAATCAGTCAGGGTTGGAAGGGACCACAAGCATCATCCAGTTCCAACCCCCCTGCTATGCCCACGGACACCTCACACTAGAGTAGGATGTCCACAGCTTCATCCAGCCTGGCCTTAAACATCTCTAGGGATGAGGCTTCCATCACCTCTCCCTGGGCAGCCTGTGCCAGTGCCTGGGATCCCTTGCTGGGAAGAGATTTTTCCTCATATCCAACCTGAACCTCCCCTCGGGCAATTTGAGGCCATTTCCTCTTGTCACAGAACCACAGAATCAGTCAGGGTTGGAAGAGACCACAAGGTTCAGCCAGTTCCAACCCCCCTGCCGTGCCCAGGGACACCTCACACTAGAGCAGGCTGCCCACAGCCTCATCCAGCCTGGCCTTAAACACCTCCAGGGATGAGACTTCCACCACCTCCCCAGGCAACCCCTTCCAGGCTCCCACCACCCTCATGCTGAACAACTTCTTCCTCACATCCAAGCTGAATCTACCCATTTCTAGCTTGGTTCCATTCCCCCCAGTCCTATCCCTACCTGACAGCCTAAAGAGTCCCTCCCCAGCTTTCTTGTAGCCCCCTTAAGATACTGCAAGGCCACAAGAAGGTCACCTGGGAGCCTTCTCCTCTCCAGACTGAGCAGCCCCATTGCTCATCTCCTGCTTCTCTCTCTCAACCGGAGCTTTGCTCTTGGATGTGCTCAGGCTCCCGATAACCTCCTGCTGCTCACACAGCTGTTTGTTCAGCACAAACCCATCGAATTCTTGAGGTTGCCACATGGCCCTTTGCTGCTGCCCACGCCCAGGAGCTCCTCATCTTCTCACCCACAGCAAACAGCTCCCTGCAGGGCCCACGTTTGTTGTGATAACTCAGGAGCCCATCAGCTCTCCGGCTCTGACGCAGGCCCTGCAGTGAGCCCCAGTGCGCCGCTGCCAGGTAAAGGCTCTGCTGATGCATCCCAGAAGTCAATATTTGTCTTCTCACCACCTCCTCAGGGAAGTCTCCCAAAATGCCATAGGAGGAGCCACAAAGTATTCAAAAAAAAAACAAAAATAAAAGATGGTTCAAATATTTTTTTCCCATGTAAGCCAAGGAGCCCAAAAGCTGCTGCAGGCAGCCTGAGAGGCGGTTTGCAGCGGCAGCAATGACCCCAAGCCAAGCTCCTCCAGTTGCCCTGCACAGGCCCTTTCCCTGGAGTCACACAATGAGCTGGGATGGAAATGGACTTCTAAGATCATTGACTCCAGTCTTCAACCTAAGACCACCATGACCACTGAACCATGGAGAAGAATCTAAGCCAAGGAGCCCAAAAGCTGCTGCAGGCAGCCTGGGAGGCAGTTTTCAGGGTAGGTTCCTCAGTTGCCCTGCACAGGCCCTTTCCCTGAAGTCACACAATGAGTTGGGCTGGAAAGAGACCTCTAAGATCATGGAGTCCATTCTTCAACCTGAGACCACCATGGCCACTGAACCATGGAGAAAAAGGGAGGGAAACCAGACAGAACGTCTGGGGAGGAGCAGGCTGCCCAGAGAGGTGGAGGAGTTTCCTTCCCTGGAGACACTCCAAACCCACCTGGCCATTGTGTTCCTGTGCAATCTGACCTTGCTTTGGCAGGGGGGGGCTGGACTCCAGGATCTCCAGAGGTCACTTCCAACCCCTTCCATTCTCTGATTCTGGGATGGAAGGTCCAGACAATGGTAGAGTCCAGCTTCTACACTTGTGAAGAGCTATGCTGAGCCTGTGGTGCTGGATGAAGAAGGGATCACAGAATGGGTTGGATTGCAGGAACCCTGAAGCCTATCCAGTGCCAACCACCTGCTATGGGCAGAGACACCTCCCACCAGCCCAGGTTGCTCAAAGCCTCATCCAACCTGGTCTTAAAAACCTTCAGGGACAAGGCATCTACAACTTCTCTGGGCAACTTGCTCCAGTGTTTCCCCACACTCACAGTCAAGAACTTCTTCCAGATGTCCAGTCCAGACTGCCCTGCTCTGCTTTCAAACCATGGATGGTCACACTCAGGGCAGACTGCCAAGGCAGTGCTCTGCCCGGCCCCACACTGCAGGTTTCACTGTGGAATCCTGAGCCTGAGCGACTCAGCTCTGCCGTTTGGGTGCTCTCTGTCGGGTCGCTGTCCCAAATAGCCCTGGCACGACCCACCCCAGCACACCTGCCTTAGCCCTGGCACGACCCACCCCAGTGAGCCCACCTTAGCCCTGGCACAACCCACCCTAGTGAACCCACCTTAGCCCTGGCAGGACCCACCCCAGCACACCTGCCTTAGTCTCAGCACGACCCACTCCAGCACGCCTGCTTAGCCTTGACATGACCACCTGAGTGAACCCACCTTAGCCCTGGCACGACCTACCCCAGCACGCCTGCCTTAGCCCTGGCAGGACCCACTCCAGCACACCTGCCTTAGCCTTGGCACAACCCACCCCAGCACGCCGGCCTTAGCCCTGGCAGGACCCATCCCAGCACACCTGCCTTAGCCTTGGCACGACCCACCCCAGCACACCTGCCTTAGCCTTGGCACAACCCACCCCAGCACGCCCGCCTTAGCCCTGGCAGGACCCACTACATGCAAGGGTCTGCAGCTGGCCAGGCAAGGAGCAAGCTTTGATAATTTGATCACAGAATGGTTCGGGTTGGAAAGCTCCTCCAAAGCTCATCCAGTCCAACCCCTTGCAGTCAGCAGAGACATCCTCCACTAGACGAAGTTTGAGCCTGACCTTGAGTATCTCCAGCGATGGAACTTCAACCACTTTCCTGGGCAACCTGTTGCAGTGTTGCAGCAGCCTCCTGTTGTTCCTTACTTCCAATCTCAATCTGCTCTGCTCTATTTGGAAGCCATTGCCCTGGTCCTGTCCCTGCAGCCTTCGCAAACAGTCCCTTCTGCAGCCTCCTTGCAGCCCGCTGTAGGTACTGGAAGGACACCGTTACGTCTCCCCGGAGCCTTCTCTGACAGAGTCCAAGCACAATCCCAGTGCCTGCAGCTTGGCATCTTGCAGCACAGAAAGGAAAGTGACTGAAAAGAGAGGACAAACTGAAATCAGAATCATAGAATCAGTCAGGGTTGGAAGGGACCACAAGGATCAGCCAGTTCCAACCTCCTGCCATGGGCAGGGACACCCTACTCTAGAGCAGCCTGGCCACAGCCTCATCCAGCCTGGCCTTAAACACCTCCAGGGATAGGGCCTCAACCACCTCCCTGGGCAACCCATTCCAGCCTCTCACCACCCTCATGCTGAACAACTTCCTCCTCACATCCAGGCTGAATCTCCCCACCACCAGCTCTGCTCCATTCCCCCCAGTCCTGTCACTCCCTGAGAGCCTGAAAAGTCCCTCCTCAGCTTTTTTTGTAGGCCCCCTTTAGATACTGAAATCTGGACATGGAAACAGCTTCAAATCAGCTCTCCCAGAGGTGCTATTAACGCCAGATGAGCTTTCCTGTGACCTCCTTGCAAGCAAAGATTGACACCTCCAGAAGGATCAAAGGAGCTTCTGAAAGGCTGGAGAGCAGCAGAGGAAATTGGAAATGGGTAGGTTGTCCATCTCCAGAGTGGCTTTCATTAGTTATTGTACATAACCAGCATTGTGTCAGAAATGAAAGGGATTAACTCGCACCCAAGGTGCTGCACCTGAGCAAATATTGTCCTGCCTGGCTGAAATCTGTGCCAACACAAAGAAGACCTGGTATGAGGCTCTGCAACTTCTCACTCAGGAGTTCAATACCAAGGCTTAGCAAGGAGCTTAGAGGTGGAAAACTCTAAAGGATCCATTTCAACTCTTCTGTTGCTGCCACGTAGGTCTCTGGGGTTTCTGGAGCCATGTGAAGCCTCCCCCAGAACACAGCAAGGCTATTGGGAAGGCCTTTGTGTGCAGACTGAGCACAGCTCTGGAGGCTTCCTGTGTCACAGAAGCACAGAATGCTAGGGGCTGGAAGGGACCTCTGGAGATCAAGTCCAACCCTCCTGCCAAAGCAGGGGCACTCAAGGCAGGGCACACAGGAATGCATCCAGGTGGGGCTGGAATGACTCCAGAGAAAGGATCTCTGGAGATCATCCAATCCAACTCTGATGCCAGGGCAGGGCACACAGGAACACATCCAGGTGGATCTTGAAAGCCTCCAGAGAAGGAGACTCCACAGCCTCTCTGGGCAGCCTGCTCCAGGCCTCCAGCACCCTCACATCAAAGATGTTTCTCCTCATGTTGAGGTGGCACCTCCTGGGTTGCAGTCTGCATCCACTGCCCCTTGTGCTGAGTCTGGCCCTCAGTGCTCACCTCTGAGCTACCTGTGCTGACTATGAGGGATACATATCAGGCAGCCTAAGCTTCTTCTGCAGCCTAAGCAGCTCCAGGTCTGATCTGAAGGGCTGCTGAGAGGAGCCAACTGGTGAAGGAGAGCAGACACTGGTGGGGCAGGAGCACAGAATCACAGAATTAACCAGGTTGGAAAACACTTCTGAGATCATCCAGCCCAACCTCACACCTAACCCTCCTGATTAACTAACCCATAGCACTAAGTGCCCCAGCCAGGCTTCGCTTGAACACCTCCAGGCATGGGGACTCCACCACCTCCCTGGGCAGCCCATTCCAATGCCAATCACTCCCTCTGCCAACAACTTCCTCCTAACATCCAGCCTGAACCTGCCCTGGCACAGCTTGAGGCTGTGTCCCCTTGTTCTGTTGCTGGGTGCCTGGCAGCAGAGCCCAACCCCACCTGGCTACAGCCTCCCTTCAGGTAGCTGCAGAGAGCTGCCCTGAGCCTCCTCTTCTCCAGGCCAAACACCCCCAGCTCCCTCAGGCTCTCCTCACAGGGCTGTGCTCCAGGCCCCTCACCAGCCCTGCTGCCCTGCTCTGGACACCTTCCAGCACCTCAACATCTCTCTGGAATTGAGGAGCCCACAACTGGACACGGCACTCAAGGGGTGGCCTGAGCAGTGCTGAGCACAGGGGCAGAAGAATCTCCCTTGTCCTGCTGGCCACACTGCTCCTGAGCCAGCCCAGGATGCCACTGGCTCTGCTGCCCACCTGGGCACTCTGCTGCCTCATCTTCAGCTCCTCTCTCCCAGCACTCGGTGGAGTCCCCATGCCTGGAGGTGTTGAAGCCAAGCCTGGCTGGGGCACTTAGTGCCATGGTCTGGTTGATTGGCTAGGGCTGGGTGCTAGGTTGGGCTGGATGAGCTTGGAGCTCTCTTCCAACCTGCCTGATTCTATGACTCTATGATTTTCCTCATAGATTCTGCATTTTGGGGGGGATGTTTTGGGGGCATTTTGTTTGTTTGCACATTTGGTTATTATTTGGCTTTATTTTTTTCCCTACTTATTGGGTTTTGTTTTGTTTAATTTTTTTTGCAAATTCATTAGTGCAGAGCTCTTTTCCCTTTGCTAAGTTCTATATTTTGGGGGATATTTTGGTTTTTTTGGGGGGGGCTGGTTTTGTTGGGAGGGTTTGGAGGGGTTTTTTTTTGCTATAAATTCATTACCTGTGGAGATATTTTCCTTTTTCTCACCTCAATCTCTTCATTTTCTGTCGCTTTTCCCCCTTTTTAGCTTCGAGGAGACCTTAGAGTGGCTTTCCAGTATCTGAAGGGAGCCTACAGGAAGGCTGGGGAGGGACTCTTGACAAGGTCTGGTACTGTTAGGACGAGGGGGAATGGGTTTAAGCTGGAAGAGGGGAGATTTAGACTGGATGTTAGGAGGAAGTTCTTTACAGTGAGGGTGGTAAGACACTGGAACAGGTTGCCCAGGGAGGTTGTGGATGCTTCCTCCCTGGAGGTGTTTAAGGCCAAGCTGGATGAGGCCTTGAGCAGCCTGCTCTAGTGGGAGGTGTCCCTGCCTATGGCAGGGGTTTGGAGCTGGATGATCCTTGAGGTCCCTTCCAACCTAAACCATTCTATGATTCTATCTTTTAGCTAAATTTCCCCTTTTTTGGTGAATTCAGCCTCTTCAGAGACATTTTCCTTTGCGTAAATTCAAAGTCTTCATTTCCCATTTCCTAAATTCAGTATTTTTAAGAGCTCTTTTCCTTGTTACTAATTCAATATCCTTAGAGATAGTGTATCTCTTTTTTTGGGGGGGAGGAAGGAGGGGGTATAAATTCCACATCTTCTAGGAATATTTCCTTTTTCCTCAGTCCCCAAAATTTCACCAACTTCTGATTCATTTCAGAGATAAGTGGCCAGCAAGAAACGATTCTCTTCTTTTAGTCATTTTCTATTAATTTTAATTTTCATTTTTATTTCTATTTTTTCATTTGTTTCACTTGTTTGATTGTGGTTTTTTTTCCTTCATTTATTTTATGTGATTTTGATTTTCATTTATTTTGGTTGTCTGATTATTTTACTTCTTTTTTTTTAGGTTTTTTTTTCATCTATTTTATTTTATTTTTAGTTTCATTCTTTTTATCTC
>WAAF01007506.1:0-22014 GCA_013400475.1 Tricholaema leucomelas
TTTGGGTTTTGGGTTTTGGGTTTTGGGTTTGCAGAAGAAGCACAGGACAACAGCAGCACACCCACATTTTATTCATACCCCTTTCCTCCTCTGCTCACAACCGCCTCTGCCACTTCCTTCTCACTCCCCTTACCTGTGTCAGCCTTGCCTACTCCATGCACCCAAACGTAGCTCCTGTACCTGGCCCAGTCTCACCCCCACTACGCTCTCACCTTCCCTTCTTTCAGCAGCTCTTTCTCTTCTACTTTATGGCCCTGGAGCAGGAGGCCCTTTGAAATCCACAGACACTTACCAAGCCTACCTGGCTCAGAGTGAAGCAGGACAAGGAGCCGCAGCCCACGACAACCAGGCACCGTCCCCCTTTCTCCTCTTCCGTCACCCCTGGGCTGGGAAAGGTAGGAGCCGAACGAAGCCTAGGCGAAGAGGAGGGTGGGAGGGAACGTGTTAGTAACCTTGGTTCCTTTGTTCACCGTCAGGCTCTGTTCTAAGAGGCCCTAAGTTCTCTGTCCCCTTTCTGAGCCTGTTTGCCTTGTCACGTGAACTGTTGACTCGCATCCCCGTCCCCATCTTAGCCCTTCAGCTCTTGCCTTACGTCATCCTGCAGGAGGACAGGGGGACGCCCCGAGAGGGCCGCTTGGTGAGCGCCTGGCACACGGACCGGGTCCATCCGCTCCAGCCTTCCACGTCCCGTCCGCCATGTTATCTGCAATGGCCGACTCATCGCAACCTGCTCCCTTTCCCACCTGCCGCAGCCGTTACACGGTCACCTTACAACCTCTCCTTCCCCCCTGAATCCTAGAGGCAGTTCGACTTTCTGCCTTTGCAGCGCAGCACTAGCGCCTGTCAGCGTTGATATTTTCGCCCAGTCCGATTCCGGACGCCCCCTTCGTTCCTTTCCCCTTTGCACGTTACCCGAGCCGGTTTGAACGGCAAATATCCCCACCACCCCCCCTGCCCGTTCTCTTTCACGGAAGTGTGGCGTCTCTCATTCCCGAGCCCCGAGTTGTGATTAGGCTCAAGCCTTTAAATCAGGTTGAGGCACAGGCGATTCCTCTAAGTACGAGTAAATGTTTTCCTTTCATTATAACAAGTAACCATGTTGACAAGCAGGACTCGGCCTTCCCTTTCCGTCGTCCCTTCCGCTTGGCCGTCATTGAACCGCTCGGTAGCTCTGGAAAACGGGACAGTAAGATACGTCAAGGAGATGTCACTCCGCGGAGCGAAATTTAGAAGAGAGGTTGGGACAAGAGGATTTTCCAAGAAGGTCAGGCGGAACGATGGAAAAGGAAATCCTACGCCCTCAGACGTAGGCTTTCAACAGACGTAGCTTTCTGGCTGACTTAGCCTTCAGCGTTCGCACGCTTCTGTGCCCGCAACGTTTTGACCGGAAGTTAAGTTTCTGCCAGAACGTCACCCTTGAATATCCGCTGGCTTCAAGAAAGACCTTTAACGCTTCCTAAACATACGATCTGCCACGAGCTTAGGCTTGGCCCAACTTCTCCGCTCAACCGGATTCCTCACTCATTCCTTCGAGTCCCGTCTGCAGAGCTCAGTTTCGGAACGGTTGCTGGAGCCTCACGCTACAGCGAGTAGTGCAGAAAGACAGTGGTGATACATCTGTCACGCAGGAAGCGTGAGAGCAGCGCTTAGGGCCCGAGAGGGACGCGTCAGCCCCAGAGTTAGGGGTTTCAGTCGCCTACAGAGCGCGGCAGCGAAGCCGAGTGTCTCCGAACGCTGCGGCGCTCCTGACGCGGGCCGGGACGCTCTGCCGAGTGCCCAGCCTTACCTGACGTGTCCCGGGAGAAGACTCAGCCGGAGACTCGGACGGACTCTTCCCCTTCTGACACGCCGGACGTCAGAGGAAGAGACGAAAGATCCTTGGCTCAGCAGTTCGGACAGCCGGGGTCTGCTCTCGGCCCTCACACCTGAGGAGGACCTCTCATCCAGTTACTCGCGTTGAAGAGTACGGACAGCGAAAGGACTGCAACGCAGCACTCGCCTCTCTGGGCAAACCCCGAGCGCTGAACGAGAACGGTCCTGTTCCTGTTTTGTACGGCAGCCGAAGCCCTTCCTTTACCGTCAGCCTCACCGAACAACACCAGAAAGGGTACTCCTAGACAGCTGTTTGTAGGAAAGCCATCGGGAGCTCCGCTTGAGAGCCAGCTCTTCAGTTCCGAAGCCCAGCATCGTTGCCTCGCTCCTCTTTACCGTCAGACTGCACAGATGACCGCATTTGCTTACGCTCGCCCGCGCCGGCAGCTGAGGAGGGCTGGAGCGCTCAGAGAGGAACACACGGGCAAGGGGCGGCCTGCAAAGCTGCCCTCCCCGTCCCTCGGCTATGCTGGTTCCTTAAGGCCGAGAAACAGAGGGGAATCGGAAGGGGAATCCTTAGGAAGCTGTGCCGCTTTTCCTAAGCCTCGCTGGATCGCCAGCAAGGCAGGGCAGGCGATACGAAGTAGCCTGACCCTCCGAGGTGCGCCTGCTTCCCTAACGCGTGACGACTCTTTACCCTTCTTTCTACGCAGAGCGGAACGTCCTAGTCCCTAAGAGGGAAAGAGTGGTGGCTTGCATTCTGCTAGCGAGCCAAAATCTCCCACGGAAGTCAGGGACTGGAGAGAGCGGAGAGAAGTAGCCAAGGAGCAGAATCTCAGACCCTCCTTTCCTAGTGGAGAGGCAAAGACGGTTGTGCTGGCAGAGTACAGACTGCACTCGCAGAGCTGTCAAGGGAGAAAAATCAAATCGCTTGTTCTTCGTAGATCGAAACCATCCGCATCGTCTGGCAAGCCACTTCCGTATGCACCCGGCCACGCGCTCGGAAGGCGCTTCTCAACCTTCAGGCGTGACCGCGCTCTTCGTATCGTCGGTCACGTTCTACCTGCTGCTGAACCGACTAGAGACTGTCAGCCGCTCGGCAGGTTGCATCTTACACCAGCGGTGACGTCGAACGTCCGTTCCAGCTCAGCTACACTCAGCGGCAGCTTCTTAGCGACTCCTTTCCAACACTTCACCTCTACTGCACCACCAGCACTTTATCACCGAGCCCTTTTCCCGGCCGAACGATTGTAACGTAAGAAGAATATGCGGACCTTCTCGGAGACGGAGGGCGAAAAGAGCCTGTGCGTACTTGGTCTGGGAAATGAAAGAAAAGCAAGAGGAAACCGAAGGCAGAGCGGAGCTTGCTAGGTATGGGAGGCAGAGAAAAAAATAGCTCTGGATTCTTTGAAGGCAACTTTATTAGGTTACAGGCACAGGAAAGCGCAGTCGAATGAGGACAAGCCTGCAGAAGGAGGAATGTACGGCTGCTGCGTACAGCTCAAGGTAAGAAACGGACAAATACGTGCTGAACCAGTTCCGGGTGCTAGGGGACAGTCCTTGTAAGAAGGGTTTACTCCCTCCCTTCGCCATGTGACCGCGTTGGTTACTGCCTTGATGTGTCCGGCCAACGTAGGCAGCGCGAGCAGGTGAAACCGGAACACGAGGAGTGCCAACCGTTCGTTCGACCATTGCAGATGACATTCAGCAGATAAAGGAGCGCTTGTAAAGGGCGTTACACCTAAGTCAGAGGCTACCACGTAGTACGAAGAACAGAGTAGCAATTGATGCAACGACGCAAACACAGAATGGAAGGCACACCCAGAGGTCACCTCGTCCAACCCACCCGCTGAGGCACGGTCACTGAGAGGCCAGGTAACAAGCTAAGTAATGACCGTATTCGTTCCATCGTCTGAAGCACCTTAGTAAGCCACTGCAGCAGCAGTAACGCGACTCTGAGAAGTGACGCTCTTGACACCTGGACTTACCGAGGACACGCCTCCTGGTCTGCTGCAGGGACCGACCGCTCCCTTGTTTCTCAGAGTCAGCCTGAGACTGGTCGGAATTTTGTTGCATTTCTAGGGAAAAAGTGAGATCAAGAGAGGGATTAAAATCAACGAGATACAGCAAAGGCACAATCACCTGGGAGCTGCCCGCGTCGAAACTCGCTCTCGGCTACCGTAATATTTTCATCTCCCCTTTTGGATCGTTGTTTGATCCATCCCTGCTGGACCCTTAGAAGCTGCCCACAGCAAGTGGTAGCGTGCACAACAGAGCTTTTGTTGCTGATCCTGAAAACTATTTGGTCCTCCGCCTAATCAGAGAAAGTTCCGCGGAATCGTCGAAATAGGAACTTGAGAGGTTGTTGGTCCTTTCGATTGGGTATTTTGGGCTCCGTTTGGGTTGCTTTTGTTGGGGGTTTTGTTTATATCAGACTTCCAGGGCAACATTAGGCTCTAACCTTCACTCTCTGGGGAGCCATAGCCAGCAGCAGGGGGTTGGGTACTACCGAAATCAATACCTGCTCCCCACTGCAAGACCGAACACCAACTGGATCTTTCCCCCCCAACCCCGATGTAAAAAGGACTTTTCCTACTAGTAAGGCAAGAAAGTTTGAAACAGCAGAAAGAAATCAAGTTCGGTTGTTGCTTCCAAAGGCATTTTTCACAGAATCGAAGAGACCTGCAGCTTGGCAAAGACCCTCAGGATCACCGAGCCCAACCTATCGCCCTACTCAACGAGATTCACCCTTAACCAGACCCCCGAGCACCGCGTCCAAACGATCCTCACCGCACGAACAATGCTTTTGTCCTCGCGTGCCGTTGACAAGCCCTTCATGTGCACTAGAAATCCCCCTTGAAGTGAGCGTTCAAGGCAGAAGCGGTAGCTTTGCCTGGTTGCAAGCACGATTGGGAGCAGACGAACGCCCCTCGCAAAAATCACACGGCGCAGAAGCAGCCAGCTGCAGGAGACCCTACGGCAGGTCCGAGAGGTTCCGAAACGACCCAGCGACTGACAGATTCCCTAAGATACTTCGTTTACAGATAGGAGGAAAAGAATAAAAAGGGAAAGGGGGAAAGAAGACTTCCGTCCCAACAGGGACATGACGTGTTCACGGAACAGAACAATGCAGACGTTCAGCCCTACCCTGAAAACATCATCTGCTTGGTGTTGGTTAGAGTAGGGGTGGATAAACGGAAGGAATGCGTCCCGTCTCAGTACACACAACTTCAGAGAGAAAGCAGAAGCAGCAGTGAGCGTTTTCGTACCTCAAACCTTTAATTTCCTTAGGCAGATTTAGCTTTCGGTGAAGTAGGAGGTAAGATGACAGCTCACACTAAACCAAGGCAACATTGATGGTGAAACGGCTTTAAACTGCGCCTGAGCTTTCCAATCAACCAGAAAAGACCTCTGGGACACAGCCTTCTGTTCAGAGGGGAGTGGTTGCCGATTGCTGTGGGCAGAGGCTCTTTCTGTTCCCTGTTCAGAGGGCATTTTTCATACAGTGAAATTCTGGGACCTGATCAGCCTGTACGTACTGAGCATAAAAGGAAGCAAACTCTGACATTTGGAGGCAGCCAGCGAGCCTGCACAGACCTGCCGGCCGCTGGTGCGATACACAGCATCTCCTTACCTCTCCTCAGTAAGGCCGGTGAGCGATTCTCTCCATTTCCCCAGCCTGCAAACCGTCAGACCTCCACCTCAGATGCACTGAGGAGCAGCTGCTGAATGACTCCTCTCTGTCCTCCGCGTTTGCTACCCTGCCAGGTGCCAAGGATCGTCGATCGCCCTGGAAGGCTGCCACAGAACGGAACGCTGTGTTTAGAACAAGTCATTTCTCTTCGTTACCCTGACCTCTACAAACGGCCTCCCAGCTTCATGACTGGGTGGAGCACCCAGTTTGCTTTGGAGGGGAATATAAACGCTCACCTTACGCCCTCTCGGCAAGAGCAGACAATTCAGCCCCGTGGCTCATGGTCGCACATCTGCCTGATGGACACAGCCCTCACTGTTGCGTCACTTGCTCGATCCAGAGCTCGGATTGAGTCCCCTGAGGGCCTGAGCGCCTTTAGGTCTGTTTTCGTCGCCTCTAGGGTTAAATGCTCCTGAAACCTTTCCAGAGTAATGCTTCAGCTTTCCCATTCAAGATTTGCCTTCAAACATTCAATGTCATCTCTCCTCACGGCCACGTCTGCAAGCCAGGATTTCATCCCGAAGCACACAGGAGGTGCGCTGCTGTCGTCTCCTGGCCTCATTAGGGACGGAGTCGCGGCAGGGACAAAGAATTTCGTCCTCCTTCTCTTAGCGTTTTGAAATACTGAAGATCACAGGATGTCAGTGGCTGGAAGGGGCCCCAAAAGATCCACTCCACCCCCCCTGCCAGAGCAGAACCATCCCCTAGCTCAGGACACAGAGGAACGCACCCAGGTAAGGGATGCGAACATTTTAGCGAGGGAGCGAATGGAGCTTGGCTTTTCCACCTCCTGGGTGAGCTCTGCAGCCATTGCGCTGTTGTACAGAGCAGAAATCTGACTTCTCGTGGACCACAGCGTGTCAGAGCTCGGGGCCAACTGGGCGGAAGTCATCAACTCGAACTCCCTGAACGCCTCATTAGAGGACTGACCTGTTAACCAAGTTCTCTGACGAAGAGGGCGTTGCTATCCCATCGCTACCTGTAACTCACAGGTGCCTTTTGATGAGAGAAAGGTATTCATCTTCCTGCTAAACTCAGATCGTGCCTGAAATTAAGCAATGTATTCAGACAAAAGCCTTTTGTCCTTTCATCTCATAGAACCATGTCACAATAAAGCAGTATTAGTGAACCCCTTTCTGCGTTTGAAGATGTCCTAAAAAAAAAAAATCTCCTTTCTGTTCACTTTTGCTGAAGTAGGAAGGAAACTGCACAACAGAAACCAACCCAGACACTGCCCTCCTACCAAACGCACCGACACATCCGGGCCCAAACTGCGTGCTCCACCTCGACGCAAGCACGGCCCTCGCTACTGCCTGGCAGCCACAGGGAGATGATGTCCCCAGTCTGGTTTTCTCCGTAGGAAAACACTCAAAAATCTAATTGAAGAACTCTTCAGAAATATCAAATGGGCTTATGGGATCAATCAGGTGATAAGGAGAAGGGAGAAGCACCTTTTCAGCTGGGGGAAATCAGCATAGTTCCGTGGGAGACAAAGGAACCTACTCCTGTTAGCTGAAGGTTTAGCTACTGTTTGATATTAAGGGAGCTCAGCGGTGAAAAAGCTTTAAGGCAAAACAGCGAAACACCAGAGGAAGGGCAGAAAGAGCGAGGATGCAAGCGAAATACATATTCCTTCTGCTGGTGTGGATCCTCTGTCCCTCCAGGAACCCCAGTAAGCACAGAGAGGCTACATCTCCATTGGAAGCATCCTGAGGACTCCCAATGGCTCATTATAGCCTTTCCTGAGGCTTGGCTACCCCTCTTCTTCCAACTCACAATGGAACAATTATCCAAGCACATGACTTCACCAAGATCCGAGTCTTGCTTTAGGCCCTATTGGCTGCTACAGTTCAAACCACACTAATTAAGATAATCACAATGAAAAAAAAGTCTCGGAGATAAGCCTGAGTTCTCTGGGATTTGACATATCATGCCTGGGTTTTTGATGTGAACTGGCATCCCAGCATCTGAAAGGGACCTACAGGAAGGCTGCGGAGGGACTGTTGACAAGGTCTTGTAATGATAGGAGGAGGAGGAGGAACGGGTTTCAACTGGCAGAGGGGAGATTGAAACTGGATGTGAGGACAAAGTTCTTTACAGTGAGGGTGGTGAGACACTGGCACAGGTTGCCCAGGGAGGTGGTGGAGCACAGAAGCACCCAACGTGATCTTTGATCACGTTGGGTGCTTCTACGCTCCATAGCCTCCCTGGAAGTGTTTGAGGCCAGGTTGGATGAGGTCTTGGGCTACCCGTTCTAGTTGGAGCTGTCCCTGCCTATGGCAGGGGGTTGGAACTGCCTGACCTTTGAGGTCCCTTCCGACCCCTGCCATTCTGTCATTCCGTTCACTAGCCCACAGAAAAATGCCTGCAGCCATCTCGACTTGCTCGACTGCAAGTCCATCCTGCATTATAAAACCTGTGACTGACATAACATAGCCCTTCAAATGAAAGCCTTCGGCCACGTGGAGCCAATAAAACAGGAGTATGTTTGCCAACTACTCCATTAAAACCTTGCTCAGAAGATTTGCCTCCAACTCCAGCTCTTCCACAACCATGCCAAGAGCAGAGAAACTCTTGTCATTAATTCAAGCCCAGTTGGAACTGACACCGTGGCTGGATTGTGCCCCTTGCTGGATTACTCCAAACCACTCAGGATTCCTTTGCCATCTCTGAACCTCAGCTTTCAAATTAGCTGCAAGGTTTGCTACAAGCCTGGCCAGATTTCCAAGCCATGCTGCTTCCGGAGGACCCAGAAACTTTACTTAGCAGTTGAGAAGTTTCAACCTCAGCACACAGAAAAAAGATGCTGCCTTCGTTTGGGTCCCCGACATGGGCAGGGATAACTCTCACTAGCCCAAGTTGCTCAATTCCTCATTAGCCTTAAACATCTCCAAGGAGGGGGCATCCACCTGCCTGGGTGCAATGGTCTGGGTGTTACCTGCCCCCCCCCCCCCCCCACACACACTTAAGACAATTCCCCCAGACCAGACTCAGCAGCTGGAAATCGAAGAATGAAGCTTTGTATTTGCAGCTTAGCACAGGATACAAGGAGATGGTGACAATATTTACAGTTACAGACAGCAAGAGACAAGTTGGAAGGTGATACGGAAACACAGCAGCCCTCCCAGACACCGGCGTCCCCAGGAAGGCCTCCCAACCACCCTTCCACCTCCTTTCCACCCCTCTACCTTATCCCAGACTTTGCCTTACCTTTAAGGTGAGTTTGGAGAATCAGCCAGGGCGGTTAGGAAGCCAAGGGATTAGTTACACAGACAGCAGCTTAGGGAGAGAAGGGAGGCAGCCAGACAGCAACTCCCTTACCTGTGTTTGTGTCCTTGCTTTTATCCACCTCGGCAAGCCTCTGAGTGCAGCAGCCAGCACCGTGGGCTCCTTTCCACAGCCTGGAATCTAATTCCCCTCGCCAAAATATCCCCGCTAGACTCAAACTAGCACAGGCAACTTATCAAGTGGTCTATTCCTCAATTCAGAGCTGACCGAAGTGCAAACTGATGGCATCAGGACAGTCATACCTCAAGGAAAACACCACACAGGAAAAGAGCAGTAAGTAACTAAGGGAAAGGGAAGGCAAAGTGCTGAGCACACACTTGGCGAAAGCACAGCTCTGAAGACCCTGGCACTCCCCATAGCCAGACAGAAAGTGGAGAGGATAAAGGTATCAGAAGCATTAAATGATTTCTGACAGCAGTAAGCTATGTTTCAGTGCTAACCACCATGCTGCAGGATGTAAAAGTCTTCGTCTGAGGAAACATTTCACAGCTCCAGAGAGATGAGCAATTGAATCAGGTTACAGAATACTGCTGATTTACACAGATCACCCAGACAGAGACTAGCTACAAAGCTGTTAAGTTTGTTCACGGTAGGATAAGGTAACCAGTGAGCTGAGCTCAAGAAAAGTTAGATTGTTGATACATAAGAGATGAATCTTGGGAATTTACCCTGTGCAGTGTGGGCTCATGGCTTCAGTTAGCTCCTCTCTAAAGGCTCCACACCACATGAAGTGACAGCAAGACTTAAAGTCGGGCACTGCTATAAACCAGGAGTCCAGCTGCGTGGGCAGAACAGAGAACCGAGTTGCTGCAAGTAAAAACTACACAAAGCCCATCCCCTATCCCTTCCAAACCCACCCCCCACAGAGTCACAAAAAAGTACTGCTGTGTTTGCTATGAGGAATGGCAATGTCCACCGGGAGACCAGTGCCAAGCGGCATCCCTCAGGGGCCAGTGCTGGCACCAGTGTGTTTAATATCTTTGTCAATGATAAGGAGAGATAAATCAGTGCGCCCTCAACAAGTGTGCAGATGGCACCAAGCTGTGTGGCACGGTCAACTTGCCAGTGGGCAGGGATCCATCCAGAGGGACCTGGACAGGCTGCAGAGGTGTGCCCAGGCCAACCTCAGGACATTCAACAAGGCCAAGTGTAAGGTCCTGTACCTGGGTGGTTGCAGTCCCAAGCACAACTCCAGGCTGGGTGAGGAATGGCTGAGAGCAGCCCTGAGGAACAGGCTCTGGGGGTCTGGGGTGATGAAAAGCTCCACAGGAGCCTGCAGGGCGAGTGCAGCCCAGACAGCAACCCTGTGCTGGGCTGCAGCAAGAGCAGTGTGGGCAGCAGGGCAAGGGAGGGGATTCTGCCCCTTGGCTCTGCTCTCACCAGACACCACCTGCAGTCCTGGGTGCAGTTCTGGAGCCCCCAGCACAAGCAGGACACGGAACTGTTGGAGCCAGTCCAGAGGAGGCCACCAAGATGCTCAGAGGGCTGCAGCAGCTCTGCTCTGAGGACAGGCTGAGAGAGTTGGGGCTCTGCAGCCTGGAGAAGAGAAGGCTTGGAGGAGACTTCGGAGTGGCCTTCCAGTATCTGAAGGGGACCTACAGGAAGGCTGGGGAGGGACTATTAACAAGGTCTTATAATGACAGGAGGAGGAGGAGGAGGAGGAATGGGTTTGAACTGGCAGAGGGGAGATTCAAACTAGAGGTTAGGAAGAAGTTCTTTGCAGTGAGGGTAGTCAGACACTGGCACAGGTTGCCCAGGGAGGTGTTCAAGGCCAGGTCGGGTGAGACCTTGAGCGACCTGTTCTAGTGGGAGGTGTCCCTGCCTATGGCAGAGGGTTGGAACTGGCTGAGCTTTGAGGTCCCTTCCAACCTAAACCATTCTATCGTTCTGTGGTATCTCACTTCAGTTACCGTTAAATTAGGCTTGAGTCACATTCACCTCTCAGAAAGTGGGAAGAAGAAGAACTACACTATGGGAAAAACCTCTGCCTGTGAGCCGCAACATTTTGTCCTGAAAGTTAAACAATAGATCCATTAAAATATTTGGAATTTCTGGCCTAGACCAGGAGGTGGAGTTGGGTACTGCAAAGAAAATGAAGGCAGGGGGAAGGGGAAGAACCAGATTGCTGTGTTTTATTTTACCTAAGAGGGTAAAATCCCAACCAGATGATTTGTTTCAGCTAAGACCATCTCCGAGGAGTTGGTCTAGAGAGACTCTGATTCACCCAGGAGCAGCATCTTAGATTTCCTATGCATGGTAGATTTCCTATATGAAAAATAAAGTCTAATGTCAATTACAACTGATGCCAGATTGCATTCCAATTTTGCACTGTCATCACAAGAAATCTAAGGAAAAGGAGAATCTGAGATCTGGAAGGCAGATGGGGACCTGCTGGAAAAAGTCCTGCAGAGAGCCACGAGGATGATTGGGAACTTGAGCATCTCCCCTGCGAAGAGAGCATCTCCCCTGCTGAGAGCCCTGGGGCTGTTTAGTCTGGAGGAGAGAAGGCCGAGAGGGAATCTGATCTACGTGTACAAGTATCTGAGGGGTGGGTGTCAAGTGGAGGGGGCCAAGTTCTTTGCACTGGTCAGCAGCAATAGGACAAGAAGCAGTGGATACAAAGTGGAACAGAGAAGGTTTCACCTCAATAGGAGGAGAAACTTCTTCACAGTGAGGGTGCCGGAGCCCCGGAGCGGGCCGCCCGGAGAGGTGGTGGAGCCTCCTTCTCTGGAGACTTTCAGAACTCACCTGGATGCCTTCCTGTGCCAACCGCCTTGGGCGACCCTGCCTTGCCAGGGAGGTTAGATTCGACGACTTCTAGAGGTCAGACTCAATCTCTGGAGATCCCTTCCAGCCTCTAAAGCTGTTTGCTCTTCACAGAATGACAGAAAAGGTCAAATGCTTCAAGATGACTTCATAAAATCATCCATCCATCTGCTACATCAATGACCAGTCTTTGGGCTTCCTCTGTTCTTGGTTGTTTGCCGTGTCTTGGCAGGGTCTGCTCACTCTTCAGCTCTGGAGTGCTAAGGCTGGCTGGAGTCTACGTCAGGTGCACAGCTGAAGCGTGCTCTGCACCATTTCCACCCCTGCCATTTCCTCGCCGTGCGATCGCACTGCGCTACGCAGCCTGGCGTGCTCTGCAGTCTGCCCCTGTTTGAAGTCAGCATTCCCTTGGGAGAAGGAAAATAGCATTACGGAAATTGCCTGAGCAAGCTGCTGTGCTTCAGTGTCTGCAGACACAGTCAGTCTGGGAGCAGGAACACCGGGAATCGGGGCAGAACCCTTTGGTGAGAATCTGAGCAAAGAAGAGAGAGATGGTGAGGTCTAGTCAAGGGAGCCAGGGCCAGCAAAGAAGTGTCCTCATGCTAGCACATGTCCTCATGCAAGCAGCCCAACAGCAGAGGGTTTTAACACAAGGAGCTCATTTGAGCTGCTTTGAAGTTTCTCCACAGGCAGAATAGAGCCAAGTCAAAAAAGGAAGCAGCGGAACTTAGAATCGGAGAATGGATTAGGTTAAAAGGAACCTCAGGCATCTGCTCCAAGCCCTCTGTCCTGGTGAGGACACCTCTCAACTGGACTCAGCTGCTCAAGGCCTCATCCAACCTGGCCTCGAACACCCCCAGGGAGGAGGCATCCACAGCCTCCCTGGGCAGCCTGTGCCAGAGTCTCGGTGCTCTTGTACTGAACAACTTCATCCGCAGCTCCAGTCTAACCCTGGTCTCCCTCAGCTTCAAACCGTTCCCCCTCGACCTGTCCGTGGACACCCTCATGAAAAGTCGCTCTGCAGCCTTCCTGCAGGATGCCTTCAGCTATTGGCAGGCAGCTCTAAGGTCCCCCTGGGGTCTCCTCCTGGCTGAGCATCCCCAGCTCCTTCAGCCTGTCCCCACCGCAGAGCTGCTCCAGCCCTTGGATCATCTTCGTGACCTCCTCCGGACTCACTCCGACAGCTCTGTGTCCTCCTTCTGCTGAGGACACCAGAATTGCAGACAGCACTCAAGGTGTGCTCTCACAAGAGCAGAGCAAGCCACGCTAAGCATACAGCATGGTTAGAGTATGCATGACATAATTGAGGTTTTAAAGCCTCAGACGAGCTCAGGTTTTCAAAGGGGTTTATGAGCCACCGATGAGCTGACTGCGATCATATTTTGTCTTCTTAAAGTGAACTTAGCTTCTCCAAATCTCCTGTAATAGACATTTTTGGCTGTCTTTTTCTTTTAAAGCATAAATATAATTTGAGTAGATTCATCAGTTTTATGCCAAACGTATCTAGGCTTCACTGATGCCTTCAGCTGGAGTACGGGATGCGATTCGTTCTCTCAGAGCCTGGGTACAAAGGGTTAGAGCAGCAACCTGAAATTTCATACTTGCAGCTCAGCCTTTTCATCAGCTCTGTTTCAGAGCTGTGCAAGTGAAAGGAAATTTTCTGCTGCTTAAAAACATCACAAATGTCTATGAAGGTAATTACTTGCAGAGCTCTCAAACTGCTCTGGCATCCCCTCTGTGGAAGGATTTCTGGTTGCTTCTGCAGCGCAGTCCTGTCAAAGTTTAATGCTTTAACCAAACACACAGCGCTGCTAATAGTTCCAACGCTATCATGTGTGCACTGAGGAGGAAGTGTGTGGTTTCTTTAATAAGCCACCTAAAAAGACTTCAAGCTTTGAAACAATTTGGAGATCTTAGGCAAAAGAGCCTTTGTGTTTGGGCCTGGTTGTTTTGCTTTGGGTGTCTTTTTTTTCCCCCCGATCCTTCTCCTAGTTAAGCACAGCCGAACCAATTCGGCAGTACCCGTCCTGGCTGGGGAAGGTGGATGAATACTCAACCGGTAATCACTGAGAACTGAAGGGTTTCAGAGATGCATTCTTTTGCTGTCTAAAACCACCATTTTAGCCATGTCAATATCAATCTCCAACACTATGACCTCTGCTGATGACATCGACTTGCCACGAAGGCGGAGCTCGGTCGTGGAATCCAACAGGTTGCATGATCACTGAATGGTGGGGGATGGAAGAGGCCTCTGAAGATAACCCTGTACACTCTCCTGCTAAAACGGGGTCACCTAGATCAAATTGCACAAGAACATGACCAGACAGGCTTTGACCGACTCCAGAGGAGGAGGCTCGTGAGCTCTCTGGCAGCCTGCTCCAGGCCTCCACCACTATCCAAGCAATGAAGTTCTCCCTTAAGCCCAGGTGAGATGAAACCTGTGCTCTAGATTGTACCCGTTGTCCCTCATCTGGCACTGGACCACCGAGAAGAGCCCAGCCCCATCTCCGCGACCTCCATCCTTTAGGTGTTCAGAAGCACTGAGAAGATCCCCTCTCAGTCCGCTCTTCTCCGTGTCTCTCCACCCTCTCCTAAGAGAGATGCTCCGGATGCTTTGTGGCCCTCTACAGAGTCTCTCCAGTAGTTCCCTGTCCTCGCAATCAGATTCTTATTCTGGATAGGAATAGGCATCCAAACAGGAATTGTCTGTCTTCCCAGACACGCTGTACCCTGCCTCATCTTTATCCTTAAAGGACTGCACCTGGGGTAACAAAGCTGGGCTTGCAGGCATACTATGTTAATTACCCACATCAGCGCTTATAACTCATTAGATCATTAACTTGTCACCTCAGCCTCGTACCTTACAGACAGGCCAACTGCAATGGCTGTTTTTCCTCACACCAGGTACAAAGCAGCTCTGCCAGCAGCAGTCAGCTCCCCCTCCCCGTTAGCTGTTATCTTTCCCCGCAGCCGATTACGCAGATACCAAGAGCGCAGCCTGACCCCCCCAGCGCCCGAGCGTCTCGTCCCTGACAGCTGGTAGTTTTCCCTTCCTCTGAGGTGCAGTCTCTTGTATTGATTGATGTGCAGACAAGCATGTCAAAATCTAACGCATACACGGGCTGGACTCATTATGCTTTCTACCTTTTGCTGCCTGTCAGTTTGATCTGCACTGGAGGGACCAGGCAAGCCGCTCATCGTTCTCGTTGCCAAAGGGCATCTGCACCATTCCTTTGCTGCAGCCTTGCAGAGCCAAGTGCAGTTAGGTGCAATTAATAAAAATAGCTGTTCTCCGGACATCGTTTGCAGAAAGAAACGTTAAGTTCCAGCACTCTGTGCTCACGGATACGCATGGGCCGTGATAAAGATCTAACACACGAGGCAGCTCTTCGAAGACAGCTGACATCATCAGCACAATAAAGATTATCTCTTCAGCCAGGCTCCTCTGGATGGGTTTTGAAAGGGCTCGAAGGCAGGCTCAGGAGAAACGCTGCACTTCACTCAGGTTTCCGTTCTCCACTCGAGAACGAAACCAACTATTTCAAAACGCATCACCACAGCTTCTTGGCCGTGTCCCATAGAGGCAGCAGGATCTGAAGCCATAGCAATAAGCATTGTTTCTGCCAAGCCACGTCCTTGCCCCCGTTTCCTGCTGCGTAGAAGGAAACAAATGGACTAGCAAAGGGCTGTAACAGCTTGCTGCTGAGAACTCGCAGAACTCAAGCTTTTAGGCAAAACGAATGCCACCGAGGGTACCCAATGCACAGTTGCACAAATCTGGTGCTAGATTTTGAGGAGTGGGGGCTTTTTCCCCCACCCCCAAACAGCCAGATAACTGCGGTGAGATTCGGGTCTAACCGTTAGATGGGCTATAAAAAGAGACTCACCACTGATCTACTTGAAGTATTGCCTCAACTGAAATATTTCTTCTTCAGCCTTTGGATTTTTTTTGCGATGCAAGCATAATGCTGTTTTGAAGGGAAATACCACGTCTCTAGCTGGGGAAACACGGGAACAGAACATTAGAGCAAGGCCCAACCACTTCACTTCTCTCAAACAGGTTTTGTGTGAAGTCTCCACGGTGTCACAGGTACTTTTATTTACTACAATCCACACAATGCCAGCTGGAAACAGAGGAGCCAACCACATGTTTTCGAGGAATCAGGTTTGTGCCTCAGAAGAACAGTATTAGAAAACACAGCACTAATTTTAGTACACCTGGGGTTTACTGTGACATTAAAAACACACACTTCAGATAAGCTGAATTTGTAGCCTCCATGCAGGCAACTCACAAGGATGCTTTCCACAAGAACTGGGATTTAGAACCAAAATTCCTAAGTAAGGCAACAAAACAGACCAGAGGAGATTCGGTGAGAGTGGAAAGGTATTGCCCCGGATATGCGCTAATAACCGAGGACCCCTGTCCCGCTGAGAGCGGAGCCGGTGCACGAAGGGGTGACTCTCAGCTCCCAGGATTCCAGGATATCAGTGTGTCCAACTACACAAAGCCAAACAATCAGATGGAAGAAGCCTCGAGCCTAAGTGGCTGACAGAGTTGCAAAGATTAAACAAGAAGAATGCCTGTTCATTCACCTTCCTGGGCTGGAGGCTCCCGAGAGGAAGAAAACGCTTCACAGAATTAATCAGGTTGGAAAAGACCTCTAGGACCCTCGAGTCGAACCTATCACTTAACCCTTCTCATGAACTAAACCGTGGCACTAAGGGCTCCATCCACCCTTTTAAACACCTCCAGGGATGGGGACTTCACCTCCCCGGGCAGCCCAGTCCAATGCCAATCATTCTTGCCGTGAAGAACCTCTTCCTAACATCCAACCTAAACCTGCTCACGTGCAGCTTGAGGCTGTGTCCTCTTGTTCCGTGTCTGGGAGAAGAGCCCAACCTCACCTGGCTACAGCTTCCCTTCAGGTAGTTGTAGATAGCAATGAGGTCCGCCCCGAGCCTCTTCTTCTCCGAGCTGCACATCCCCAGCTCCCTCAGCCTCTCCTCACAGGGCTGTGCTCCAGCTCCCTCACCAGCTTTAGCCTCCCTGGCTGATAGATCTTTCTAATAAGGAAAACAGGATGCTAAAAAGGGAAGAGCAATGTGGATGAAGAGGAGTTCCGACTGAGGTTTTTATACTGTGCTATCCCACAGAAAGAGAGGACCATAACAAACGACTTGTGCTTCATTGATACAATCTCAAGGACTGAAAAAGTCTCATTTCCTACAAAAACAAAGCTCCCTTCCATGGAAGTTCCTACTCATTCAAGGAAATCCACTGACAAACAGTTCAGGGCGATATTTGTACAGTTAAACCCCCACACGTAAAGTGCTGTTGATTTCCAACAGGAATGTGCTGTAACCGCAACACCCAGCGGATGCCAGAGCTGGATGCTGGAGATGCCTGGAAAAGTCTAAGCGAGAGGTGACCTCAACATCTGCCTTAGAGAAGTGATGTATTTGCAAGGTCAACTCCTCTACCTCACATGTGATCTTTTAAAGATTGTAACTTACTTATTTTGACCAAAAAGCATTTTTCCAGTTCTTTGTGTGACTTTGACACTTAAGTCATTAGCGTTCTTCAAACGCAAGTTCTCTACGTGCAGTGTGGTTATTGAAGCTTGGTTTCCTTCCAAGTTGTCCCCCTGGACCACAACGTCTGCTTTAAGGGCAATCTATGTTGAGATGGGTTTGGGATGTGTATAATCACACTGAATAATTCCAGTTCTGTTTGTTTCCTTGGAGGTTTCTCAAACACTTTGATGCATTCTGCTTCTCTGTCTTTCCCTTCCTCATCAAAGTCACAATGAATTCCCCTTAGAGGCATTATAAGAATATATCCTCAGGGTTACGATTTATCCTCAGACTGACTAAAGCTGAATTTTCTCCTTCTCCTCAGTAGTATTCATTGGTGATTTAGAAACACTTGAGTCTCACTGGCTTAGATTCAAAGCCAATTTAGGAGCTAAAGAATCCCAATATCTAATTTTTAAGCGCTGGTCCCAGGGATGGAATCATAACATTAAGGCCCTGATACGACTCAATAAAGGAGTTAAGCATCTTAAAGTAGGATCCACAACAATGTGTATCCCCAAAAAAAGTGTCTTGTGTACACCACATTTAACTGCTTCTCTGTTTTTGAGAAGATCCAGGCTATGCCTCTCTTGTCATGCCCCAGCAGGACTGTTCTCTAGTCATCATGTTTGGCTATTTCTTGTGACACGTTCAGATGAGTATAGCAAGATCCATCCTCACTGCTTCAGACTGGTCTGCATTTCAATCAAGCTGATTATTCCTCCTAACGTATGCACACGTCCAAGCAGGAGAAGGAACGTGCATGTGCTGGATATCACGATGGACCTGGGGTCTCCAGGAACCCCCAGCTGCTGGTCAGCAAGAGAAAGGCAATATGGTCATTGCAAAAAACCCCGATGTAACGTTCACAAACCCCACTCCGGTTGGAGACTCACGCCCATGGCAACGTGCATGCAACTCCTCTTTATGACCTTAGTGAGAACTGGCTCCATTAACTTGAGTACAGATGGTCCAACATGGCCAACAAAATGTTTTCATCTAATAAATGGTTCACTGAGCCTGGCTGACTCATCTCAGGTTTGACTACCATTTGCCAAATCAAAGGCAAATCCTCCAAGTCTTGCCAGGCTGTTTCAGAGCAATCAATTTACCGCTGCCAAGTTTGGCAGGAGAAAGGCTGCCAAAGAATTTCACCTACAAGCATGGAAAATCCATCTGAGTCGGTGGGTTGCCTTCATGGAAAAGATAGAGACAGAAGGAAAAACATCTTATCTGGTGTGAAATTTCTTGCTTTAGAGAGAAAGGGCATGGTGAAAGCTATTTGTTTTATTTTTAAATAGGGGAAAGGGGGAACTTCTGCCAAGTTTAGCAAAAGTAATCCAGCTCTGCCTTATAAACTTTTGCCTTCCCTAGAGGAGTTGAATAAGTGAGCCCCTCAGAAATGTTGAGAAGGGATTTAATGACTAGCACCAAGTGAAAAAACATCCATACTGCTGAAAGGGATTCAGACCTAAAGGTGCAAGTAATCTGTAGGCTGATGGATGTCTTCATACATGCTCTTACTACCCTGCCTGTGTGTCACAGTGTCATGTGTGGGAAGACGGGGTCATGAAAATACACAAACGGTTTGGCTGATCTCATCTGGACTCATGAAGGAGGAGTTCAGAAGCATTCCTGACCCGCAGAGAGCAAAATCCAAGAGACTGAGCCTGCATATCAGGAGCTGCAGAGAGTTTTAGCTTCACATCTGAAGCTGGAGCAAATAAAGCTAAAATTAAAGAGGTGCCGGAAAGTTAAAAGCTTCGGTACTGTGCTCACTAAACTTTCCTTCCATCAGTTCTTGCTTCAGCAGTGAAAATAATGATGGTTTTTGATCTGATGTCAGCTGAGGAGACAGGTGCCAGGCAAACACCACAGAGGGTTTCACTGGTTGGTTTTAGGCAGACTGGATGAAGATCACACGCTGGGCAGGAGAGCATGAAAATGGTTTGAGAGGATTCCATTACAGTGAGCTGACAGCAAGGTTAGAAGTGAGCTGGGAAAAATCTCACCTGGGTAATATCTGGGAAAGAAACAATCAGTTTGACACTTCCTGGGTTAAAGATCTCACATCATCGATGTGCAAGTCAAGGATTCCTTTTTCCGAGGCAGCCCAGCCAGTACTGGGCTCACTCTACCTCGTTCTGGACTAAAGGAATCATTTTCTTCCTGTGGTGACAATGACAGATGAGGAGTTCTACCATGACACTAAATATTGCAAGAAGTATTGCTGTAAAGCGCGCTGTATCCTGCCTTGCTGTGCTAGCCAAAGATTGATTTCGGGGTTAAGCTAACTCCGCTTCTGATTACTACTTCCCCCCCACCTTGAAATATTCTGTCGTGTCCTCATTAACATCTCATTACTAAGCAGTTAGCAAAAGGAAAAGGACAAAGAAGGAAAATTAGATGCAACAATATAGGGCATATTTTCACCTTGATGAGCCAGGGTAACTCATTAGGGGTTGCTCAAAGTCACACAGATGCTTCAGAGGAATAATGCCCTCAAGGTACTTAGGAATTATTAAAACATTAAAGCAATTCTGTTGATTTTTTTGTGGTTGTTCCTATGAAAGAGTAATTTATTCATACCAGGTAGGAATAACTGTAGCCAAAAAATAATCCCTACACAGAGAAGGGAAAAATATTTAAGCAGCTTCAGAGTTGTTTCTCTCTTTTTTTCCCCCTCCCCCTATGTTAGTGGGAGAGAGGAAATGTGAGCATGAAAAAAACGAACACTGCAATTTGAATGTCAAAACGGTTAAATACAGCCATAAATTATTAATAGGCTCTTCCCCACGACTCAGGGACTTCTGGATATTGTCTCACGTTCCTTTTTGGAGAGGGAGGAGGAAATGAGCTTTGAGAGAAGTGTCTGGGAACTGACTGAGCGCCAAACGGAATCCAAATGGAATCCAAACGCCATCCGACCGGGCACACGCTGCAGCGCGGAATCGCTGCGGGAAAGGCCTTTAAGATCACCAAGTCCAACCATTAGCTGAATTCTACCAGAGCCACTACTACACCAAGGCCCTGAATCCTCTGCAAATGAAACAGGACTGCAGTCAAGGCTTGCTCGCAGAAAGCCTCACACTCTCCATTAACCATGCGTGCGCTGCAGTGCTCTGCTGGAATAGACTGAGCGGAGCTTGGCAGGACTGCTCCCAACTTGTGCCACGCATACAGGAGTAAATTACTTCCTCTACAGTCATATTTTCATTGACTCAGTTTGGGGTTGTGGCATTCTTTTTAATTTACAAGTCACACACTGACTCACACACTAACTCCAAGCCAAGAATGAATTTGGGACAACTCAAACAATGCAAAATGGGCACTGGGAATAGAAATGAGCCACTAGAAGCACAGATGAAACGTGTAGGTCGAACAGGTTTGCCACTCTGAGCCAGCAAACATCACTGCTGAGGAAATATGTTGCTGTCTCAGACATCAGCAAACCCAACAACATTAGTCCACATGCTGGTTGCAATCCCACATTCAAGTCACAAGTCAAATTAACACCCAGAATCAACGAATCAGAGTGCTGGAGATTGGAAGGGATCTCTGGAGATCACCCACCCCAACCATGCTGCTCATCAGGTTCATACAGGAATGCACCCAGGTGGGTTTTGAAAGTTACTAGTAGAGACTCCACAACCTCTCTGGGCAGCCTTTTCCAACGCTCCATCACCCTCAAAAGCAGTTTCTCCTTAAGTTCAAGTGACTCAGCTCCTGTGTTCTAGGTTGTACCCATCGCCCCCTGCCCTATCACTGGGCACCACTGACCAGAGCCCGGCCCCATCCTCACAGCCTCCACCCTTCAGATACAGCCTGTGGAGCACTTCCAAGGATAACATTTTACAGACTGCCACGCTGCAGAGTGTTGTCAATCAGTCCTCGGTTCTCTCTCCTCGCTAAAAAGCGGAAAGCAGCTGTACGGAAGTTGAATTAAACCACACTTTACAGCAAGTCTCCTAGAGGAGAAACACTTGTTTGAGCAGTCATTCCGGTTTAGGAATCACTTTGATAGCAACAAAACAGCTTTTTATCCCAAAAACTCCTGGGATAGGCAAATAATTCCCTTTATTACTGTGCCTGGAAAAGCCACTGATGATGCTCACAGGATTAATGCAACTGACTGTGTGTAAAATGACAGTGGAGACAACAGTGATGCCTAGAAAGCACCAGCCTGGGCTGAGCTAATTTGGGTGCCAGCTGCAGTCTGGCAGAGTTTGATGTGTGCTTTTTCATGTTTTGAGCTCTGTGCTTGCTCTGCAGCCTCTACTTGGTCTTTTCCCCCCCCCTCCCAGCTCTTTCATTACAATCAGGTTGCACAGTGGAGCATTGAAAGGGCTTCTTAGCAACTAGTACTTAAGCAGAGTTTTCCTTACAGTTCTGCAAGGTGAAGGAGGACTCTAAATCCAGGCTGGGTAACACCTCATTAGATAATTTATTTGCATCCATCAACACCTACATCACTATGCAGATTCTCACCAAAATTGTAAAAGAGCCTTGCAAGTAGCCCGCTCCAAGATCGCACAGCCTAAGCCCCTGCCTGCCCTCCTGCCTCAATGAAGCTGAAATCTACTCCAGCTAAGGATGGTTCACAGATCCTTTTCTACTTCTTTCCCTGAGTGAATGGATTGGAATCCAGTACACAACCCCCGACTTTCACGGCTTTCCTGTTCCGTCTCAATCACAGAATCAAGCAGGTTGGAAGAGACCTCCAAGCTCAGCCAGCCCAACCTAGCACCCAGCCCTAGACAATCAACCAGACCATGGCACTAAGTGCCCAATCCAGCCTCCTCTTGAACACCTCCAGGCACAGCGACTCCACCACCTCCCTGGGCAGCCCATTCCAATGCCAATCACTCTCTCTGCCAACA
>WAAF01007506.1:22024-74473 GCA_013400475.1 Tricholaema leucomelas
CCTGAGCAGTGCTGAGCACAGGGGCAGAAGAACCTCCCTTGTCCTGCTGCCCACACTGCTCCTGAGCCAGCCCAGGATGCCATTGGCTCTGCTGCCCACCTGGGCACTGCTGCCTCCTCTTCAGCTCCTCTCTCCCAGCACCCACAGCTCCCTCTCTGCCTGCCTGCTCTCAGCCACTCTGTCCCCAGCCTCTAGTGCTGCTTGGGGTTGTTGTGGCCAAAGTGTAGAACCCTGCACTTGGCCTTGTTCAATTTCATCCCATTGGCCTCTGCCCGCTCATCCAGCCTGGTCAGGTCCCTCTGCAGGGCTCTCCTATCCTCTAACAGCTCCACACCTGCTCCTAGCTTGGTGTCATCTTCAAACTTTTGATGGACTCAATCCCCTCTTTCAGATCATCAGTAAAGTCACCAATCAAGTCTGCATTCATAGCTAATAGCAGCTCAGAGTACTCACACATTTTGGAAGGACTACATTTAGCCTCCTTTATTTTTCCCATGCTGAAAACCATATGTACCCATGACAGCCAAAATGAGCAAAGAAGATTTTGCTGTGTTTTATTGAGAAACCTGTTATCTTCAGAGGCTATAATTACTATTTTTATTTTCTAAGGTCATTAAATCTTAGGCCACTAATTTGAGCAGCTTCACATCAGCTCAGTATTGGTTCTTGGCTTGAGTCTCTTTTTCCCCCATTTAATTCTAAGGCATATTGGCAGTTTGAGGCAAGCACAGACAATAACTACAAGACAACACAGGAAGAGCTGGCATTTGCAAAGCATCTTGTTTTGAGAAGGGGCCATTCAATCATCTCTTTTGTGGGAACGGAAAGGTGAACAGCACTGAAAGCCCTCCAAAAGGCACAGTCTAAAATTACAGCGGTTAGCACTGGAGAGTTAGAACGTTACCCCTGCTCTGCCAGTTGGCATGCAAGGCTCCCACTCAGCAGCATTCTCTGCTGCTCATGTGCCTCAAGTGTTTCTAAATTCAAACGAAACACTTCCTCACTCCGTGTGGATGCTGGGACCATCCCTTCGTGGCTTCAAGAGCTCAAACTGCCTTGCCCGGGATGCCGTGCCCCTTTCAGCACACCAACAGGAGTAACTCCAGGATCACTTCAGAGAGGTTTTTTTTTTACTTAGGGGAGTTTGGCTTGGAAGTTTCACTCTATGCAAGAACCCACCAGCTGAAAACTTGTACAGACTGATGGCAATGACAATGTCAGGAGAGGTTGGCAACTGCCCACATCTAGAATGCCCCACACCGACCAGCCTGCGATACATCAGAGGCACAAGCGAAGCCATCGGCGTAAGCCACCTACAGCACAGGACTTTATTTTGTCTGGGGAGTCATCATTTGAGAGCTTTGTTTTACAGCTTCAAATTCAATTTTTCTGTATATTCATATTTCAGCTTTCTTATAAACTGGAAAATTTTCATTTTCTCTATATTGAGCTGGGTTCCAGAACATATTGAGCCCTTCCCACTCAGTACTACTCCATTTGGAGACATCCAGAGTGACTGCTTGTCTCAGAACAGAGAAAGTAAATCTCTAATGTTTCCCTGAGTGTTCTTCAGCCATTTGCATCTGAATTAGTTCATTACTACCAACAACAACTCCGAAGAGCTCATCATTATTACTTACAAGTTCAAACTGCATCATTTAACTCAGTAGACAAACTCTGGTCCTGCACCCAGAACCAAAACTGAACTGCTGCAGCCTGCCTATGAGAAGGTGTCAGATCTGAACACGCCAGAAGCCCTCACTGTGCCACTTTGTGGTTGAGTCATGAGGAGAAAGAGCTTTCTTTAGTCCTCTGTTCTCCCTCCTCTCCAAGTGCATACCAAATGGTAGAGCAGACTGGCAATAATAAAGCCATCTCCCTTCCCGTTGAAGTAGTACAGAACATCTTGCTTCAGGACACAGTGGGCATGGTGGTGTTGGGTTGAGGGTTAGACTTGATGACCTTAGAGGTCTTTTCCAACCTTCTAGATTCTATGATTTTGTCTTAACACAAATTAAGACTTCCTTAGAGAAGGAACATCTTCATTCACCTCTATCAGTGCTGTCTAGGGCTTATCAACAGAGCAAGACACTGAAAAACTCATCTATTTTCTATTTCCTTCCCCTTTGGGAGCTCCATGGAAGTGTTTTGTCTCATTTGACTAACTTGGAATTCCTTTGAACAGACCAAGTGCAGAAGTTTTACTCATCATCAAATCACAGAATCCTCGAACGACTCAGCTTGGAAGAGACTTCAGAGATCATCTACTCTAAGCTCCCTGCCATGGCAGGAATACCTCGCTACTGGACTTGGTGGACCTGGACAGGCTGGAGAGGTGGGCACAAGACAACCTCATGAGGTTCAACAAGACCAAGGGCAAGGTCCTGCAGCTGAGTTGAGGCAATGCCAAGCACAAATCCAGGCTGGGCAGTGAGTGGCTGGAGAGCAGCCCTGAGGAGAGGGACTTGGGGGTGCTGCTGGACAAGAAGCTCAACAGGAGCCAGCAGTGTGCACTCACAGCCCAGAAAGCCAACCAGAGCCTGGGCTGCAGCAGGAGAAGCATGGCCAGCAGGGCCGGGGAGGTGATTCTCCCCCTCTGCTGCACTCTGGTGAGCCTGCTCTAGGGTAGGGTGTCCCTGCCCATGGCAGGGGGGTTGGAACTGCCTGATCCTTGTGGTCCCTTCCAACCCTGACTGATTCTATGATTCTATCTCTGCGGAAGAGGCATCTACAACCACTCTGGGCAACCCCTTCCAGAGTTTTTCCACCCTCACACTGAGGAGCATCTTCTTAAGATCCACTCTAAACCTACTTTCTCACAGCTTCAAGCCATTCCCCCTTGTCCTGTCTCTGGACATCCTCATGAAACATCCCTTTGCAGCCTTTCTGTCAGATCCCTTCAGGTATTGACAGGCAGCTCCGAGGTCTTTTCTCTACACTTAACACCCCCAGGTGCTCCTCATCAGCACTGTTCTCCAGACCCTTCACCAGCTTCATTGCCCTTCTCTAGACTCATTCCAGCCCTTCAGTCTCCTCCTCCGAGTGAGAGCTCCACAAGTGCATCCAGTTCTCACAATGTTCTGAGGACAGTGGGACAATAACTCCCCCAGCCCTGCTGGTCACACCATTTCTGACCCCCAGCACACTTTTGGCTTTCTTGGCCACCCGAGCACACTGCTAGCTCACATTAATCCAGCTGTCAATCAGCATCCCCAGGGCTCTCATGGACATTGGCCAGAGAAAGCACACAACAATGACTTCTTAAAGCACATCCCACCCACAAGACAAAATTAAAAGCTTCAATCCTCAGCATGATGTTAGAAAAATCTGTGAAAGCAGTGCAGGAAGTGGCTTTTTCCATGCTCTTACAGAGAAATCATCTCCAGTGCCTCTTAATCTTGTCCCACTGAGTTGGATAATCTATTCATATCCTCATTTGCTCACTCAGGCTCAAGGGGGAAAGGTACCTACTGCCTCTAAATGTCAGCACCATGGATCTGCATCTTCTAGTGACTTCTGTGGAATTCACATTTTCTGTTTACTCTGTCAAACCCCCAGGAAATTACACTTCCAGCACATCATCATTATTAAAGTGAGAAAGTCAAGATCCAAAGAGCAATTGCCAGATGAAACCTGCACATTTGAGCCTGATTTTCTCCTACGCTGTTATGTATGGATTTGCAATTTGGCTCTTGAGTGTGTGCTCACTTGTTCCAGTGCAACTGCAGAAGTATCAGCTGCCTTTCCCAGGCTTTTCTGGTCCAGTCTGATCAATACTCATTTGCTTATGCTCTACTGCTGCTCCTTCTTCAGTGCTTTGTTCCCGGTTTTGCACAACGCTGTGCACACAATTGTTTGACTCAGGTATTTTTTCCCCCCTCCTTGCCAGCAAACATTTTTAAACCCAGATCTTCCTTATTGCCAGGGAGCCATTTGTTCTGAATTTATCACTTGGAGTCATTTTCTGTACAATTACACAATGGCTTCTCCCTGGAGGTGTCCAAGGCCAGGCTGAGCAACCTGAGGCTGTGGCCAGCCTGATCTAGGGTTGTGTGTCCCTGGTCATGGCAGAAGGGTTGGAGCTGGCTGATGCTTGTGGTCCCTTGCAAGCCTGACTGATTCTATGATAACCTGGTCTAATGGAAGGTGTCCCTGCCCGTGGCAGGGCAGTCAGAACTAGATGATCTTTAAGGTCCCTTCCAAGCCAAACCACTCCATGACCCTATGAATTAACACTCTAAGAAAGAAAACACAAACCAACTATGGGAATGAGATATTTCAGCTCAGTGTTGAGGAAGCAGTGAGTACCAAGTGTGGCCGGTAGAGAAGAGAAAAGGAAGTGTGAATGGAAGGAATACAGGTGTAGGTCTGAGGTAATTAATGTAATTAGCAAACATGAGTAGTGAAGGCTGTGGTCTGAAGACTATCTGTAGACTGCCATACGAATAGAGTTGGAAGAACGACAAGTTGTGCAAATAAATGTGTTCAAGGGGGAAAAGCCTTCTGAAGTCCATGCCTGCTGCTGCCCCAACCAAATACTACCAACAACAGACTCCAAAACCAGAGAGATGTCACAGGTGGTTGAAAACACTTGGCAAGAAAACTCAACTTTTCCTCCCCTATGAACCATGAATCACACATAGCGCTTCAGAAGTCTTCAGCAGTTTAGGGTCTTTTGGTGTACACAAGAAATCCATAGAATTCTGTTCTTTATCTGAGACTGAAATAGACGAGAAATTCCTGCCCTCATCCTGACAGCTCTCATGCCCAACCATCAGAAACACTTTCCATAAAGACCAGAATTGTCAATCCAGAGCTGATTCTGTCTAACTTCATCCCCTTTTCGTCCTGCAGTGATTATTTAGTCACTAAAATGTGGAAAAAAAAACCAACATTTTTTTTCCGTTGTTACACTGAACTAAGTCTCGCTCCTTTCGCAGGGCGTCTGTAGGCAAAAGAAGTGAAGTTCATTTGAAAGCTGAAGCTTTACAAAATAACCTTCAGCGCGGAGCCTTTCATTGTCCTAGAGGAAATCCGTTTTGATTTGACAGGACGATAAAGCCTTTGAATCCCCGCACTGAAAAGACACAGCAGACTTTTCTTTTGCTAAGCTCCTAAAGTGCCCAACTGAGAAAGGATTCACTGCACATGAATAGGAGCTAAATTAGCTGTGTACTGAAAGCTCTCATCCAACACAAAGCTCTAAGTCCTTGGCAGAACTTGGGCCCCAGCGAAGGGCTTCTGCACGCTTTGTCAGGTGCTCCAGAGGTCACCCTTCTGATATGCTCCAAGATTGTTTCAGCATCCTTTGACTGAGCTCAACTCTAAGCCACATCCAACAGCAACTCTGAAAAGTAGGCACGGGGAGCTTGGGGGTTTGCTTTTTGTTGTTTTCCCTCACCGTTTTCTTGAACCAGGGAATATATTTCACAGAAAGAAAGAACTTAGAAACAGCTGTAACCAGCTCCTTACCTCAGGGTGCATCCAGAAGAATGTAGGCAGCAGGTCGTGAGAAGTCCTCCTTCCATTCCTTTTTGTCCTGGTGAAGCCACAGCTGGAGTATTTAGTCCAGTTCTGAGTGGTCCAGCTCAAGAGAGAACCACTGGAGAGAGCCATGAAGATGCTGAGGAAACCAAAGCAACTCTCTCGTGAGAAGGAGCTAAGAGACCTGAAGTCCCTCTGCCAGAAGAAGCGTAAACTGAGAAGGACCTCCACGGGTGCTTTTAAACACCTCCAAAGGGGTGGAGAGCATGAGGACGGGGCTGGGCTCTTTATAGGAGTGGCCAATGATAGGGCAGGGTTAACAGGTGCAAGCTAGAACACAGCAGACTTCACTTGAACTTAATGAGAAGCTTCTTTACTTGGAGAGTGATGGAGCATTGGAGCAGGATGCCCACAGAGGTTGTGGAGTCTTCTGCTCTGCTTGATTTCAGAAAAGGTGGGTACTGTTCCAGGAAAAAGCTTCCACCAGCCTAGAGTGAGTGAGAGTGCCCCCGGCTGGGGCCGGAACAGCTCTACGGTGCTCATTATCCAAATTGGAAGTGCAGTGTTTGCTGTGGGGTTTGGAACAGGGCAATAGCGTGAGAGGAGTTTTAACTCTGTTACGGCCCTGTACTTGGGACAAAAGTTATGTGACTGAAACTTATGAATGAATTATTGCTGGAAGATGGAATGCTTGAGTTCTGCACTTCAATATCAATCTCTGGGCAGCAGAACTGCTGTAGATGAGAGGAAAAAAAGCAGTGTCTCTCAGCTTTAATTCTTATTCATGTGTTGACCTCAGTTTACCCTCTTTCCCAGCTGGCCAGTGAGCTCTCTGCTCTGGCATGATAACTGGCACCGTTATGCTTGTCATACCACTGCAGACCTCTTTTCCTTACCTTCTGTGCTGTGTGAAGTGCCAACCAAATATTAAACATCAGAGATAGTCTCTTCTTGACAAGGAGAAGGGAAAGAACACAAAAGTTTGTTGTCCTAGAGCTTTTGGGGTATTGTTTTCTCACTATTTGGTTTATTTAGGTTTACTCAAATGAAATCAGTTCTGCTGTCCCAGTGAAACAAGGCCACCTCGTTCTTCTGAGTGCAATTCATCAATCATCCCATCACAGCTGAGGCTGACAGAAGAAAAAACACCTTCCTCTCAAACATATGCTTGGGCAAACTTGGCCTCATGGTTGAAGATCAACTCTCTAAAATGGTTTAGAGAGGAGAAAAGATTCCTAGCAGGCAATGAAAGAAAAATGCAATTAAAGAACCACAGAGGTTGGAAGGGATCTCCAGAGACCATCGAGTTCAGCCCTGTTGCCAAGGTAGGATCACCCAGAGGAGTTTGCACAGAAATGCATCCGGGTGAGCTTTGAAAGTCTCCAGAGAAGGAGACTGCACAACCTCTCTGGGCAGCCTGCTCCAGGGCTGTGGCACCCTCACTGTAAAGAAGTCTCTCCTCATGTCCAGGAGAAACCTTCTCCCTTGCAGTTTGCAGCCCTTGCTCCTTGTCCTGTTGCTGCAGAGTCTGTATTCTGCAAAAGAAGTTTCTGCTCTGCAAAACTTTGCACATGCACTTTGTGCCCTCTGGACAGTGCAGCTCAACTCACCAGGACTCTTACCAAGCACCAAGTGGAGCTGAGGTGTGAGGCTTCGCAGTATCAAGGAGAACATCAGCAGCCCTGGGCACTCATGTTCTCTTAAGTGGATTTTCTTTCCCCTGCTTCTCCCGGGTCCTGCAGCTGGGTGTTCAGAATAACAATCAGGCTGGGGGTTTGCTGTAGAGTGGAACAGACACTTGAGAACCAAATGTTCCTCCCTGGGGGCAAAGGCACTAGGTTACACATGCATTCACTTGGTGTTTACCCGATCGGTGGAGCACCCACTACAAATCATTTGACTAATGTTGGATGCAGTTGGCTTTGAAATGTATTCCTTTCCACACCTCCACTGGAGTCAGAAGGGAAACGACACCGTTCAAAGCACATTAAGTGTGTTCTTCCATCTAACCTAGTCCTGATCCCTAAGATGGAGACTTTTTTTTTCCAGCCTGTCCCCTTTCTTTTTTTTTTCCTTTCTAAAGTAGCTGTTAGTAACTTAGACCTCATTGGTTTGTTTTGTGAACAAGAAAAAATCAGCTTTCCCTTCTTTTGTTATATGTAGCTCCTCAAACAAGGATCATAGAATCAACCAGATTGGAAGAGACCTCTAAGCTCATCCAGTCCAACCTAACACCCAGCCCTGTCCATTCGATCTCACCACGTGTAAGGCTTTTGATTCAGTAAAATGGCCAACAGCTACAGGTAGGTGGAAAATTGATCTTTTGATGACTAAGCAGGTAGAAAGAATCATGGAATGGTCTGATTTGGAAGGAACCTCTGAAGGTCATGCAGTCCAACTCCCTCTGCAGTCAGCAGGGGCATCCTCAACTAGATCAGGTTGCCCAAAGCCCTGCTGAGCCTCACCTAGAGTATCTCCAGGGATGGGGCCCCGGTCACCTTCCAGGCAACCTGTTGCAGTGTTCCACTGCCCTGATGGTAAAGAACCTGGTCCTAACATCCAAAGAGGTGATAGTAACAAGGCACAAATGGTTATGATTGCTCGTTCTCAGACTTCAAGCACACAGTGTACTACAACACAAGTACAATCTATTGTTTATCTACATAAAACAGTATGATATATCCAGGAGCCTTTGTATGTTCAGAACTATTTGGGTACTTAGAAGGCTGAGGAGGTTTGTGTTTATTGATAAGCTTTTACTAAATGGCTTAGAAAAGAATCCAGTGATGCTAGCAGGTCTACCCTCTCTTTCTGCTGTCTTCAAAGTAGATTCTTAGGTATTGTCTTCTTTCTTTTGCTCCTACCTTGCTCCTCTCTTACTTCTCTGAATGTATTCCTTTTGCTTTGCATTGTCCAATCTGTAAATTATCTACAGATCGGAGAGCAGGACAGAGGTTAACCTCCGCTACGACACAGTTTCTTTCCTTTCATTATCTGCCCATACAATGGATTCCCATGCAGTCTTTGAAAACCTTTTGAGTGCTTCTGTGAAGGTAGAGAAGCAGAGAAGAGAAGAATGGTAGAATGGTTTGGGTTGGAAGGGACATCTAAAGGTCATCCAGTCCAGCCCCCCCTGCAGTGAGCAGAGACATCTTCAACTAGATCAAGTTGCTCAGAGCCTTGTCCAACTTGACTTTGAGTGCTTCCAGGAGTGTGGCATCTACCACCTCTCTGGGCAACCTGTTCCACTGTTTCACCACACTCAGCATGTATTTTCCCTTACATTTAGTCTGAATATACCTTCTTAGGTACAAGCACCAAGAGAGGTTGAGTAACAACCAACTCTATCAGGACTTGCTTAGAAATATACAGCACATGAATGTATAGAACATTGAATATGTGGAGCATGGAATCTCTTCTAACTCGCTCTCAATATTATTCACTGCTTCCTCATGCTTGCTAGCTCTGCCAGAGCAGAAAAAAAAATATGTGCTTTAAATGAAATTAAAAGGAAGGGGGGAAAAAAAGGAGACTTAAAGCTTGCATGAAAATTAGACAAATTTGTTTCTCTTGCTCTACTTAGCAGTTGTAATTATAATTTCACACTGTTTGTTTACGTGCAGCAGCAATGCCTGTTGGATCATATTAACTTGCACGTAGAAGTGTGAGCAATCAAATCCTATTAATTTCAAAGAGGATTCTCAAAGGGGAAGCTCCAGTTGATGCAAATTAATGGAACTTTTTTTGACAACACTAGCGAAAATAAATGGTATTAAGAGCAAAATTTGTAAGCACAGGGAAACAGAAGGGAGATGAGCTCAGAGGGCAGCTTTGTTACAGTTTAAAAGCCTTTGCCTTCAGCAGCTGCTCTCCACAGAACATTCAATTAAAACAGCACCACTCCTTTACCCCAAATTGCAGGAGGAATAGGATATTGCTCCACTGCGGAGCAGAAGGAAGCACTCAGGTAGCTATTGCCATGGAAGATCCATGTCCTGGCTTGCCCGGGCGTGATCCCATGCCCCCCTTCCCTCTGCTGGGAGGGGAAGCGGAGCACGGGGAGCACAGGGAGAAGACAAAAGGCTTGGAGACACCTCACCCACTTGGAGGGTTCAAGGTTGGCCCAGACTTTTTTCCTCACAAACAAGGGAAAGCAAGCTCCTGACTTCCCCTAATATGGTCAGGTTTGGCTAAGTACCATTCCGATTGGTGAGTCTCTGTGGCCAAAGCTGCCATTACATTTGGGCAAACAATAAACAGGCTCTTGCCACATGCCTGCTTTTGCCTGCGCTTTTGCCTGCTCTGCCCTGCCGCGGTGTGCTCTGCTTCACCTGCAACGACTTTCAAGGTACCGACAGAACTCCCTTCAAGCGTTTGGGTGCTGTCTGATACTATTGTGTGAGTAAACCTTCAAAGCCTCTTTGTAAGAAATTCCGTGACCAGATGCTGCTGTGCCTTCTGCCTTAGCAGCAGAAAGGAGCCTCTCGAGTCCCCTCGTGGGCAAGTGCTGCAGTTGAAACTGAGAACCTCTTTCCAGTTCTGAGTTTAATGTTTGCATTTGCTAGTTACTTCCTCAGCGTTCTAGGTGGCCTGTTCCCTGTGTGCATTAAGTATCCAAACTGTGAGTTTTGAACGTTGTAAATAAGTTTTCTGTTGAGATTCAATGTTAATAAACAATTTTCATGGTTACTAACAGTCTTCACCTGGATATCAAAAGCAATATCAACTACTAATTGTGCATAATTCATAGCAGTAGCCGGAGCAGCACCCCAGGCAATTTTCCAGAGGCTCCTAAATGTCACTGAACCAACTCTCCTTCAGTAGCTGTTTTGTCACACAAGTGACTTACTCTAGAGGTTTACTCCTCTAAATGTAAGCAAATGTTACACCAGGGGAGGTTTTGGGTTGGTATCAGAAGAAGCTTCTTGAGACCAGAACAGGTCTCCCAGAGGTAGTTTAGGCTGGATATTAGGAAAGATTTCTGCACTGAAAGAGTTCTCAAACATCAGAATGGTCTGATCAGGGCAGTGGTGGAGTCTTCATCCCTGGAGGTGTTTAAGCAGAGCGTGGACCTGACACTTAAGGACATGGTTTAGTGCTGTCCCTTCAGGGCTGGGTTGAAGGTTGAACCGATTGTGCTCGGAGGTCTCTTCCAACCAGATATATCCTGTGAAACCCAGTCCCTGAAGGTTGCACAAGAAGCAGAGAAGTGATGCTGAGGGACATGGTGCAACACCAGCCTTGGTAGAGTGAGAGAAGGGTTGGAGTGAATGATGCTAAAGAGCTTTTCCAATCGAAACAATTCTAGGATCTCATGACTGTATATCCCATTGAGTCCAGAAGAAGGAAGGGGGAGACATTCAGAGTTAGGCTGTTTGTGTTCCCCAAATGAACTTCGTGTCTGATGGAGCCCTGCTCCCCTAGAGATGGCTGAAGTAGTGAATGAATTCCTTGGTTTGCTTTGCTTGCGTGTGCAGCTTTTGCCTTCCTTATTAAACTGTCTTTATCTCAACCCACGAGGTTTCTCACTTTCTCCTTTCTGATTCTCTTTCTCAATCCCACCGTGGAGGAGTAAAGAAGAAGCTGTGTGGGGCTGAGCTGTCAACTGGAGTAACGCAGAGCACTAAGCAATGCAGAACATAAGGCATCCTGGAATCAATTTCTACTTCATACACCATAATTAAAATACAAAGAAAGCTAAGCAATGTTTATGCTTTTCCAATACATGAGATCAGTTTCTGATCTTGAGTGAATCCTTGCTTCTGGTAACAGTGATACTGCAAAAAAATCTACAGAGCAGAGCTGCTCCCACGGGGGAGCAATATTGAGTGCCCTCATGAAAGCATCCCTAGGAGCGGTGGCCCAGGCTGCAATGAAGAACACAAGACAGATAAAAAGGCTATGGAATCATTCTGAGCAATCTATTTTTAGTGTCAATGGCTCATGAGAAGTTCAGGCTCACACCAATGTTGTATTTTTACAAGCAGTTATATATTAGATATGTAACTCAGTTGTATTTGGTGAGTGTGAGCACTGAAAACATGCACCAGGCTGTTTGCATTGCTAAGTTAGCTGGAATGGCAACAGCTCCAGTTTGTTAGAGCCTGAAAGTAATTATAACAGGTTTTAACAATTAATTATTGTTGCTAACAGCAGAGAGAGTGGGACAGGGAGAGGACAGAGAAAGAGGGGGACAGAGAGAGGAGGAAGGAGAAAGAGAATGCAGGAGAAATCAAACAATCAAACTCGGAGATCATCCCACCGATGCCAGGGACCCCAAGATTCCTTGCAATTTGCTTCACTCCAGTGAGTGGAGTTTAAAAATGGTTGATTTTTAGAGAAGCAGAAGTCTGCTAAATTTTACAGTCATCAGGACTCTTCTGTAACTATGGAGAACTGTTCCAGTGGTTACCCACCACACTTGCATGTTATCAGCAGCTTTAATTTCCAGCCTTTGAGAACTGTTTTGTTTTGTTTTGTTTCATGGACAAGCCAAACTTGTAATTTTCTTCACCAACAGGGGATAAAACAATTCCCCAATTTTTCTGCTACCTGCCTGGTTGGGCATTACTTTTCAGACACAAGGTGCTGTGATTGAATTTTCACAGTTGCTTCCTAAGCTGTCATGGTGACAGATTTGTGTCCAGCAGCCATCCCTGGCACAGCACCGTGCCGGGAGCGCTCCCTGGGCACAATCTCTGCCACCAGAGGATCGTTGCTGATCTCAGTGATTGCATGAGGAGTCGTGGTTACTTCTCTGGGACCTCCTGCTCAACGTTTCAATGCATCAGGCTAGAGAAATTCTGTGACAAAAGCAAATCTGAAGCTCCAGTTTGAATGAATTCCTATAAATTAAAGTGTGTGTCTGGACCTGGGCATCACAAAGAGCACTTTCAGAGCAACTTCTCCCTCAGTTTTCTTTATACACCTGAATCAAACTCACCTCTCCTGGAATTGTGCCAGGGTTGGATATTAGGGGAAAAAAGCGGTCAAAAAAGAGTGCAAGAGTGGTCATGGACTGGAACAGGCTGCCCAGAGAAGGTGGTGGAGTCTCCATCCCTGGAGGTGTTCAAGAAAGGTGTGGCCATGGCACCTGGGGACCTGGTTTAGTGGCCACAGTGGTGTTAAGTCAGGGGTAGGGCCCAGTTATCCTAGAGGGCTTTTCCAGCTAAAACAGTTCTAAAATTCTGTGGTTCTGAAGAGGCATTAAGATGCTTTCTAAACCTACCCAAATGTTCCCTTCTAGATCTAGCTCCCCTTTCAATATTTTGTTTCAATAAAGCTGTCCAAGTTCCGTGTCCTTCTCAGAGGAGTTGATGTCAAAGACTCTTCTGGCTCACGGGGGACCTGCAGTGTTTGCTGAGCGCACCCGATCCGTACCCGCTCCTGTCAAACAAAGGTCGCTCGGCACTCATATCACATGGAAAGAAATCAAAGGTTGCACTTGGTGGCTGGAACATTAGGTGTAGTGACAGATTTGGCTGAGGATGATTTCACAGCCATAAAATGCATTTACAGTTTGTCTTTTGTAATGATTTCCTAATGGGACTTGTGTTTGCACTAGCACAGCTTTCAAATTAAACTTCCCTTGAAGCATCAGTGTTGAAACTCAGGTTCCAAAGAACATATTCAGTGCTCTAGGGCTTTCTCCAGAGATTCCAAAGGTAGGAAAAACCATAAAGGTATGATTTAGAGACTCTTCCTGTGCATCTACACATTCAAATATTACACTTTAGACCAGATAAAATAACATTCAGAAGGCTCTCTGCCAGTCACCCAAAGGGAGCATCCACTTTTTAGTACATTAGCTTCTCAGAATTAAACCTATTCTCAGCTTGAAAACTGCAGGTCAGACACATCTGACTTGCCACACGTCTACCTCTACCACTAAATAAGAAAACTTCAACTACTTATACGACCCCAGGAGAGGAAGTACCAATTTCAAGCTGTGATTAATGCTATCCTAGAGTAAATATTTAAAGCTTGACAGATGAATGCCTTAGAAATGCCTTCTTCTCCTCCACTGGCATGGCAGACAACTGTGTTGGAAACATTTAAAGTGATGGGAAGTGAAATCCCCTCTGCTCCCCTGGAAGATTGGTTTTAATCTATTAATTTTGTTTTAAACTATGCAGCTTTATGCACTTCCAATTTAACACACCAGTGTTCATTTATCCCTGTAGGGCATCACAGACAGCTGCCGAGTGAAGATTTAACCGGATGTTGGCAGACTGGCACAGAAATGCAGCGTTGCCCTGGGTTACAGCTCCAGCCTAATTCTGGCTGGTGAGTAAACACACCTGAGTTTGGTTGTTTGATCTCTGATCATCATTGGTTGATCTCTGAAAGAACACTGATGTGAATCCCTCCTTTGTCTTACGCCTTCTTCAGAATTTGCATCTTACCTTCCATCTTCCGTGTGCCATTCTTGCCTAGCTCTCGACCTCTTGGGCATGCTGTGCCTTCTGCATTTATTGAGGGCCACATTCCAAATTCATTTCTCCAGAAAGACAGCTGCCAGGTCTTGTAGTCTCTGTCATATTGCCCTGATCTTTCATGCAAGGCCAAACCAGAGAATGCCAAAAGTCTTCTCTGCTTTGCTACACAGCCTATGAACTGTGCCTCGAGTCAGTTACTCGTGTGGGAGATCTCCAGGCAGCGAGCAGCAGTAGAAGAAAGAGCTCCAATGCAGATCAGGTAGAGCAGCAAAACCCCTGGAAAGAGTAACAATTTAGCACCTTCAGGCTTTATATCTTTTCGACAAAAGACAAGTGTGATTTTTTCCTGTAGCATAAAGAGCCTCAGGTCTGTGAGTTCTCAGCCTCTATTTTCTGCCTTCTTTCAGTTCAGTATCATAGAATCATAGAATGGCTCAGGCTGGAACAGACCTTAGAGGTCATCTAATCCGACCTCCCTGCCATGGGCAGGGACATCTCTCAAGGACACTCAAGGCTCCATCCAACCTGGCCTTGAACACACGCAAGGAGGGAGCATCCACAGCCCCTCTGGACGATCCATTCCGGACTCTTGCCACCATCACAGTTGCTTCCTGTCATATTTTTTTGTGTTTAAGAGCATGACAGACTGAGAGGGAGGTGGTGGAGTCGTCGTCCCTGGCGGTGGAGTCGTCGTCCCTGGCGGTGTTCAAAAAAAGACTGGATGAAGCACTTAGTGCCATGGTCTGGTTGATTGGACAGGGCTGGGTGCTAGGCTGGACTGGACGAGCTTGAAGGTCTCTTCCAACCTGCTTGATCCTATGATTCTGATTTCCAGTGAGTTACACTGGAGGCATCCCTGGTATGTGTCTCTGATTCAACCCTGCGCGGCACAGCCTTTCCCTCTGCTCCGCGTTCCATCCACCACCACAGGAGCCAGCCGCCTAATCACGCTAAACACCAACTCCTTCTGGAGGAGTTTTGTTAGCAGAATTTAAGCAAACAAAAGCAATTTCTGCTCTGCTGAGATGTGCCTTTGTACCTAACCCTGGTGGGAGGGGAAATAATTGACAATTTGTCCTTTGAACTGCTCTGTGTAAAATCCAAGCTGGGAAGCTGCTCCTCCCTATGGACACTGTCTGAACATGTTCCCCACATGGCATCTTCTGTCTAATTTTCATCTGCTTGAAGGAAACACAAACAATCTGACAACTGCTTTATGCAAATGTGCTCTGAATATCTTTGAAGTAGTTATTTTTAAAAGGCAGATATGGTCTCTGCTTGGGGCTGAGCACTGCAATCATTTCTGTTTCTTTCAATAATAAACTAAAAAAAAAAGAAAAATCAAACTGCTAGAAGTGATTTTCTCCACGGCTTGCCCCGTTAGATACATTTATTCTGACAGGAAGTGCTGAAATGCCAGCAGTAAAGTGCTGGGATTACACATTTCGAGCTCAGGATCAAAATTCAGCAGAAAATTCCAACGCTGAGGCTCCTAACTTTGAAGTTGAACTGGGAGAGATGAATTATTGAGAAAGCCACACAGCCAAGCCCAGGTTAGCCACATCAAAAGCTGTTAGCTGAAAGGGCACGTCGAGAAGGAGGCCTGCAAAGAGTAGTTGAAACCATATGAACAGAACCCATAAACTGGGGTTAGGGGAGAAAAATAACTGAGAGGAGACAAAGCTAAACAAATGGACAAGGTCAAAGGAAGTTTTAACTGGCAGCGATTAGAAAGATCTTAGCGTGAAAGTAGTTGCAAGGACGAGGGAGTGAATTCCCTGTGTCTTATCAAGAAGGACTTTGTTGTGGTAGGCCTGATAGGCCCCAAATAGGCTTAGACATGTCCTGCCTTGCCTAGGCATGTTTTTGTGCTCCACCAGAGAGGCTAGCAAGGGAAGCAGCCCTGAGGAAAAGGACCTGAGGGTCTGGGTTGACGAAAAGCTCCACAGGAGCCTGCAGTGTGCACATGCAGCCCAGACAGCAACCCTGTGCTGGGCTGCAGCAAGAGCAGTGTGGGCAGCAGGGCAAGGGAGGGGATTCTCCCCCTTTACTCTGCTCTCCTCAGACCCCACCTGGAGTACTGTGTGCAGTTCTGGAGCCCCCAACACAAGAAGGACATGGAACTGCTGGAGCGGGTCCAGAGGAGAGCCACGAAGATGCTCAGAGGGCTGCAGCAGCTCTGCTATGAGGACAGGCTGAGAGAGTTGGGGCTCTGCAGCCTGGAGAAGAGAAGGCTTCGAGGAGACCTTAGAGTGGCTTTCCAGTATCTGAAGGGAGCCTACAGGAAGGCTGGGGAGGGACTATTGACAAGGTCTGGTAATGTCAGGACGAGGGGGAATGGGTTTAAGCTGGAAGAGGGGAGATTTAGACTGGATGTTAGGAGGAAGTTCTTTACAGTGAGGGTGGTGAGACACTGGCACAGGTTGCCCAGGGAGGTTGTGGATGCTTCCTCCCTGGAGGTGTTTAAGGCCAGGCTGGATGAGGCCTTGAGCAACCTGCTCTAGTAGGAGGTGTCCCTGCCTATGGCAGGGGGTTGGAGCTGGATGATCCTTGAGGTCCCTTCCAACCTAAACCATTCTATCATTCTATGAAAGGGACGCAAAAGAACCTGGAGCCACTGAGTCTGGCCTGCCCAGGGTCCTGTGGTGTGGGGTACACACACTTAGCTTGTGCCTCTTCCCTTATTTCTTATTTCCATTTATTCCCCATTTTTCTTATGTTAAACAATTTCCTCTTTCCTTATTTCTTAGTTTTATTCATTTATGATATTTTCCTTATTTCTTATTTCAAGCAATTTCATCTTTCCTTACTTCTTATACTTTCCTTATTTCTTATGTGAGCAATTTCCTCTTTCCTCATTTCTTATCTTTATTTTTTTCTTATTTCTTATTTGAGCATTTTCCTCTTCCCTCATTTCTTATCTTTTCCTTGTCTCTTATTTTGGGCCATTTCCTCTTTCTTCGTTTCTTATTTTCCTTTATTTCTTAATTTGAGCAATTGGCAATGAATCCTCAGGCAGTAGTTGCCGAGGCTGATGGCTGGGAAAATACCTGTGAGCAGCATTAGTCAGATTCTTTCCCCCCTCAGTATAGATAATCACCACAATTTGCTTACTCTCCAAAACCTAAACAGCTTTCAAAATGCAAATGAAGCTGATTAGTTTCCTGCCAGGTTGCCAACAGAGCTCCTGAGCAGCCAGGCTGAGCAGATCACCATACCTGGAGTCTGCGTTCCCTCATTTCCATCAAGCTTGCTTGGGAAACTCTCCCGGCCCAGAACTTTGACAACCTCTTTAACCAATGCAGCTTCCAGGTTTCTGACGTCTCTCACCTCTGAAATCTTCCAACCTGCCAACTGCTTCCTCCTTCGCTCTGCTCGCAGGGGGAGGAGAGTTGGGTTTGACTCATTCTTTCCCCCCTCTGCAGCTATTTCTGCACTCCATGGTGGCTGCTCAGCAGCTCCAGCACCCAGCACAGTGTCTCTCAAACGATGAGAGGTGCAGAATCCATGAGGTCTCACTCCAAAGCTGCTTCGTTTGGGCTTCTTTTGCCTAATATTTGTCTAAAGCACACTTGTATCTACCTCAGTTTGAAACTGCTTTGCTGGCTTGATACTTCTTTTCCTCAGACTAAATGACCAAACAAAAGGTGAGTTTCCCAAACAGAAGGGGCCTGTGCATTCTGCAGCTCTGCTTGGTGTACTCCAGACAGCAAAGAAACAGCAAATCCTGATTATCCATGGAAAGGCAGAGAAAAAATGGAGTTTGTGTTAGCACAGTAGACTTCTACAGTTCCAAAATGCTTCTTTCAGAGGTAAACAAGTAAAAAAAACCCCAAAAAACCCAAACCAAACCAAACAAACACCAAAACCCCACAAAACATACAAACCAAACCAAGCAAGTGAAAGCCCCAAAGCCACACAACTCAGAGACCACACCTTAGAAGTATAGAGTCATAGAATCAGCCAGGTGGGAAGAGACCTCCAAGCTCATCCAGGCCAACCCAGCCCTGGCCAGTCAACCAGACCATGGCACTAAGTGCCCCAGCCAGGCTTGGCTTCAACACCTCCAGCCACAGCCACTCCACCACCTCCCTGGGCAGCCCATTCCAATGCCAATCACTCTCTCTGCCAACAACTTCCTCCTAACATCCAGCCTAGACCTGCCCTGGCACAGCTTCAGGCTGTGTCCCCTTCTTCTGTTGCTGGCTGCCTGGCAGCAGAGCCCAACCCCACCTGGCTACAGCCTCCCTTCAGGGAGCTGCAGACAGCAATGAGCTCTGCCCTGAGCCTCCTCTTCTGCAGGCTGCACACCCCCAGCTCCCTCAGCCTCTCCTCACAGGGCTGTGCTCCAGGCCCCTCCCCAGCCTTGCTGCCCTTCTCCAAACACCTTCCAGTACCTCAACATCTCTCTGGAACTGAGGAGCCCAGAACTGGACACAGCACTCAAGCTGTGGCCTGACCTGTACAGGCCACCAATGATTCTCTTGTGGCAGAAATTAAACTCTCAAATCAAAATGGAGAAAAAAAATACAAACCCCAGAATTATCTTTAGAGAGAAAGCACAGAGATAGACATTACAGAGCAGTTAGCCCATCCAGGGCAAACCCCCTTGAGTTTTCCCCCATCCCCCAAAACCTGGATCTACACTCCCCAGTGCTCCAATCCTCCTCCCAGTGCCTCTGCCATCCCCAGAGGCCTACTGCTCAGCTGCTCCCCACACACACAGGGCAGGAGGGGGAAAGCAGAGCCAGCTGAGCTGTTGTGAGCTTGTATCCAGATAGCAGAGTTGTGGGGTTGAGTAACAATCTGCTGGTCCCCAGAAGATTTTTAACCCTACAGTCTCAACCTGGGACACCAGCGCTGAGCACAGGGGCAGAAGAACCTCCCTTGTCCTGCTGCCCACACTGCTCCTGAGCCAGCCCAGGATGCCATTGGCTCTGCTGCCCACCTGGGCACTGCTGCCTCCTCTTCAGCTCCTCTCTCCCAGCACCCCCAGCTCCCTCTCTGCCTGGCTGCTCTCAGCCACTCTGGCCCCAGCCTGTAGTGCTGCTTGGGGTTGTTGTGGCCAAAGTGCAGAACCCTGCACTTGGCCTTGTTCAATCTCATCCCATTGGCCTCTGCCCACCCATCCAGCCTGGCCAGGTCCCTCTGCAGGGCTCTCCTACCCTCCAGCAGATCCACAGCTGCAAAAAGCAGAGCGTCACAGAAACATAATCATCCTGGACTGGAGTTCAAAAGTACCAAAGGAAACTTTGACATTCTTCAGTATCTTCAGACTCTCTGTAGCTTTTCCTCTTCCTGTGGCTGTTCTTTGTCCTGAGCTGCAGTGCCCTGACGCAGCCAGCCCCAGGAGGAGGAGCAGCCAAACTTGCAGGCAGCTAATTTATCACAATTACCACTTGGGCTGCACTAATTCTGAATCTTGCTCCTTTGGAGCCACCTCAGCATGTCTGTCTGCTTCTCCCACTCAGCTCTTCTGCTGTGCTGGAGGAATTTTTGTTCAACTTACTGTGCACCATCTGGAAAAATGCTCTCAAACCCTGAATCTGATGACAGCTGCCATCCTTCCTTCCCTCCTGCTCAGAGGTGGCAGCGTCAGTTGCAGGGATGGCTTGAAGATGGAGCAGGAAGTCCAGATTGAAGAGCACAAAGAGTTCCACCGTATTAGATGTCTCCTTGCTTGCATTTGACATGCATCTTGTCTCTCTGTGTGCACTCACAACATATGCTTGAGTTAGCTGCAGGCACGATGACAGCACACTCCCTACTTCCGAATGTAGGCTCTGCATAGGGTGAGACCATCCAGCTGGACTCAGCACCAATGTCAGATACACTTCTACTTATCAACCAGTTATGGGGCAGGAGCTGATGGCATTCTGTGGTCATCTTGCACAGCTCACAGAAGGAATCATAGTGCTCCTTTCTGTCTTTCACACCCAAGAGAACAACTGTGGTGCAAGTTCAAGTTCTCAGCTTAATGTCATAGCCTCATAGAATGGTTTAGGTTGGAAGGACCTCAAAGATCATCCAGTTCCAACCCCCTGCCATAGGCAAGGACACCTCCCATTAGAATAGGTCACTCAAAGCCTCATCCAACCTTGCCTTGAACACCCCCAGGGAGGTTGTGGAGCACAGAATCACTGAATGTGATCTTTGATGCCCAGGGAGGTTGGAGGGTCAAAGCGACGGAACAAGGGGACACAGTCTGAAGCTGTGCCAGGGGAGGTCTAGGCTGGATGTTGGGAGGAAGTTGTTGGCAGAGAGAGTGATTGGCATTGGAATGGGCTGCCCAGGGAGGTGGTGGAGTCACCATCCCTGGAGGTGTTGAAGCCAAGCCTGGCTGAGGCACTTAGTGCCATGGTCTGGTTGATTGGCCAGGGCTGGGTGCTAGGTTGGGCTGGCTGAGCTTGGAGGTCTCTGCCAACCTGCTTGATTCTATGGTTCACAGAAGCCAGAGGTATTGGCCTGGACTATAAAGAGACTGAAAACCAAATTGCACAAGATGGAGCTGCCCCAGCATGGATGCAAAAGGTCCCTCTGTGTTGCACAGTGTCTGATGTATGGCACACATTATAACAGCATGAGAATCACTTACTGCACGTCTGACCTGTGAATCAGTTCCATTGCACTTTCCCTGGGTTTTTGTCATGCTGCACTGGTTTTCAGCTGCTTTTTGCTCTTCAGTGCAAAAGCTTCCTGGGGAAAAAAAATAAAATAAAAGAAAAAAGGTTTATCCATCAAAGTCAGGGGAGAATAATTCAAAGAATTGAAAGAAATAAGCAAGAAATAGATCAGCTGCTTTCACAAGGGCTTAGTGAAGTGAGCAGAGTTATTGTTCTCCACATTCCTTCCCAGACTTCTGACCCTCTGCCACCCTCCTGCTGATGTGGCAGGGTGCATGACTCTCACATACATTCACAGCATCAGAAGATCACAGAATAGTTTGGGTTGGAAGGGACCTTAAGGGCCATCCACTTCCAACCCCCCCTGCCATGGGCAGGGACACCTCCCACCGGCCCAGGTTGCTCAAGGTTTCATCCAACCTGGCCTTGAACACCTCCAGGGAGGGGACATCCACAGCCTTCCTGGGCAGCCTGTGCCAGTGTCTCACCACCCTCACTGTAAAGAATTTCTTCCTCATCTCCAGTCTCAATCTGCCTCCCTCAAGCTTCAGTCTGCTCCCTCTCATCCTATCACTACAAGCTCTGGTGAAAAGTCCCTCCCTGTCTTGTAGATCCTCTTCAGATATTGAAATGTATCTCTAAGGTCTCCCTGGAGCCTTCTCTTCTCCAGGCTGAACAGCCCCAACTCTCCCAGCCTGCTGAGGATGATGGTGATGCCATATGTCACGTTGGGCAATGAAGCTGGTGAAGGGAGTGGAGAACAGGTTCTGTAAGGAGCAGCTGAGGGTGCTGGGGTGGTTTAGAGTGGAGAAGGCTGGGAGGAGACCTTCTCACTCTCTGCAGCTCCCTGTAAGGTTGGGAAGGGTGAAAGCTGTGGGTTGCTGCATGGAGGGCATGATTGGCTGCTAACTTTGTGTGGGCTAATGAAGAGTTTTATCTCAATATTGTTAAATGAGTAACTCCTGGGTGCTATAATTACCAATAATGACAAAAGCACATCAGTTAACTCCTCATTTATTAAAAAATCCCATTAATAGGAGAAAATTACTTAATGGATGAAATGGCCTTAATCAACTTTAGCTTTGGAAGCCTCCACATCATTTATTAATATGTTTCAACTCAGTAAGTTGATAAGGCTCTTCATATCTTATCTCTGAGAGTTTACTTGGCCAGAATATTAGAAAAGGTTTTATTCTGCTTTAAGAAAATTGATTTTCTTTGAATTTATTCTTTTTTTTTTACCCAACTCTATTTTTTCTTCCCTGTGCTGGGTAGAATGTTAAGCCTACCGAAAAGAGGTGTGGGGGGGAAGGTACAGACTCCATAAGAGCTTTTCTGCCAACTTATCTCTCTGCCTTATTTTTTTTTTTTTTTTTTGCTCTTTTAATGTAGGAAAACTACTTTGGTCTGTTGAGTTGCACATTTATCAGCTCTCCTGGACAAACAAACCATCAAAGAGAAAATCCTGCATACAAAACGAGGGGAAATCAAGTAACTGTGGAAGGGGAAAAAAACAGCTGGATTAACCTCTGGACTGAAAATACAAAACCCATCCTGCTGCTCCATCAAAGTGCTAAAGATTGAACTCTGACATTCTCATCGTGTTCTGTCTGATCAAGATTGAACTCCAGGGCAGGTAGAATCTATCACTTTCTTCTGTGGAGAAGATTTTTGTTCACATCTGCACTTGAAATGATGGACATATGGCAGGGAGGAGACCCAAAAACTGCTTTCCTTCTACTCTTCTTTCTCTCACTTTCCTATGGGGAAGAGTTCTGGTCCTCCCCATCATGCAGCTTACATGTTTAGGGACATGCAGAGGAGCTTCAGCCCTGCACCCTGCTCCATAGAAAGGGCAAAGGGAGGTCGTGGGTTTAATGTGCAGAAAGAACTCTGGGAGACAGCAGCATAGAGATTATTTCTGCTCATCAAGGCCTCTGCTCGCTGAACAAAAAGCTGAGCCAAACCTTATGGGTTTTCATTTATAAAGGCAGTTCTTTCACAGCTCAGTGCTTCCCTTCCTAATCTGCATTCAGAGCTCTCTAATATCCTTATGGGCTAGAATAAAATCCCTGACTGCTAACAGCTAACCCACTGGCAGAGGAACAACAAACTCGGGTTCATTGTTTCATTTTGAAGCATCTCACCCGTTTCAAAGATAGGTGTGCAACAAATTACTCCAGATCACAGAATCACAGAGTGTCAGGGGCTGGAAGGGACCCCCAGAGCTCATCCAGTCCAGCCCCTGCCACAGCAGAGTCTCCTAGACCAGATCACACAGGAACACATCCAGGCAGGCTTTGAATATCTCCAGAGAGGAAGACTCCACAATCTCCCTGGGCAGCCTCCTCCAGGGCTCTGTCAGCCTCACAGGGAAAAAAAATCTTCCTCCTGTTTCCATGAAACCTCCTATGGCTCAGCTTGCACCAGTGCCCCTTGTGCTGGCACTGGGCACCACCCAGCAGAGCCTGGCTCCAGCCTGCTGGCGCTCACCTTTGCAGCCTTATAACCATTGCTGAGGTCATCTCTCAGTCCCCTCCTCTCCCAGCAGCACAGCCCCAGCTCCCTCAGGCTCTCCTCACGAGAGAGATGCTCCATTCCCTTAACCATCTTTCAGATATCTCTTGGCCGTATGAAGAGGTGATCTGGAAAGGGAGACAGAGTAATGAATGTCACAGAGGTAATGAAGGCTGATCCTGAAGGTTTAAAGCATTACAAAGGGAGGGATTTGTCATTTGGAAGTGGAGTAGTTTGTGTTCACTGTGAAGCTTTCCTGTAGAACAGGAAGGCTTCGTTTAGTCAACCCAGTTAACATGTGAGGAAGGAGTTTTCAGTTGCAGTGTGACAGAGATGCCCCAGGGAGAGAGGGAGGAAAGGAAAAAAAGCTTTGAAAGCTGCAAAAGAATGTTTGTCTTGATGAATAGATAATGCCATTGCAATCCAAGAGTTTGGGGACAATGGGAGAAATAAAGGAGAAAAGGCTCTGGGGGTCCTGGTGGATGGGAGGGTGAGCATGAGCCAGCAATGTGCTCTGGGGGCCAGAAGGGACAAAGCCATTCTGGGGTGGATTAGAAGGGCTGTGGTTAGTAGGTCAAAAGAGGTTCTCCTGCCCCTCTATTCTGCCCTGCTGAGGCCACATCTGGAGTACTGTGTCCAGTTCTGGGTCCCCCAGTTCAAGAGAGACATAGAACTGCTTGAGAGAGTCCATCACAGAGCCACAAAGATGCTGAAGGGAATGGAACAGCTCTGTTAGGAGAGCCTGAGGGAGCTGGGGCTGTGCTGCTGGCAGAGGAGGGGACTGAGAGGTGACCTCAGCAATGGTTATAAGGCTGCAAAGGTGAGCGCCAGGAGGCTGGAGCCAGGCTCTGCTGGGTGATGCCAGTGCCAACACAAGGGGCAGTGGGTGGAAGCTGAGGCATAGGAGGTTTCATGCAAACATGAGGAGGAATCTGATCTAGGATAGGGTGTCAAAGATCACATCGGGTGATTCTGTGCTCCACAACCTCCCTGGGCAACCTCTGCCAGTCTCTCACCACCCTCACTGCAAAGAACCCTTTCTTAACATCTAGTTTGAACCTCCCCTCTGCCAGTTCAAACTCATTCCTCCTCTTCCTCCTGACATTACCAGACCTTGTCATTAGTCCTTCCTCAGACTTCCTGTAGGTCCCCTTCAGATACTGGAAGGCCACTCCAAGGTCTCCTCCAAGCCTTCTCTTCTCCAGGCTGCAGAGCCCCAACTCTCTCAGCCTGTCCTCAGAGCAGAGCTGCTGCAGCCCTCTAAGCATCTTGGTGGCCTCCTCTGGACTTGCTCCAACACTTCCATGTCCTTCTTCTGTTAGGGGCTCCAGAACTGCACACAGGACTCCGGGCTGGTATAAATGTAAGTTTCCTGTTTGCCTTATGCATCTGAGTAGCAGAAAGTCTGAGGGCTGTGGAACAGAGGTACTCACCTGAAGAACTGTCTTGGATAAAAGCATCTGCAGCCTAGACACAGCAGTGACACCAGCAGCAGAGGCAGCTGCCTGTCCGCCTTACCAAGTGGAAAAAGTCCTTGCTCAGAAGTGGTCTGATAAATTATTAGTGTCCCTGTTTAAGGCTGGAAGTGCAAACTCAGCAACAAGTTACCTCTACAATCAGGCTTTTCACATGGTTTTGCCTGCATCAAAGCTTTGCACAGCTCTCAGCTCTTTTCCATGAGAACAAGAAGAAAGAGACAAGCACAATGTAGTCATCCTTTGGCAGGCTTCGAGGGTCTCTGTTTCTTCTACTTAACAGATTCCACTGCTTCCAAAGTTGTTCTGTGGTTCATAGAATCATAGAATCAGCCAGGTTGGAAGAAGACCTCCAAGCTCATCCAGCCCAACCTAGTACCCAGCCCTAGACAATCAACCAGACCATGGCACTAAGTGCCCCAGCCAGGCTTGGCTTCAACACCTCCAGGGACAACGACTCCACCACCTCCCTGGGCAGCCCATTCCAATGCCAATCACTCTCTCTGGCAGCAACTTCCTCATCACATCCAGCCTAGACCTGCCCTGGCACAGCTTGAGGCTGTGTCCCCTTCTTCTGCTGCTGGCTGCCTGGCAGCAGAGCCCAACCCCACCTGGCTACAGCCTCCCTGCAGGGAGCTGCAGACAGCAATGAGCTCTGCCCTGAGCCTCCTCTTCTGCAGGCTGCACACCCCCAGCTCCCTCAGCCTCTCCTCACAGGGCTGTGCTCCAGGCCCCTCCCCAGCCTTGCTGCCCTTCTCTGGACACCTTCCAGCACCTCAACATCTCTCTTGAATTGAGGAGCCCAGAACTGGACACAGCACTCAAGGTGTGGCCTGAGCAGTGCTGAGCACAGGGGCAGAAGAACCTCCCTTGTCCTGCTGCCCACACTGCTCCTGAGCCAGCCCAGGATGCCATTGGCTCTGCTGCCCACCTGGGCACTGCTGCCTCATCTTCAGCTACTATCTACCAGCACCCCCAGATCCCTCTCTGCCTGGCTGATCTCAGCCACTCCGTTTCCACCCTGCAGCACTGCTTGGGGTTGTGTAAAGGGTTAACCCTGCTGGGGGAGTGGTCTTGACCCTGACCCAGGTCCTCCTGACCCCTCCCCGGGGGTTAGGTCTGAACACTACCAGCTGTGGTGCTTAGCCCACTCCACTTCCTGCCTAGCCCCTATAAAAACAGAGGATCTTGCTGCTTCTCTCTGTCTCTTGCCCTGCCTCCCAGTCCTGGTTCCTGCTACTCTTTGTTTCACCAGGTGGTCATGACCCACAAGGAGGACAAAACCACTGCCATCAAATCAGGTTGTGTTTACTTATTTCTTTTGTATCTTGTTTTCCCTTCCCTACACCTTTTGTAACTTCCCTACCTCAAATACCTTTTTTTATTGTTAAAGTTTTCCTTTTAACTTCCAATTCAAAGTGAGATTATTAATTTGGGAGTATTTTACCTTTCCCTCTCTACCTTTATTTCCCTCTCTTTGAAAACAGAAGAGGAAAAGATATCTTATAAGTTGTTATTGGTTCTGTTAAATGCATTTGAGTCTCTGGGAAGTGTAAACTAGAACCAGGACAGGTTGTGTGGCCAAAGGGTAGAAAGGTTTATGTGTAAGGAGCATTTCCCACAGCACTACAACATGTTGATACTAAAAGGAGTGAAGAGGAACAAATGTGTCTTCTGTGCCACTCCAGTTGTGTTTGAGGCTAAATGGACTATTTTAAAGACAGGAATTAGATGATAAGCTGTGAAGAGGAAACAATGGTGATGGCTGCTGCACTTATAGGCTTTCTGGGATGTTTAAGTCAAGAACACAAGCTTAGGTAAGACAGTGTGAGAGTCGTTGTCTGTCTGAGCTGATGCCTGTGCTCTTTCTCCCTGGCCTTTTGCTGTGTAACCCAACTGATTCTGCTTCTATCCCCCCTGGCCAATCCCCCAAACTCACCTTGCACATAAGGCAGATTCTGGGATAAGGTAGAGGAGTGGAAAGATGGTGGAAGGGTGGTTGGGAGCCCCTCCTGGGGAGTCTGGTGCCTGGGAGGGCTGTTGTGTTTCTGTACTACCTTTAACTTGTCTATAGCTGTAAATATTGTCACTACCTGCTTGTATCCTGTGTTAAGCTGTGACTATGAAGCTTCATTCCTTAACTTCCAGCCAGCTGAGTCCAGTCTGGGTGATTTCATAAGAGTAGGGGGTGGGTAACTCCCAAACCACCACACCAGTTTTAAAGCAGGCTGCTTAAAGCCTGGTGCATGTTGGTCTTCAGCACCTCAAGGTCCACAGCCTCTCCAGACAACCTGTTGCAGAGCCTCACCACCCTCTGAGTGAAGCATTTCTTCCATACATCTAATCTCAACCTCTTCTCTTTGAGTTTAAAGCCATTGCCCCTTGTCCTGGCACTACAAGCTCTTGCAAAAAGTCATTGAATAGAATCATAGGCTCATGAAGGCTGAAAAGCCCTCTAAGATCGAGCCAAACCACCAACCCAACACCAGCATGCCCACACCACCTCCATAGCTGCCATGTCTCTGTGTTCTCTGATGTGCTAGTTCGAGCCTAGCTAGCATGTTTTGGTGAGAAGAGCTAGATGATAGGCTGGAAAATGAAAACAATGGTGAGGTCTACTTCCCTTACAGTCTTGCTGGGATGTGTAAAGAAAGGCAAAACAAAGATTAGGTCACTTGCTTCTTCTCTTCACTGGGGAGCTTTGCCTGCTGGGGAGAAGCTGAGGCTGCTGGCTGGACTCCATCTTGNTCTTGGCAAGACTTGAGGTCATTTCTTCTCATCCTATTGCTAGTTACTTGGGAGAAGAGACCAACCCCCACCTATGCAGCTTTCTTGTAGGCTCCTTTTAGGTACTGGGAGGCTGCGCTAAGGTTTCCCTGGAGCCTGTTCTCCAGACTGAACAACCTCACCCAGCTCTCAGAGGAGTGCAGAATGAAAACAAACAAGTTCATCACTTCAAGCCCAGGTGCAAATGCATGACCTGGGCAATGTCTGCAGGTGTTTTAGTTTGGGAAACTTCCTATCCAAAAAAATAAACCAGATAAAAGGAACCTTTTGTAGTGAGATATTCCCTTTCTTCATCCCCTGCTAGACCTCACTGCTGCCTCCTCTCTGAGGAGCGGTCACAGGTGAGAGCGGAGGTCACCGACTGAGCACAGATGGAGATTCTCTCACCTCCATCACCAGAAAGCAGGCAGAGCAGCTACAGCCCCAGGCTGGATTTCAGCACTACAGCATTGCCTTGCTTATTCCTGTGCCAGAAAACAGAGCTGGAGTTCTTGTGGAAACAGAATCCTCCTTTTGCTAGCCAAAGCTTTAGGAGCTGGCTTCGGGAGGGAGATGTTTCAGAGGGGAGCAGTCCATGGGACCACCAGCTGGAATAAAGCAGGAAGCTCTGCACCAGCTGCCAGTGATTGGGAGTGCAGGACAGTGTGGTTAGCCACACAAACATGGTCACCATGGAAAAAGCTATTAGGAGTCCACCTTTCACTCTGGTTTATGCCCCAGGACAGGGGGGGGAAGGCATATAAAAACAAAGGAATTCCACGGGAAGTTGTCTGTTGTTTTGTGTGCCCTGACTGGCAGCAGCTGGATTTTGGCACTCAGAGGAGCCATCCCTCCCCAGCAGCAGACAGAAACACTTCTGTGCCTGGTCCCTGCTACCCCAGGAGTTGAAGCACAAAATATTTACCACCTTCTTCTGCCTCACAGAGAGTTACAAGCACTGGAGTAAAACACCACACTCTCAGCTGTGGCATTTGACCAAATGCTTGATCCTGAGAGAGAAAACATTCAACTCCCAATGACCAAACCTCTTGATTAACTCTTTGCTAGAGATTAAAACTCTTTTCACTGCTTCTTACAACACATCAGATCACAGAATTAACCAGGTTGGAAAACACCTTTAGGGTCATAGAGTCCAACCCCTCACCTAACCCTTCTAATTAACTAACCCATGGCACTAAGTGCCTCATGCAGCCTCCTCTTAAGCACCTCCAGGGATGGGGACTCCACCACCTCCCTGGGCAGCCCATTCCAATGCCAATCTCTCTTTCCACGTAGAACTGCTTCCTAATGTCCAGCCTAAACCTGCCCTGGCACAGCTTGATGCTGTGTCCTCTTATTCTGTCCCTGGGTGCCTGGGAGAAGAGACCAACCCCAGCTGGCTACAACCTCCCTTCAGGTAATTGTAGAGAGCAATAAAATGATCAAATACTAACAGGAGCAATAAAACACTGAGGTTTATGGCACAGTCACTGCCAGCAGTCTGCAAACATCAGCACTTAGGATTCAGTCTCACAGAGGATGTATCTTGGAGCAGCCCAGACTACCACACTCAGTCTGCCACAGGCTATTCAGAGAGGCTGCCTGCTTCATTCCCACACCTTTGCTTTATTTCTCAGTGAAGGGAGATTGGAACAAAGAGGATTTCCCATTGTATGTCACAGCCTTTCTAGTCCTCGTTTGACACATTATGGCTTTAAAGCCATCATTAACCAGGCTGAAGTTTGCCAGTCAGTAGCTCATGGCATCAAGGAAACAAGACCTCCCAGGGCTGCCTCATGGCACTGTCCAGACAATGCCATGTGCAGGTCTGTCTGAATCTTTCCTGAATGCCATTGGCTGTGCTACTTATTCACAGAATCTCAGGGGCTGGAAGGGACCTCCAAAACTCATCCAGTCCAACCCCTCTGCCACAGCAGCATCACCTATTCCACATCACACAGGAACACATCCAGGCAGGGTTTGAATATCTCCAGAGAGGAAGACTCCACAACCCCCTGAGCAGTCTCTTCCAGGGCTCTGTCACTCTCACAGGGAAAATAATTCCTCCTCATGTTTCCATGAAACTTCCTCTGCCTCAGCTTGCACCATTGCCCCTTGTCCTGGCACTGGGCAGCACTGAGAAGAGCTTTGCTTTTCTCTTTTCTCTTTGCTTTTCTCTTTCCTTTCTTTCTCCCTGCTTTTCTTTTCCTCTTTTTCTTCTTTCTTTCTGCTTTTCTTCTTTCTTTTCCCTTTCTCCTTTCCCTTTGTCTTTCTTTTCCCTTTCTCCTTCCCCTTTCTCTTTCTCTTCCTCTTTTCTTCTTTCTTTTCCCTTTCTCCTTTCCCTTTTCTCTTTCTTTTCCTCNCTTTCTTTTCCTCTTTTCTCTTTCTTTTCCTCTTTTCTCTTTCTTTTCCTCTTTTCTCTTTCTTTTCCTCTTTTCTTCATTCTTTTCCCTTTCTCCTTTCCCTTTTCTCTTTCTTTTCCTCTTTTCTTCTTTCTTTTCCCTTTCTCCTTTCCCTTTCTCTTTCTTTTCCTCTTTTCTTCTTTCTTTTCCCTTTCTCCTTTCCCTTTCTCTTTCTTTTCCTCTCCTTTCTTTTCCCTTCCTTTCCCAACGATCTGGAATTTTGTCAGCAAACCACCTTCACACAAGGGAGCCTTTAAGCAGCAGCTCCACAACCAGAGTCAGAAAAGCAGGTTGCTGTTGTGTTTATTGCCATTCTCTCAGCTTGCCTGTGTTAAGAGTGACTGATAATAACCTGCTTGGTGTGGAGCTGCTCTCTGGGTTATGGTAATTGTTTCAGTGGAGCCCAGGAAAGGCATAAGTGAATGTAAATGGAGTAATTAGAAAATGACTCCTGCAAATACCCAGGGTCCAACCACACTTCAGTTTCTATGCTGCACACAGAGGTAAATAAAACCTTGCAGCAAACTGGTGTCTTGCTCTGACTTTTTAATCATTCTTCCAACACCACTGTCAGACACTCTGGAATCCACCCTGGCACCCAGACAAGTTGTCACATCTTCCTTCTGCAAAGCTCCACTGACAGTGATAGGCAGGGAAAAGGGAGGCTGCAGTGAGGGGAAATGCCACTTCTGGTACACATTCTCCTGAAGATCTATCAGGGATTCTGTGCACAACATAAACAATGCAGCCCAAACCTCCTGAAATCATTGCTGCCAATTTCATTTCCAATTTACACCTTCCCTAGCAGAGTTTGCATCTAGGCTTACTGGCAGAGCTTCTCTTGTCTAAAGGATGTTTTTTTCAAGCTCTAATACTCTCACTCACCAAGCTCCTATTCCCTCTTCTTTCCCTGTTAAAGTGCCTGCAGGTTGACCCAGTCCTACAGCTGCAATCTTTTCTATCAGATTGTAAAATCAGCTTCTCAGCCCGAGAAAAGGTTCCTCAGCCCCTCCTTTGTAAAAGGAATACACCTGAAATGTTTCAGAGGACTAAAAACCCCCAGGACAAGGTCAGCCACCAGTGATTTGTGCTTTCAAAATGCCAAGAGTAAAAGATGCAAAACGTTGTCTCCACAACTTACAGACTGTGTTGGTAGAGGCCAAAAACAGAAGCAAAAGAAGGTTTTGGGTTTGGGGCTCAGAGTTCATCCTTTGGACTGTCTATAGTTGAAACAACAGAAGGTTAAAAGCAGGCCTGAGAATCATAGAATGGCTGAGGTTGGAAAGGACCTAAGAGATTATCTATCTCAACCTGCCCACCACAGGCAGGGGCCTCTCAACTAGACTCAGCAGCTCAAGACCTCATCCAACCTGGCCCTGACACCCCCAGGCAGGAGGCAACCACAGCCTCCCTGGGCAGCCTATTCCAGAGTCTTACCACCCTCAGACTGAAGAACTCCTTCCTAGGATCCAGTCTAACCCTGCTCTGCCTCAGCTTAAAGCCATTCCCCCTTAACCTATAGAAAAGACTCTTCCTGACTTTTTTGGCAGGCTTGCATCTGAGGCAGGAGGGTCAAGAAGAGATGTTTAAGTGTTGTGCAGAGCGTTCAAATCAGGTTTTAAAAGCTTTCAGCACCTTCTCCTGCAACCTTTCTCTCACAAGAGCAGTGCTAGCTGTTGTGCTCCAGGCTAAACCAGGACACCCTGGGCTGCACTCCTGTATCCAACGCCAGCTTGAGCTCAACCCTTCAGTTCACAAGGGAAAAGTTCCCCAGGAATATGGATTAGGAGGAGCAGGGACTCAGCAGCTGCAGCTCTTCTGAGCAGGGACTATATCTGGTCTCACCTTGCTGAGCTGAAGGGGAATCATAGAACCACAGACACATGCAGGTTGGCAAAGCCCCTCAGGATCATCAAGTCCAACCTAGAACCCTACTCTACAAGATTCACTTTAAACCGCAGAGCCTTAAGCACCACATCCAAACCACCCTTAAACACATCCAGGGTTGGGGACTCCACCACCTCCCTGGGCAGCTCATTCCAGCTGCAGCCCAAATCTTCAGTTCCCTCAGGGAATTCCCTTGGTGCTGGGAATTCTCACTGGATCCTTCCAACAGCAGTCTTTCTCCTTGGAGAACCTTGAGCCAAGGAAACCCTTGGGACATGTTGTGCATTCACACTCACTTTGGCTCTCATAAAGCTTAGAATCAGAGCATCATTCAGGTTGGAAAAGACCCCTGGGATCACCAAGCCCAACCACTGGCCTTAGTCTACAAGGTTCACCCCCAGAACACATCCCCAAGCACCACATCCAAACGACCTTTTAAACACCTCCAGGGTGGGTGACTCCACCACCTTCCTGGGCAGCACATTCCAGTGCCTGACCACTCTCTCCATGAAAAACCTTTTCCTAATGTCCAAACCATAATGTTCCATATTATAACCTTCAAGTGAGTCAGACTCCTCTGACAGCAGCAGGTGCAGCTCAGTGCTCTGAGTGCCCTGACTCTAAACCAGGCAGAGGTTAGAGAGGAAGCATGAAAATAGCACCAAGGCAGTTTGTTCACTAATGGCCTTTGACCACATCACAACCTCTCCTGCAGGAAAGCCCTCAGCATCTTCCTCACTGATTACCTTCCCCAGACAGCACTCAGGCAGAACTGAACTCACCAAATGAAGACAAACCCAGATCCTTACACAATGCTCCTTCTTTTTGTCACATTTTCTAACTCACTCCCTGCACAGCAGCTTTGGGAATCTCTTTTCACAGCACCAAATAAATATTCCATGGCTGCAATGCTCTGCACAGGAAAGCAAGCAGAGGCAGCTCGGGATAGAGAGGAAAAGCTACAGATGGCACAGGGCAGCCTGCAAACAGCTACACAGGCAGGAGAGTACAACCTGCAGCAGAGTGGATCACTGATTGTCCTGTGGAGACAGGGAAACTGGGGAAGGGAAGGGAAAGGAAAGGAAGGCAAGAGAAGGCAAGGGAAGGGAAGGCAGGAAAATGAATAAATAAACAAAAATTTGTAAAGGTACAAAATAAAAGAGGGGAAGAAGAACAAGACAGGCAGGGACCCAAGGCTGTTCAATCTTCCCTGTAGGTGATGTGCATACCCTCATTAACCTCTGTCTTTCACTTTGTTTCCATCCCAAGGTGAAGTTCCTGCAGCTTTCCTAACTAGAGGAGTAATAAGAAACCATCTGAAGATTCAAATGCACCATCAGGTCTTTTGCTTCCACACTTGCTGCTGGGCAGAGGCTGTGGTGCTTCTCTAGAAGAGATCCCCCACACCCTGCCAGCCACAACAGACACCTTCAGCGCGGGTCCCACATGCAGAGGTTGTGCAGACTGTGCTCTCTTTAGACCTTTGTGAAGGAGGAGCAAAAGGACTCTCTTTTCCACTCCAGAATACCTACAGCAGGGCTGAAAAGGAGCTAATATCCTTTTGGGAGGTGGGGATGCTCAGTAACTCTTCGATTAAAAAGGATCATGTCCTTGAATCTTGATTACAGCAAACCTGTGTTTAGTACAAAGCTTGATTTAGGAAACAGGAGCCTTGAGAGCATAAGGGATTAAGGCAGACTCTGGTGCAAGCTGAATCAGCATCAGGAGTTTTCTAGTGGAAAGCTTCATGCCTGGTCATAATGTGAGGCAGCAACGAGTGGAGGAGCACAGCTTTGGTCAGGCTCTGACACAGCCCCAGTGCAAGCAGGACTGGTTTGGCTGATTCTGTGGTTCATGGAGATTTCTTCCTATCACAGGCTCACAGGATGTCAGGGGTTGGAAGCGCCCCAAAGACATCACCGAGTCCAAACCCCCCTGCCAGAGCAGGATCATACAATCTAGCTCAGGGCATACAGGAGCACATTGAGACAGGCCTAGAAAGGCTCCAAAGAAGAAGATTCCACAGCTTCTCTGAGCTCCTCCAGTGCTCTGTGACCCTTATACAGGAAGGAAGTTCCCCCTTGTGTTGAGCTGGAGCCTCCTGTGCTGCATCTTCCATCCATTGCTGCTTGTCCTATCCCAGGGAGCAGTGAGCAGAGCCTGTCCCTCCCCTCCTGACCCCCAGCCCTCAGATAGTTATAGACATTGATTAAATCCCCTCTCAGTCTTCTCCAGACTAAGCAGCCCCAGGTCCCTCAGCCTCTCCTCACCAGGCAGTTCTCAAGTCTCCTCATCATCCTCATAGCCCTCCACTGGACCCTCTCCAGCAGATCCCTGCCCCTCTCAAATATCACTGACCAGAGCCACTTAACACCAGGATTTAAATCTGACTATCATCAGTTTGATTTTCTTTCCAGAGTCTCACCACCCTCCTACTGAAGAGCTTCTTCCTAAGATCCAAACCTACTCCCCCTCAGCTTCAAACCATTGTTCCTCGTCCTGTTGCTGGACACCCTCAGGTAAAGTTCCTCTGCAGCCTTCCTGCTGATGTATATAAGCAGCCAAAGCCTCACATATCTCTGATTTCATCCAACCAGCCCTTCCCAAGTGACATTTCTAGATAAGCTAAAGGGGAGGGGGGGGGTGGTTAATTGATATCCTTTGCATTTTGCATTTGCCATCTATTCAGTGCTACCAACTCAGTCATCTGTTGCCATACAACCACGCTGAGGCAACCTGAAGACCCAAATTGTGTGTCCTGAGAATCCTTACACATTATAGATGTCTACCCCTGCCCTGAAACAGATACAGGTGAAAACCAAAACCAAACCCAACACCAAAACCCAGCCCTGGTCAGTTTTTACCTGCAAATGTCATCCACCAGGTGCCAGCAGTTAAAACTGCTTCAACAGTTGTCCCTAGGGCAATGTCCAAGGTCAGCCAGAGCAGCTCCCACCACCTTACCTTGGGAAAGCCACAGCCTGGTTGAGCTGTTACAGGAAACCACATAAAATAGTTATGAACAGATAATGACTCTTCATGGGCCAGATACTCACCTGAATCTAGCAGGAGTAGCTCCACTGACTTTAATGGCACCAGAGAAATTTATACTACAAAAGAATTTGGTAACTTGGGACTGGCCACTCCAAGGTCTTTCAAAGTGAGGACATCTTCAGAGTTGAGGAATTCCTTCACAAGGGTAAAGGGAAAATGCACCACTGAGCTTGTTAGAGAGCAAGAAAAGAAAGGGAAAATGCACCACTGAGCTTGTTAGAGAGCAAGAAAAGAAAGGGAAAATGCACCACTGAGCTTGTTGGAGTGCAAAAAACCAGGGGAAATGCAGCACAGAGCTTGTTAGAGTGCAAAAACATAGGGGAAATGCAGCACAGAGCTTGTTGGAGTGCAAAAACATAGGGGAAAGGCACCACTGAGCTTGTTGGGGTGCAAAAACATAGGGGAAAGGCACCACTGAGCTTGCTGGAGTGCAAAAAAACAGGGGAAATGCAGCACTGAGCTTGTTGGAGTGCAAAAACATAGGGGAAAGGCACCACTGAGCTTGTTGGAGTGCAAAAAAACAGGGGAAATGCAGCACTGAGCTTGCTGGAGTGCAAAAGAAGGCAGTAGTATCTTCCATGACTTTGAGGGTCAACACTTTGTTAGTAATTTTTCCTCAAATGTCTTGACGTGAGAAATGCAGACACAATTACCACGGGCACAGCGTGAGGGGTTCTTGTTTAAGGGAGCCATCATCCCCCTGTCAGTCTCCAGAGCCCTGCATTTCCAGCCTTGATCTGCAGCCCGAATCTCCAGTTCCCTCAGGGAATTCCCTTGGTGCTGGGAATTCTCACTGGATCCTTCCAACAGCAGTCTTTCTCCTTGGAGAACCTTGAGCCAAGGAAACCCTTGGGACATGTTGTGCATTCACACTCACTTTGGCTCTCATAAAGCTTAGAATCAGAGCATCATTCAGGTTGGAAAAGACCCCTGGGATCACCAAGCCCAACCACTGGCCTTAGTCTACAAGGTTCACCCCCAGAACACATCCCCAAGCACCACATCCAAACGACCTTTTAAACACCTCCAGGGTGGGTGACTCCACCACCACCACCAGCACCACCACCACCACCAGCACCACCACCAGCACCACCTCCACCACCACCACCTCCACCTCCGTGGACAGCACATTCCAGTGCCTGACCACATTTTTCCTGCTGTCCAGTCTAAACCTGCCCTGGTGCAGCTTGAGGCCATTCCCTCATGCTCTAGCACTAATTACCTGTGAGAAGAGACCAGCACCAACCACTCTACAACATCCTTTTGGGTAGCTGTGGAGAGGGATGAGGTCCTCCCTCAGCCTCCTCTTCTCCAAAGCAAAGAGCTCCTTCAGGCGCTCCTCGCAAGCTTTACTCTCCAGGCTCTTAATGAGAGCCAGGCACTGAGGTAGGGATGGAACACTGCTTATTTCAACACCCTTCGTGGAGAAAAGAAAGGTTTCTTTCAATATAATACAGAATTTTATTACATGAGTTTACAAATTTTATTGTAAATCATCAATCAAATGCAATAGCCAAAAATTGTGTTTGTTTGTTTGCTTCTTTTTCCATTCCAAACCATCATAATGAGGAGTTTCCATTGTCTTGTCTGACAGTTGCTCTCTTCCCCTCTGGACTCTCAAGGAGTAACTGAAATGTGGGTTATGTAAGGATGCTCATTGTCAGAACCTTTGCTGAAGGGGGGGTTTAGCTCGCTCACACTCCAGACAAAGATAACCTGTTCCTCGGTTACCACATCAACGGGGATGAAGCTCTCAGGTAGATCAGAGGATTTGTTTTCTCAGTCCCTCTGTACGATGGAAGTGGCCAGCTCAGTTTCTGTGAAGTTTCTATTAGAACTGGGCAGCAGACACAAACCTCCCCCTTCCCCTCCCCTCCCTCCCCCCAGATGGGATGGTGGAATCTCTGCCGTTTGAGTTTATTGACTCCTGTGCTAGGCAGATGATAAGAAGATTAAATTAAGCCCCAGTAAACAAATCGTTTCATTACTCACCAAGGATGGATTAGCCAAGATAATGCAACAGGGAGTTTTAAATGAGCCAAGTGAATTCTTTTCCATACCAAGACCATCTTCACACTCTTTTTTTGGTTGACAAAGCATCCCTCCACAGCCCATCCTACACATCTTGTGTCAAGGTACAAATCAGTTTACAGTAGATGGAGGTGAAAGATTTGGCACCCCTGGGGCAGTATTTCATAGAATCATAGAATCAGCCAGCTTGGAAGAGACCTCCAAGCTCATCCAGCCCAACCTAGCACCCAGCCCTATCCAGTCAACCAGACCATGGCACTAAGTGCCCCATCCAGGCTTTTCTTGAACACCTCCAGGGACAGTGACTCCACCACCTCCCTGTCCAGGAGCTCACGACAGGTAGGACATCAAATCACCTTTGAAGCAGCCAAGAGCCAGATCCTGCAAACCCTTCCCACGAGGGTGCTGCACTTGCTTCTGCCAGACATCCCAGCGAGCTCTCTGGCCACAGGCTCAGCAGCAAGAATCCGCAGGATAGGGCAGGAAGCTGAAGCTAAGGACCAGTGCTGACACAAAGTGTACACACATCGCTCAAACCACACAGCCAGAGAGAAAAAAACCCAAACCGACTAAATCTGACAGAATTTTAATGCTCTTTTTTTTTTTCCCCCCTTTTTTTCTTGTCTTTTTTAAATGCTGTGCATTGGATTCAAACAGCAAAACTGAGTGCACTTGAACTGGCATCACAACGTGGGCAAGAGGTCTGCGTCTTTTACCGCTTACACACAATCGAGCATGACAGAGAATGGTTTCAGCCTGGTGGAGGGGGGAAAAAACCCAAACCCAAGGGTGTAGCATGGGAAGCAGCGGTGGTAGTGCACCTTCCTTTTACTCTGCTTTGAATCCTTTCCCTAGTATCTAAACTTGAAAATATTTCTCTTCTGAGGTCCTTTTCTTCTTCTTTCTATGTTATATTCACGATAAAAATAGTTCTCACCAAACGTTGGTGGTGCTCAGGCACTACCATTCCTGCTTGGCATCACACCCCCCCCGCCCTCCTTACCCCCCGGACAGAAAGATATGTTGCTGATTTCTTCTTTGTTGTTGTTGTTGTTGTTGTTGATTTAAAAACTATTACAAAATTTTTCCATACAAAAAAGCTATTTCCATAGAAATCTTGCATTTCCACAAAGAAACCTGAACGTTTTCTTGTTGTTGGTTGGTTGTTTTTAAACTGTTATTATCATTATTGATGTTTTTATCTGAAGGGAAAAAAAGAAACCCACAACAACAAACCAACCCAGAACCAAACCAAAACTGCTCAAGGATTTTGTTCATTGAATCCTGTGACTGCACTGAAAAAGGCAGTCCTCCCTTAAAGTTCTCCACATTCACCTCTTGGGGTTTTTTCTTGTTGGTTTTGGTTGGTTGGGTGGGTTTTGGTTTTTAGGTCACCCCATCCCCGCCTCCAAGAGCAGTGAGAATTGCACAGGCTCCATCCAGTTCAATCAGCAGCAGGAACAAAAACGGGTTCCAAAACCCAGCCAGGGTAAAATGCAAGCCCTCTACGTGTGAATTCCTCTGCTCCCCACCTCCCCTCCTCCCTCTTTGCACAACTGAAATGAAAAGGAACTGCTTGTATCTAAAGGTTGCAAGCTGCATTCCTTTGGACTAAGGAAACTTCTCATTCCTCTAAAAACTGGGTCAAAATTAGGGATGATTTGGTTTTTTGTTTTAGATCAAAGTTCCAACCCGGGTGAATTTAGGTAGCTGATTTATTTATTTTTGCTGTTGTGTTTTGTTTTCATTACTATTTACTTAGTTCAGTGACAAGGACAGTCCAAGAAGCAGGTGAGCATCCTCATTTTTGATCCTTCTATTCATGGGGGTTCTTTGTTTGAAGGTTTCTCCCACCCAGGAAGCTCGGCTTGCCTGTCCAGATGGCAGTTCCAGCCTGACAGCAGTCACCAACTCCTCTGCGCTGGGAGGTTCAGCAGAACATTTGGTTTCTAGTGGAGATATTCCCTTTCCTAGACTCCTTCCATGGTGAGCATCATCTTGGACATTCCTTCTCCAGCTCCTGGCACCCATTGAACTTCCAAAGGAACCTGCAGCTTCTCACCGAGACCGCATTTGGAACCAGCCACAAAAACTCGGACGCAAACATTCATTCATTCATCCGCTCCAGAATGGTTGGGAACCCATGAGGGAGAGTGGGAGCCCCGCAGCGCTCGGCTGATCCCCGGCGCTTGTGATTCGAGTCTGGCCATTGCAGCTGCTGAGATCAGAGAGTCTCGAGTCCATAGACACGGCGGCATGAGGTAACTCATTTTAGTTTGCACAGGTTTGCATATTTCCACAGGAAACATTCGCGCAAGGTTGTTCGGAGAGAAAAAACAAAAGGGAGGGCAGTTTGTGCTTGGGGGTTTGGTGTCCCAGCTCTATGCCATGGTTTCTTTACCTGGCAACCTTCTGTCGTTGAACGTGTGCATGTTGATGACTTCTTCTGTCTTGACAATAACGGGGGCCTGGGGCTTGTGTTTTAACCGGCGCTGACACTTCAGAGACATCCTTAGCTCCTCTACCATGGCGCTACAGAAGGACCTCTACAGGGTGGGGAAAAGAGAGGAAAAAGGGGGAAAGGAAAAAGACACAAAAGAGAAGATGGGTAAGAAATGTCTACCTGCTGGGTCTCGAAGCAGATTCACTCTGTTGGCACAGCCTCTTCAGTCCTGGAAGTTTCCTTTGCCTCGGCCTAGAGCTCCTAACAAAGTGTTGCCTTTTAAATATGCATCCCATCATTAAACTGACTTCTTGAGCTGTGATGACTCAGGGGGGGAATGAAATCATAAATCACTCCGTCTCTACAATTATTCCTCTGGCAGCTCCTGGCTATGGCTGTATGAGACACATAAAAGTATCTCCAACAGATGTTCTGTCCAAATTAGTGAGCTTTAGATGGTGCTGGAAGGTGACCTTTAGATCAGGTATTCAATGGCACCTGAAGGTGACCTTCAGGTGAGGTGTTCAATGGTACCTGAAGGTGACCTTTAGATCAGGTATTCAATGGCACCTGAAGGTGACCTTCAGGTGAGGTGTTCAATGGTACCTGAAGGTGACCTTTAGATCAGGTATTCAATGGCACCTGAAGGTGACCTTCAGGTGAGGTGTTCAATGGTACCTGAAGGTGACCTTTAGGTGAGGTATTCAATGGTACCAGAAGGTGACCTTTAGGTGAAGTATTCAATGGTACCTTTAGGTGAAGTATTCAATGGTACCAGAAGGTGACCTTTAGGTGAGGTATTCAATGGTACCAGAAGGTGGCCTTTAGGTGAAGTATTCAATGGTACCAGAAGGTGACCTTTAGGTGAAGTATTCAATGGCACCTGAAGGTGACCTTTAGGTGAGGTGTTCAATGGTACCTGAAGGTGACCTTTAGGTGAGGTGTTCAATGGCACCTGAAGGTGGCCTTTAGGTGAGGTATTCAACACAATGTCCCCATCCATATTTCAAAGTAATCATTTCATTTAGGTAGCTGCTCCTCAACACAAACAGGAAGTTTCCCTAAATTCATGCTTTAATGCTGTTAAAATGCAGCCCCACGACTGAAAATTAGTATGTATTATTTTTAATCCCTTGGATCTAAACACTTCCACTGTTCATTACAACCTGTGGAGCATGCACTTGCAAGGGTATCTCTCTTTTTTGACCTTCATGAAGAGTAGATTCCTGAAAAACCACTTTTTAAACATGTTTTCATCAAGAACTAGAGCCCCAAAGCCCTTTTCCCATTTTACAGTGAAATAAAATCAAATCAAATCTTTTATCTTTTCATCTGGCTGAATTCTCCACTGCTAATAATGTGCTGAGCAATCAGCCTCTGCTCAGCACGGGAACTGCAGTATGAATGAAATGTGGAAGGAGGAGGACCCTCAGATTTAGGATCTGTGAATTAATCACTTATCACAGGAAAGGGGGAAAAGAGAAAGAGGAGAAGGGAAGAAAAGAACAAGGAGAAGGGGAGGGGAAGGAGAAGGGGGGGAAAAGGAGAAGGGGAGGGAAAAAAAAAACAGGGGAAAAGAGAAGGAAAAGAGGAGACAAGAGGGAGAGAGGAGATGGAAGCTGAAAGGAGAAAGAGGAAAATGAAAGGCAGAGCCCCTAGAATTGCTGAATCTCTTGGTCATCGCTTGGGTTTGTGTGACTTGTGGGAGGTCATCAGTCAGTAACACATTGCTGTCTAATTTGTCTCCATGTCAAGAACTCCTCTGTTTTTTTCCTTTTGACAATGGTTACACCTCCATTTTTCATACAAACCTGGGTTTGGAGATTCTATCCACAACACTTTTGGCACCCCATCACACCTAGTGTTCTGTGTTAGTGAGCAACCTAAGTTCTCTGGGAGCTTCAACTGAAATTACCTTCATCCAAATCTGCATTCAGCTTCCAGCCTCTGGAGCTGAAGGTGCTCTGAGCTCAGCTTTCCACATTGAACTTCACAGGTCTGTCACTGGCTAAGCCAGGAGAAATTCTGCTAACCATGTTGGTGCTTGGCTTTAGCCCTGGGTCCCATCAGAATTCACACTCAGGCTCTCCATGGGTAAGGACATCAGAGCAGCTGAAAGGACCTAACAAATGAAGATCTTCAAAAAGAAGAGTGGTAGCTGCTAAAGGAGGACACCTGGCAGACACGGCAACCACCTCCTGTGCAGCCACCCAGCAGCTGGAGCACCAGAGCTGGCTGTGAGACACTTAACAACATCAATTCAACAGTGTCTGCTGCTGGAGGAGAGTTAAGCTTCAGAGTCTCAGCAAAGGAGTGCAATTTGCAGGCATCAGACTGTTCCGAGGTCAAAACGCTTGCACTTTCCACCTGCTGATCCTGCTCCACTTCGTGTGGAAGCAGCTAAGGGAGGCAGGGAGAGAGGGAGAAGCTTGGACTGATCTGGAGAGCAGGGATTGGAGCACAGAGTGGCAAAGTGATAGCAACTTTTTTTTTTCAATACTTTGTTGACTGCCAGAGTGCAAATGTGAGTTGCCTTAGCCACGGGTCAGAACTGAACCCGAGCCCCCCACGTCCTGAGCCAATCTGCTCTTCTCTAATCCTTTGCATGAATAAGGGAATAGGCAAGTGGGAAAGGAAAGGATAATCTTACTCTGGCTGTGGCACTCTTCCTCTCAAATATTCCTTTCTCCTGCTGAGTTTGAAATAAAGGAATGACACCCACCCAGCTTATGGAGAGGGGTTTGCCACCCACGACTCAGCAAAGTGTGAGCTGTGAAGCCAGAAGAAAAGATCTCTCTTGGTGCAGAGTCAAACACAAGTCCTTCAGAGGCCAAAGCTCAAGACAAATTCGTGGTTCCTGGTTGGATGCTCATTACCACCCTTCAAAAGTGGTCTGGGTGCAGTCTGTTGACAGCCAAGATGGAGCTTCTGGCTTTCATCATGCGAATTGAGGGGGCTAAAATTACTAATCGAGCAGTCTGAGCTGTGACATGTCAGAGCAGTCAGGCATGAGGTGTCCTTGCTTAGCACTGTGCAGAAAGCTGGAAACTCTACCTCCTCCTTAACCAGGAAAGAAAATGTTCCATTCTCTTCCAAGGAAGTGCTGCTGCTTAAGAGCAGAACTGCGGTTCTGAAGCACTGCGAATCTGGAATGAACCCTGAAATCTTTTGAAAGGGCAAGACGGAACTGAGTGTTCCCCGAGGGCTTTGAGGCTAAACTGCCAAGGCTCGCAGATTTGGGCGTTTTCAGTGCGTGGGGAGCACAACCCGGGATCGTCACCCAGAGGGAAGTGCTGCCACTCTCCAGCCCTTACACAGCTCCTGCCTCTGAATCAAAGCCCTGGCTGGAAGGCTCTCACAACAAAGCCCTTCCAACTGGATAAAGGACGCATCCCACCAGCACTTAACGCCTTCAAGATTGGCCCTTGCCTCTTTTTTTGTTCTCTTTCACCAAGATCTCTAACAAAAGTGCCAAACCAGAGTGAATCCTTTTCAAGACACATCAACCCACCAAAGCTTTCTGCAAAGCTCTGCAAACGCCTCAAGGGTACCAACTTCGTGTAAAGTACTGTCAGAAGGCACAGAACTACACTCAGCAGCCGAGAGGGAAGAAGATGAACGCACTCCACGGCACCCTTGTGAAACTGCCTGAAAATGAGATCTGAACTGAGACTTTTACCTGCATCTGAAAAGCCATTCAGCGAGAAACGCTGGCAAGAGGCAGCTAACAGCCTCGGGGAGACGAAAAGAAACCTATCTAGAAAATTCCTCCGTTCTCTGCTCTCAAATGATTCTGTCCCAGGTAAGTTCAGTGGAGCATAAGCTACACAGACCGTGCTAAAAACGGGAGGTAATTGCTGCACCTACCAAGTTGTAAAGAAATCCGAGGTGTTGGAGTGTTCCATCATTACACAGTACCAGCATACAGGATCGAGCCCCAGCACCACCAATTACAAAGACTACTCTCATAGATTATCAAGTTATACTATCACAAATTATCACAGTCTCACAGTCTCATCAGGGTTGGAAGAGACCTCACAGATCATCAAGTCCAACCCTTCACCACAGAGCTCAAGGCTAGACCATGGCACCAAGTGCCACGTCCAATCCTGCCTTGAACAGCTCCAGGGACGGCGACTCCACCACCTCCCTGGGCAGCCCATTCCAGTAGCCAATGACTCTCTCAGTGAAGAACTTTCTCCTCACCTCAAGCCTAAATTTCCCCTGGCGCAGCTTGAGGCTGTGTCCTCTTGTTCTGGTGCTGGCTGCCTGAGAGAAGAGAGCAACCTCCCCCTGGCCACAACCACCCCTCAGGTAGTTGTAGACAGCAATAAGGTCTCCCCTGAGCCTCCTCTTCTCCAGGCTAAACAATCCCAGCTCCCTCAGCCTCTCCTCGTAGGGCTGTGCTCGAGGCCTCTCCCCAGCCTCGTTGCCCTTCTCTGGACACGCTCAAGCATCTCAATGTCCCTTCTAAACTGGGGGGCCCAGAACTGAACACAGTACTCAAGGTGTGGTCTAACCAGTGCAGAGTACAGGGGCAGAATGACCTCCCTGCTCCTGCTGGCCACACCATTCCTGATGCAGGCCAGGATGCCACTGGCTCTCTTGGCCACCTGGGCACACTGCTGGCTCATGTTCATGTATCAAACCCTAGGATCACAAACTACCAAATTCTATTATGATGAATTATCAAATCCTATTATTGCAAGTTAGCAAATCCTATTATCATAAATTATCAAATCCTATCATCACAAACTACCAAATTCTGTTATCAGAAATTACCCAATCTTATTATCATAAATTATCCAATTCTAACAAATTACCAAATCCTATTGTCACAAATTATCCAATTCTATTAGCACAAACTGCCAAATTCTGTTATCACCAATTACCAAATTCTATTATCATAAACTGCCAAATCCTATCATCACAAATTATCAAATCCTATCCTCACCAGTTACCAAATTCCATTAGCATAAACTACCAAATCCTATCATTATAAACTACCAAATCCTATCATTATAAATTACCAAATCCTATCATCACCAATTACCAAATTAATCCTATCACCACAAATTGCCAAATCCTACCATCACCAATTACCAAATTCCATTAACTACCAAATCCTATCATTATAAATTACCAAATCCTGGTATCATAAATCATCAGCTGCTGTTAGCAGAAATGATCCCATTATACCATTAGGAATTATCCAATGTTATCCCATATATTTCAAACATGAACTATCCAAAGACAGCAAACAGCTCCCCCCCAAAAAAAAACCCCAAACCTGTGTTTTGGCAGCTGGGCACTAAGTGGTTTTTGTACATATTCTGCTCATGTACTTTAGAAAATAAAAGGTTAATTCAAGCCTAGACTAAAGCTCAGGGCCTGGAGCCTCCTTGCTATTGGAGTTCTCTCTGAGGAACATAAAATCAGAGTTTTCCCCCACAGTGCCCAATCATATTCAACAATATTTTATGTTGGAGTCCTTTTAAGCTCATAAATGCTTTTCCTGCCTCATTCCAGTCCCAATCCATGTGGCCTGCGTTCTCTGCAGAGTTCAGCTTTGTGTCCTTCCACTGTTAGGATTCAACTCTGGGGATGAAAACCCAGGAAGAAATGCAGCAGCTCTAGAAGGCTTTGCTTGTGACCAACAAATGACATCTTCAGTTAGGACTGTGGAAAATACAATCCAATATCCCAACCCTGAAGTCAGCTGAGCATGGGGATTGGTAAGGAAAAGCGCAGGGAAGTACAGCCCTGGGAGGCTGCGCTTCCAAACTGGTATCCTGCTCAGTGGGCACTACATGAGCCTCCTCTTAACACAGGGGAAATGCCCTTTTACCTCTGACTTACCTTCCACGCTGCAGGAATGAGAGCATCAGTTCATGACTGATGTTTCACCAACCCTTACAGAACTGTGAGCTGTCTTCTTAAACCAGACAAGCAAGGCTGCCTCCAAGTCACCTTGGCTGTAATGGAACAGCAGAGGAGTTGAAGGCATACAGCTCCCTACACAAATCCTGGAGTTAAGCACAACTCTTTTGCTGCAGTAAACCACTCTGAAGCAGGAAGAACAACAAAAAGCCCTGCAATTCTAAGAGGTTCAGGTCTACAACAAAGTTTCCATCAGAATGGTAGTTCTCAGCCTTTTAACACAAAGCAGTTCTGAAGGAGCTCATCTCCTTAAGGGCAAAGAAGTAACGGATCCTTCTTTCACTCTGTGCACAGCTGACAGCTCCCAAGTCATGCAGAATCAAGATGATCACTTGGCACAATTTCACCACTACCTACAAGGTATTTACACAGCCTGTGCATGGCTTTGTTGCCCGAGGAGAAAAGGTATTCTGGCATGTGTGTAATAGGAAAGGTAGGCAGAACTTAAACTGTTTTCATTGTGCTGCTTCATAGGAGCTCAGAATGGTTATTAGAAATCATATTAGCATTTGTCAGACAGAATTATGAGACCAGCAGCATAGATTTTGCTTTTAACAGCCTAATAAAAGCAAGAGGAAGGCAGGACTGGCCTGCCTGTACCACACTCACCATCATGACTTGAGTGAACAATATCCAACCTGAGTCAAATATGAACCTCTCCAACCCTTTGCTGGTTTATATATTTTCCCGTCTCTGATGCAGTTCACATCAAAGCTGACTGCCAACATCCAACTCAGAAAGAGAGGATTTGCTCAGAAGTTCATCACTTCCAGCCTGGTGTGCCAAGATATCTGAACCCTTCTTTGATTTGCTTAAAGCAGCAACAGCAGCAAACCTGCCTCAGCTCACAACGTTGTGGGTCAGTGTTTGAGCATCAATTCTAGCTGCGGCATTTGGCATCATCAATCAAACAGGTTTTGGTCTTCTTCAAGGCAGCTGAGAATGAATGTACAGCCCTACCTTGAAGCTTTCTGCTTCCAGATTCTACTCCTCCAGGCATCTGGAATGCCTATATGGAAAACCTGCCAATCTTAACCACCCCTAGACAGAAACACCAGCCCTAAGCAAAACACTGAGTTAGGCTCACAGAGAGAGGAGCAATTAATGGAATGAAAATAACCTCAGGAACAAAAGAAATCCTGTTTGATTGTAGCTGAAGCATTACCATTTCCAGAGAAGGGAAAGTGTGCTTGGGGTTTGGCTTGCTTAGCTGCACACATAGCCTCCAGCGTGGCTGTGGAGTGAAGGGTGTCCACAGCTGTGTGTGTACAGACACATATAGCATGGCTACAGGAGCAGGCTCCTCTACTGCAGCACAACTGCAGTCTGCAGCAGGTACCACACACAGCTACCCTGCAGATCAAGTTCACCTCAATTAGCTGAAGGCATCACCAAACAGCATCAATTTGCTGCTTGTTCAGCAGCTGGTCTGGACACAACACATGGGAGATTCTATTTGCTACTCCAACAAGGTAAAAGGAATATTTTAGTTTCATAAATCAAACTTTGCTTCTACCACAAGTCACCACCAGCAGATTTGTTCCAGGCAGCCTGCTGAGGGATGAGATGTTTCAGCCTGTGACTGAACTGAATGCTGATGGGTGCAAGAGCTCTTCTAGCCTTTCTATGCAGAGGATTAACAAGAACCTGAAGGGAATGACCCTTCCTCGCAGCAAAACAACACTGAGTAATCTTCCTCAAGCTCAGTGAGCTTTAGACCTGGGCCATGAACTTGGCTGACACACAGGGCTTCACTGCTGGCCACTTCTAACCTATGTTGTTAGTGTTTCCCCGTGGCACAGTAAGATTCCAGATTGCCTTAAAGAAATTAGCAATTGGTCTCCAAAAAACCCAGTTCAGTCACACTCAGACTCTGAAAGTTATTTCCTGACAAAACAAACAGGAAAGTAACTCTGAGTCCATTTTGAGTCTTCTGAAACTGCTTACCCTGGTTTCCAGCCTGAGTGCATCCTGTCAGCTACACTGTGCTGGTGGCCGATGGGGAAACCCTATCCATGCAAAAACCTTCTTTCCCAAGTGGCTTTCTTCAGCTCTGCCAGGAGCCTTTCTGACCATTGCACTGACCAGGACAGTTTTCTGACTCACCTGTGGACCTAGGCTGGGGCAGATGAGATTGCACTTGTGTGGTTCCACTCTTTCCTCTCAAAGAAATCCCAGAGGATGGCATAGGGCAATTGCTCATCAGCCCTGAGGGCTCTCTCTCATGTAGGATTCCACAAGGTCTCATCCTGTCATCTCTCCTCTCAACATGTATATGAGGCCACTGAGGAGATAATGAAATAATTTGGGCTGTGGTGTCATCAGCAGGCAGGTGATACTCAGTCCTACTCTCTTGTCAGCCCAGGAAGGTGCAGGCATTTTGCACTTCCAGCAGCTGGCTGAAATATGGTGACAGCTTAATCCCAAGGAGATAAGTGCTATGCTGGGGAAGTCAAAGGGAAGCATTCAGAAGATAAAATCTAACCTCATTACTCAGTTCCTACTGAGGCTTCCAGCCCCAGCTTGCTCCAGGTTTCTGAATTCTGGGATTTCAACCTGGATCCGTGGTGATATTTGTCACTTGGGCTCTCAGTCCCTGGCAGTCATTTCTACCTGTGTGAAGCCTGTCACACCAGCCCGGGGCTTCCTCCAGGACAAACTGCTGCTGTCCAGTGTCCCTGGCCAACGGTTACAAAGGACTGGCAGGTGCCCAGGGAGTGCTGATAGCAATTCCTAGCTACTGCTGAGTGAATGAGCAGCAGACTCCATGGTACTATCTTGCTCACAACTGCAGCCAGGGCAGCGTTCTAATGGCTCTGCATTTCCTGGGCACAGCTGTGCAGAGTCCTGCTTTGCCTTTCAGCAGAGAGCAACCTGGCTGCACTGAAATCAGTCACCTGAAATCTTGCACTCTCCAGCACTGGATGTCAGAATTCATTCAGCTGTTAAATCATTTTTGATCCTAGCTCTAAATTCATTCACTGTTCATCCAAGGAAGGTCAGGTTTGTTGATCTTCAGGCGTGATGAAAGGAAATGCTGATGGTATGTAATCAATCCTTGGGAGCAGGAATTCATGTGGATTAAAACAGTGTAGAGACCATCACAGGGTTTCATTTGCAAGCAGTCCATCTCGCAGAGGTAGCTTAGAAAACAAATACACCTGTCTTACCTGGGCTCAGCTCAACCTGAACAGCTTTTTTAACAGCTCACTGAGCAGAAGTCCACTCCACATTAGTCACTGTAAAAAATTCTGCTGCTTTGATAGTTCAGTGTGATAGTTAAAACATAAGACAGAATTTGGCATGGCCTCAAATCATATTGAACAGAGAGAGACTCTGAGGATTAACTGAATGCCACTGGTTTCTGCTGCTTTGGAAACACCACCCAGAAGAGTCACACTGCACTGCAGGGTACCCACATGGTGTCTGCCTCTCCAGGATTACCTGGCTGCATCTTGCACTCTGGGAGCTGTTCTCACTCTGAAAGGCAGCTGGAAGTGCTCATTGGTATTTTGCTGGCTAACACAAAAGTCAAAGTAAACTACATCAGATTAAATAAGCTCTGTGTGTTACTGCCCTTGGCTGATTAATTCTGACTGCAAGGACTAACATTTATATATTAAAATATTGTCTACAAAACTTGTCCCAGTAAGACTGAGAGGGAGACAACAAAAGACTTGTTAGAGACTTGTTCTACAGCTTGATGTCTTTTTTTTTCCTGGAGAACAAAGACATCTTTTTTTCAGAGGAGCCAATAATTTCATGACATGAATGTTTCCCCTTGCTACTGATGAGTGACAGCCAACTATCCTTGCTATAAAATAAACAGCATATAGGAACAGCCCAAACTAAATATTTATAGAGCTTTAAATTCATATCAAATAAAATATTCCATGACTCAGACCTGTGAATTTAGCCCTGATCTTCAGCTGAGCATCAGTGGAGCAAGAGTGAGCTCCATTTGCCCTTGTGCAGTGATCAGCTTTACACACACTTCTGCTCTTTCTGCTCTTTGCTTCTTGACTGGCACAAACTACAACACCAAAACCACCTCAGAAGCAATCCTCATCACCACAGAGGTGTTGGTTGAGCTGTAATCAAAAATCAAAATAGAAGATCTCATTTGTATTGTTTTATTGTTTGCAAATGGTTTTTAAAATGCTACAGTCAGACAAATTGAATTTTTTTTCCCACCTTCTCCACTTTTAACTTTTCATGGAATTATTTCTTTTTCTTGTGGCAGTTGAGAGGGGTTTGTCAGATTGATTTTTGGTTCAGGGGTCTCTTGATTTGTTGGGGTTTGTAACAGTCCATTCCATTATCACAGAATCAACCAGCCTGGAAGAGACCTCCAAGCTCATCCATCCAACCTAGCACCCAGCCCTGTCCAATCACCCAGACCTGTATGTATTAGAAAATATCCCCTCCTGTGTAGTTAAGTGGTGTCCAAGAGGACATTCAATTACAGTTAATACCTCAGCTTTAAGCAGTCTGTACACTGACACACACACACAAACGAGCCACACAAGTCTATACATCCACATGCAGGGCTCAAGGGAGGAGAGGATGGTGGAAGCTCCCAGTTCTCCAACTGCATATCTGCAGAACACAACATCCTAAAGCTGGGAAGAACAAAACAACCCACATTTCCTTTTCTCAGCTCTCTCTGCTGCTGCTTTTCCCAACCAGCATGAAAAACTCTGAGGTTGCTCCATTACAAAGTGTGAGCTGGCAACAAAGGCTACATCCCTGGCTGGGTAAATGCTGGTTGGGGTAAAAACTCCCAAATCCCTTACTTTGATTCCCCAAGAATTGCCACATCCTTCTGTTTATTGCAGCCTGAGGAGCAGGCTTCTCAGTTTTAAAATCTTTTGAACTTATCTCCCCCTGGAAAGGAAAAAGAAAAAATCACCAAGCTGGGATTTACTTTGGGCTTGTTCCAAAACTATTCTAAATCACTGTCCCAAATATCAAAGGCTTTTGATATTAAACTGTTAGGAGTAGTCTCTGAGCTCCAACGAGCCTGACACAACACTGCATTTTGGGAGAAAGTAATGAAAAAGTCTTTAACAAACCCTAATTTAGTAAAAGTTTGGCAGAAAAAAGAAGAAATCCAAAGCATAAAATATTCCAAAGAGCATAAAAATACTTCCATTTGTCATGGGAAACGACAGTGGCAATTTTGTTGTGTGCTCTTGTCAAGCTAACAACTCAAACAGGGATGGAAATGGTGACTTTCTGTATGTGCTGATGCTAAAGAACCATCCACATTATTTACTGGTTCACTTCCTCCTGTAAGACCATTCTGTACAGGAAACATTACCAAAATGCAACTTTGCTGACCTCAACGTGAAAAAGAAGCATTTTAAGACATAATGAATTAAATTTACCCTGCTGCAAACAGACTGTAGCATGACCTTGGCAAATAAACTCACGTTAGCAATGACACAAACAAATCAGGAATGGATGAACCACACTGGAGAGAAGCACAGTCAGGGCCTGGTGTCAATTCTATGGCTACTGCACAGCAGCCTCTTCACCCTCCTTGCCTCGTGGGAAGGGTGTGGGTCATGACAGTAATAAAACTGGTTCCAAGATAACATTTCAAGACAATGCAATTTTCTCCAAAGAAACCATGACTGAGATAGGCAAAAGGAGAGCTGTCTGCAAGGGTGCCCATGAGCAGGAATGGTGCCCGTGAGCAGGAAGGGTGACCGTGAGCAGAAAGGGTGACCATGAGCAGGAAGGATGCCCATGAGTAGAAAGAGAGACCATGAGCAGGAATGATGCCCATGAGAAGGAAGGGTGCCCATGAGCAGGAAGGATGACTATGAACAAGAAGGATGCCCATGAACAGAAAGGGTGACCATGAGCAGAAAGGGTGACCATGAGCAGGAAGGATGCCCAGGAGCAGCAACGGTAAACATGAACAGGAAGGACGACCATGAGTAGAAAGAGTGACCATGAGCAGGAATGGTGCCCATGAGCAGAAAGGGTGCCCACGAGCAGGAAGGATGCCCATGAGCAGAAAGGGAGACCATGAGCAGGAAGGATGCCCAGGAGCAGCAACGGTAAACATGAACAGGAAGGACGACCATGAGGAGCAAGAGTGAACAGGAGCAGGAAGGATGCCCATGAGCAGTGTTCTATGTGTTCTTGATTCTGCCTGCAACAAGAACCTGAATTTCATCCCAAAGTTCTTAGCATTGCTCATGTACTTTTTATGGCATAGTTGGTACTTCTGGTAGCATCTACTCACTGTGTGAAGGTGGTATCAGAGTGGAAATCAGCTCAACCTTTTTAGTTAAAAAAAAAAGACAGGCAAAAAGAACAAACCAAACCCAACACCCAAACCAGCAAACAACAACAAAACTACACACAACCCAAACCACACAGCACAAAACACAACCAAACCAAAAATCCATCAAAACAATGGAAACAACAGAAAAACCTCACCAGGCACAAAACCCCTCAAAATATGCACAACAAAAAACTCAACCAACACCACAAAACGAAACCAAGAAAAAAACAACAACAAAAGACAAAAAGAACAAACCAAACCAAACCCCCAAACCACCAAACAACAACAAAACTACACACAACACAAAGCACACAGCACAGGACACAACCAAACAACCAAACCTCAAAAACCTCAACCAACCAACACCGCAAAACAAAAACCAACAAGATAACAACAACAACAAAGACAAAAAGAACAAACCAAACCCAACACCCAAACCACCAAACAACAACAAAACTACACACAACACAAACCACACAGCACAGGACACAACCAAACAAAAATCCACCAAAACCAAGCAAAATAACAACAAAAAAACCTCACCAGGCACAAACCCCTCAAAATATGCACAGCAAAAAACTCAACAAACCCACACCACAAAACAAATCCAAGAAAAAAACAACAACAAAAGACAAAAAGAACAAACCAAACCAAACCCCCAAACAACAACAAAACTACACACAACACAAACCACATGACACAAAGCACAACCAAACAAAAACCCATCAAAGCAACGAACACAACAACCAAAAAACAACCACCAAGCACAAAGCCAAAACTATGCACAACAAAATAACCCAACCAATCAATCAACCAACACCACCAACCACAACCAACCAAAACTCCCCTAAAAAACCCAAAACAAAACAAAAAGTGCAACAAAATCACCTCCAAACCAAAGGACAGGTCAATAGCTTCCCAAACTGAGAATCATCAACATAATAATAAGCAGTAATGGCCTTCAGGTTAATGTTTCCCCTGGTCTTTATGATAACAGTATGAGCTATGCCACACTAAATGTGTGAGATGGACACAAAGCTGTAAGAGAAGAGAAGAGAAGAGAAGAGAAGAGAAGAGAAGAGAAGAGA
>WAAF01007506.1:74593-265489 GCA_013400475.1 Tricholaema leucomelas
GCAGCAGAGCCCAACCCCAGCTGGCTACAGCCTCCCTGCAGGGAGCTGCAGACAGCAATGAGCTCTGCCCTGAGCCTCCTCTTCTGCAGGCTGCACACCCCCAGCTCCCTCAGCCTCTCCTCACAGGGCTGTGCTCCAGGCCCCTCCCCAGCCTTGCTGCCCTTCTCTGGACACCTTCCAGTATCTCAACATCTCTCTTGAACTGAGGAGCCCAGAGCTGGACACAGCACTGAAGGGGTGGCCTGAGCAGTGTTCAGTACAGGGGCAGAAGAACCTCCCTCGTCCTACTGGCCACACCAGTACAAAGCCAAAGGCTAAGGCATATGTGTATGGGAATTGTTTTAGCTGGCTTCTGTTGGCAGCACTGCTGGTTGGCTGCCCTCCGAGTGCCCCCTGCCAGCGGGGAGCAGGTCACTCCCCAGCAAAAGCAATTACAGAACGCAAATGGCTGAGCAGTTCTTGTCAAGATCGGCTAGAGAAAAGGAGCTCTGCCTGCTAGCACGGTGCCGAGCGGGCGACACGATGAGATGTTCGTGTCATAAACAACAGGAAAGAACAGCAGCAGCCTTTAGGCTTTGGCATAGAGGCTGCCCCGAACCAAGCAGGTGAGCGGGGCGACGGCAGCGCTATTAAAGGCCACCAATGCGATGTCGCTCTGAGACGTTGGCAGGCGCCACCTTGTGGTGCCTCGGCGGGAATGCAGGACAGCCTCCAGCCTGCCATCTCCTCCTACCGTTTCCGCCGTGCCAAGCGGCGTGCTGAAATGCTGCCGCAGACAGGGGCAACGGCTGGCACTGCCAACGCTTCCTCTGAGAAGACAATCAGCGCTGTTATGCAGTAGGTAGGGCCAGAGAGGGGACTTAGCTCCAAATACAGCCCAGGTTATCGCACCGCTCAAATGGGTGCTTGAGGCAGACAGCAAATTGGCAATCACAGCAAACCCACACTTAATTTCTGGTAAGCTTAAGATCAAATATTCCCATAAACTAATCTCTCTGTGGCTTAGTACAGCTGCACGGATTTTTGAGCCAGCTACATCTTCTCTTCCTGTTATCACTACATTATCAAAAGCAAAAGGTGGCCTGTGCCTTTTGCAGGAGGGGTTTTGAAACTCTCCTCCATAATTTATTTGGGGGCAAAAGTCAACCAGTGCAGTTTGTGCCATCTTCAAAGAGAGTCTCATGTACAGGTCACAGCTCAGCATTCAGAATTTCTTGTTCAACAGAAGTAAGTAGAAAGCCCTGGTTTGTATGTAACAGATGCAGCACAGACAGCTATCGAGGGGGTTTGTGATCCAGTCTTGCTAACTGCTCATTCATTCTTCCTTGTGCCATAAAACTACCCAGACTGATCTTTCTCAGCTCAGTTGCATGGCTGAGCAGTGAAATATTTACAAGGCAAAGCTCAACTTTGTTGGGAAGTGCATGTGAATTCCACCCCAGGATCAATTGAGCTATTGCTTTTATAATACATTATCAATAGTTAACTGCTTCAGAGAGGCCAATTTCACTGACTCCATCCCTGAACTCCAGAAATACTTTGCTGGTGTTAGGGTTTCAGCACACACTAAGATTTAATCTTGTAATTTGCATTGCCCATGACCAGGTCTGCCCCCAGTGAATCAGCTAAAGCAGGCTGGTGTGAGCCTCATTTCAGACCATCTGAAGCACTCAACAGTACCAAAGTAATAAAATTTATTCTCTGCTGTGCTATTTTGTTTTTTGTTTTTTGTTTTTTTTTCACAAGGAGACCTAGTTCTGACCTGCTGATGGCTTAATGACTTTTGGAAGGCTATAAATGATAGCAGAATTGGGTGATGGATTGTTCTCCTCACAGCCATCAGATCTGGATCTTCTAGAAAACACTTAGCAAATGAGGACGCTCATTTTTCAGCCTAGCCATAGTGAGTGTCAGTGATGTTGCAGCTATGATAACATCCAGGCTCAGCTTTGCCTTGGAAAGGTGTCAGCACAAGAGGAAAGTGCCTGGGAAGTGTTGTGGTGTCATGAATTCATCTGTTTCACTGAAAGCCCAGGGATAGTGTCACAGGTTCCCTGTGGATCCCGGAGCACATCAGGCACAGAGATGCTCTGAACTGCTTTGGTGACAAAATGTGTCAGGGTTTTTTTAGAAAATAGCACAATTCTGCTCAAAGGATCCCAAGATTTCTCTCCCCCACCCAGGTTCACACCAGCCAACGTCTCGCTGTGTGTACTCGAGGAGCTATAAAAGCACATCTAGATGATACACTCAAATCCTGCAGTGCCTCCCCATTAAAAGGAGACACACTGATGTAGCCATTTATATCCCAGGATCCTCCACACATCTGGTTCCTTGGTTGTTGACGTGACCTTTGATCAAATGCTGACAAGCACTGTACAAGAGCCAAAAGGTCCTCAAGGGATTAAAACAGGTTACCAAAGGAGGTGCCTCTTCTCCTGGTGGGGTGGTCAAGGCAGCATTCCTTGCATGGCTTACTCATCCCAGCAGAGGAGATACAGAGCAGAGAAAGCTGGGAGCTTATCTCCCCTTTGCCTGCTGCTGCTCCCTCTCCTAGGCAAAGGGCATCTGCACCATCTGGAGAGGATGGCAGAAGACGTTCACTGAAGGTCTGTGGGTGCTGGGAGAAGAGTGGCATAGGCCCTGTGCAGGGATACTGGCATCGTATTCCTGTTAATTCCATTTCCTAACTCAAGTTTTAGTGGTCTCCAGCCATCAGGGCGTGTGGGTGTGGAGGGGAAGGGAGGGGAGGTGAGAGACTGCCAGCTAGGAGGAAAGAAAGGAGAGGCAGATCTGATTCTTTCCACCGCATCACACTCGCTCCTACCCTGAGATCTCAATAATCCATGAGACCTTTTCTCTTTCAGGCACGAGCACTGTGCAAAGGCCAGATGATTCCAGCCACTGCTATCTCTAACATCATTAACAAACAGAAATTAAAAGTAAACAAACACATTTTATAAAAAGCAAATAAACATCCCACCAAAAAAAAAAAAACAAACCCAAACTAAACCAAGGAACGAAGCAAAAGACCAGCAGGATCCAAACCAACCAGCCACAAAACCCACCCCAGCCCATCAGACAAAGAAAACAACCCCAAAAGTCACAACTAAACCCACCATGAAAACTCAGGGCTTAGAGAAACAAGTTAAGAAGTTTCTGCTTGCTCCTCAAACACCTTCCAACCAGCTGTGATTGTCACACAAGCTATGGATTCACACCCTGCAAAACGCTGAGCTCACGCTGCAGGATAAAACAGCTCTGTGAAGGCTTGTTGAAAATCCAGAGAGGAGAGACCAGACCATGCTGGTGCCTGCATGAAAGCCACATCCACCTTGAGAACAGACAAAACCAACTTTTACATGAGTTCTTCCAGTGGCTGTCATCTTTCCCTCCCCAAATTCATTTCAGAAACATAACATTTCAACAGTAGGTTGACAGAAAGGAATCAGCTTGTGGGAGCAGAAAGAAGAGGCTCTAAACGGTCCTTCAACAACAGCATCAAACGTACTCATGGTCAAGCTGTGCTCAGGACCTCGTAACCTCACACTGCCTTTGTGTGTATTTAGGGGTTAAAAAAAACCCACCCCAAAGTTCTTTAACAATACATTTATAAACAGGACACTTGGATAGCAAAAGGTTGCCCCCAAAGAAGTGAAAACAACTTGTAAGTTTGCAAGTGACACAAATTCACCAGGAGCATCTGGAAAAACACCGAGGCAAAGAGCAGCCCTTGGACCTGCCGCTGCTTTAATCATAGAAGGGCTTCAGGAAGGGACCTCCAAAGGTCAGCTAGGCCAACCTCCCCTGCAGCAAGCAGGGACAGCTGCTGTATCATTACATGGAAACGCTAAATAGGAATCTAGAACTTGCCACAGGTCACAAATCCCTCAGAAGGAAGAGGAGGACTGAGAAGACTTAGTAAAATCCAACAGTTTTTCCTCAACTTTTAAAGCTCGGAATTTGCCAACTCAATCAAATGTGGAGCTGGAGCTGAGGCCCAAACAGAGCACACACACATATATATAAAAAAATCTACAAAATGGTGTGTTGTGCAAAAAGGACAATTTAAGGTAGGAATTTCCCCAGGTTCTGCTGGTGCTGGCACAACCACAGTGCACTGCAGCAGAGAGCAAATGAACACTGGGCTCAAAACTGAGTCGCTTTGAAATTGTGAGACATCACAGCAGGAACAAACCCACCAAAACAAAACCCCAAACCCATCATGCTGATGTCATCTTTTCCAGATGCTACCAGGACAACTCTGCAAGTATCAATTTCTGTCAAGAACATTTCTGAAGAGACATTGTTTGAGTCTGACTGTGAGCTACAGACAGTTTGTTTGAAAATGAGAAGATTAATTTGTTGCCCATAAGAGTTTCGGATTTCTTCTTCCTCCATAAAATTAACTGCAGTGAACTTCCAGGAGTAAAAAGCTGTCTTTTTTCAGGCTTGAATAAGAGGAGAAATAGCCACTTGTCCTGAAATCTGGCTACAATTAAACACATTGAAGACAGATTAAAAGCTGTAAAGGTCAAAGTCGGGGTGCTTTGCCGCGATCCGCTGTGGTACAAGCACTGCACGATACAACAGACAAGCTGCAGGCATCGCCTACATTTCACTGCCAGGTTGCTTAAAGGATCATGTAAACAGCTCACAAAGAGAAAAGCAAAGAGGAAAAGACAAATATTTACCTTTTCTAACTGGGCATTTTTTTTTGATTTGTACAAGAACTCCCCCACTGCCACAAAGACAGAAAGCACCAATCCAGCTGCCAGCACGATGAAAATGCCGCCGATGTTCTGCACGCCCAAGGCACTGGCCTCTTTGCTCTCCTCCTCTGGGCAGCCGTTGCCTCTCCACCACTTCTCTTTCATCATGTGGAGCTTGCCCTCCTCTTGCAGCTGGAGGATTGCTATGGTGATCTTATCTCTGTATGGAGAGCCTAAAGAGAACACAGGGAACATGTATCACACGGGCAGTATGTTAAAGGCAATGTCATGTTCATAGAACCAACCAGGTTGGAAGAGAGCTCCAAGCTCAGCCAGCCCAACCTAGCACCCAGCCCTGGCCAATCAACCAGACCATGGCACTAAGTGCCCCAGCCAGGCTTGGCTTCAACACCTCCAGGCACAGCGACTCCACCACATCCCTGGGCAGCCCATTCCAGTGGCACTGGATGGGGCACTTAGTGCCATGGTCTGGTTGATTGGACAGGGCTGGATGAGCTTGGAGGTCTCTTCCAACCTGGTTGGTTCTATGATTCTATGATTCCAGCCCCTCAGATTCTGTGATTCTGTGTGTGTGAGATACAGATGTATATGCACACAGCTTGTATCCAGCTGGACAGGACAAATTCCATCACACTCAATCCCATGGCCTCAAACATCTCCATGCCCATCCATCACCCCCAGCCAAACAGGGCTCATCTCCACGGCCTCAAACATCTCCATGCCCATCTATCACCCCCAGCCAAACAGGGCTCACCTGTCCATCCTCATCAGGCTTTTCATTACGATGCAGTAGGTTTAGTCTAACATACATAAATCTATAGGTTGTGGCTTCATTGATTGTTACTCTGAAGCTAATCCAAAGTCTGATAGGGAAGGAAAACTTTATGCTATTGCTTTATTAAAAGAAGAAACAACAATTTACACTGCAGGACCAAGCCACAGAAGTCTCTTGTTTGATGGATTGTCAGGCACTTAATATACCCTCCAAGCAGAGAGTTATTAAGCAGAGATTGTTTAGCCTGGAGAAGAGGAGGCTCAGGGGAGACCTTATTGCTGTCTACAACTACCTGAGGGGTGGCTGTAGCCAGGAGGAGGTTGCTCTCTTCTCTCAGGCAGCCAGCACCAGAACAAGAGGACACAGCCTCAAGCTACACCAGGGGAAATTTAGGCTTGAGGTGAGGAGAAAGTTCTTCCCTGAGAGAGTCATTGGCTACTGGAATGGGCTGCCCGGGGAGGTGGTGGAGTCGCCGTCCCTGGAGCTGTTCAAGGCAGGATTGGACGTGGCACTTGGTGCCACCTTGAGCTCTGTGGTGAAGGCTTGGACTTGATGATCTATGAGGTCTCTTCCAACCTTGGTGATACTGTGAGACTGTGATTAACTATTCAGGAAGATAAGGCTGGATGTGTTTGGGTAAGAGGGAGGTAAATGCTCCTACCTCACTGAGTTTCTTTCTCATAATTCAGCATCTGAAAAGGACCTGATAGCGATGGAGCTTTTGCAGCCTTCAGTATTTCAAAGGGGAGTGTCGTATCTTTGTATGTCATCTGCTCCCCTCTTTGAAAAGTCCTTCTGCACCACATAATGAGCATTTACAAACCTACATTAATTAATGAAGAATGGCAGTGAAGAAACCTTTTTCTTTCTGAACGTTAGGGAGTAAAACACATCAGTTAGAAGTGCTCTCTGCGCTCAGATTTGTGTAGTGATTAAGGAGAGAGCAAAGCCATCATTTTTCTTCTCCTCCTTCGAAAACAGGAACAAAAGACTCCTCGTTAAGAGTGCTTAAGAAATCCCAGGAAGGGAAAAGAAGCATAGCTGCAAAGGCATGGCATCATCTCTTTCATCTGATAGCAACACAGCTCTGCAAGAGTCCCTCCTTCCCTTTTCCTTCTTGCTGTCACAGGAACCTCACTAAAAGCTCTCGTTTTTATGGTGCCTCCTGCGACTGAGTAATACAAATTAATTTCCATTCAGTTGATAACTTCTTTTTTAAACTCCTCAGCATCCTTTAGGGGGGTTCTGCTCATCTGACTGCTTCATGCAGTGTGATCAGTGAAAGAGCTGGAGGATATTAAAGCACATAGCCATGGGGAGGAGAGTTTACACTTTCAGAAAGTGTTTTCTCTTGGAATTTCCCTTCAACTTATTTGTTGTTTCTGCCATTTCTTACAGAATCACAGAATGTCAGGGGATGGAAGGGACCTTGAAAGACCACCTGGCCCAGGCCCCCTGCCAGAGCAGCATCTTCTAGAGCAGATCACACAGGGACACACAGAACGAATCATAGAGTCATGGAATGGTTTAGGTTGGAAGGGAGCTCAAGGATCAGCCAGTTCCAACCCCCTGCCATAGGCAGGGACAGCTCCCACTAGAGCAGGTCACTCAAGGCCTTGTCCAACCTGTCTTTGAACACCTCCAGGGAGGTTGTGGAGCACAGAAGCACCCAATGTGATCAAAGATCACATTGGGTGCTTCTGTGCTCCACAACCTCCCTGGGCAACCTGTGCCAGTGTCTCACCACCCTCACTGCAAAGAACCCTTTCCTAACATCCAGTTTCAATCTCCCCTCTGCCAGTTCAAACCCATTCCTCCTCATCCTGTCCCTACAAGACCTTGCCATTAGTCCTTCCCCAGCCCTCCTGTAGCCCCCTTCAGATCCTGGAAGGCCACTCCAAGGTCTCCTCCAAGCCTTCTCTTCTCCACGCTGCAGAGCCCCACTCTTGTTGCCTGTCCTCACAGCAGAGCTGCTGCAGCCCTCTCAGCATCTTGGTGGCCTCCTCTGGACTGGCTCCAACAGTTCCATGTCCTGCTTGTGTTGAGGGCTCCAGACCTGCACCCAGGACTGCAGGTGGGGTCTGAGGAGAGCAGAGCCAAGGGGCAGAATCCCCTCCCTTGCCCTGCTGCCCACACTGCTCTTGCTGCAGCCCAGCACATGGTTGGCTGCCAGATGGTTCTTGAATATCTCCAGAGACAGACTCCACAACCCCCCTGGGCAGCCTGTTCCAGTGCTCTGTCACCCTCACAGGGGAAAAAATTCTTCCTCAGGTTCACATGGAACCTCCTAGGCCTCAACTTCTTCCTGCATATCTAGAGCTGATGAGAATAAAGTGACCAGCAAAAGGTCACTATGCCAGCATGGGAGGAAAACACAGAGAGCTTTGCCCATTAAGTACAGCACACTCCAGAGTAACAGTGGGAAAAGCTGTCCTGAAAGTATCCAATTTCCCAGAGCTTGTGTTTTTAGCATCTAGGCTTAGGAAAAACAATGTCCTGTACTAGGAGCTGGATTGTGCTCACACAGCACTCTGCAGGAGGCAGAAAGGAAATCAGACTCTCTCCTAATCTCCTCTGCATGCAGGGGCCAAAGTCACCCAGTTTCAGAGCATCTTGCTTGTGCTCAAACACTGCAAACCCTAATCCTGACACACTTCTTCTGTCAAATGGAAGGAGGAGAGTGACTGGTCCACAGGAGCGTGGGGAAGTGTAACAGCATCCTGTAATCTTTGGGGGATATTCTCAGCCTTACACTGCCTATAAATATTTAACAACAACTTAAATAACATTATATTCTGAGAAATAATCCTGGAGCCAGTTTAAGCTGTCTTCTGCTCTGACAGCCTGCTTGCTAATTAAATTGATTTGCATTTCCTTTCCACACTTTCTGTGAGTCTAAATATAGACAGCACCAACTCTTCTTCATGTATTATTTATGCCTTCTAGGGACCAGATTTGTGTACACACTGTTCCAGCCCATTTGGAGGACTTCAGAGAATGAGTTAACTGAAGAATTCCTAGACAGAAACCATCAAGCTCAGACTCACCTGACCTACAATGAGTTAAGCTGATGAGGACTGCATTAGAGGCATGCAGCTAAGGGTGGTTTCTATCACTTGCTCTCGGTGATCTGCTACAATTTGCACAAACAGTTGTAAAGTTGGCAGCTTAAAGGGCCTTTGGTCTTCCTGCTGCAGTGGGAAAACTAAGATAGCAAAGCAAATAGCTGTTTAAGACCTTCTATTACAGGTGATCCATTCAAGACCTTCTATAAAGAGTTATAGAATCAGGCAGGGCTGGAAGAGACCACAAGGATCAGCCAGTTCCAACCCCCCTGCCATGGGCAGGGACACCTCACACTACATCAGGCTGCCCACAGCCTCATCCAGCCTGGCCTTAAACACATCCAGGACTTCCACCACCTCCCTGGGCAGCCCCATCCAGGCTCTCACCACCCTCATGCTGAAGAACTTCTTCCTAACCTCCAGCCTGAATCTACCCATGCAGTGCCCTCCCTTGATCCCCAGGCTCAGCAAAGGATGCAACAACTTCTGTTTGCAGCTCCTTGCTTATGAAAGATTAAAAGAGCAATGAAAATTTGCCTCATGTTCTCTTGTCTGAAGCACCTGCACAGAGGCAGGATAACAAAGTCTCAGCAGCAGTGTGTAAGTTATACACAGGTAAGTTTTCTGCCCTGAGGTCTCAGCAGATGAAGATTCATGCAGATAATGATATGTTTAATCAGAAGTTATGAACACATAAGCTTTTTATATTGAGGCTGCAGTGCATACAGATTAGTCTGCTGAAATCCTGCTGATCTGGCAGCTCTTGAAAGGGCTTCCCACTGGATTATAATTCAGTAATATCTCCTGCCTGGCTTCTCTCAGTCTCTTTTAGTGGCCTGTCAGCCAGTTCCCATTTGACCTTAGGTGAATAAAAAGGGCTAGAAGCATCCCACTGCCTCCTTCACTAAGGGAGTGTTGAGCCAGGAACTTGTTTTGTCATTCCAGCTGCATTGTAGCAGAAGAAATCACCACAAACTGTCTGATATTTTGGAAGTTGGTGTCCACAGGACACAGCCACACAATGCTTTCCTTTTAGAATCAGAGAATCACCCAGGGTGGAAGAGACCTCCAAGCTCATCCAGACCATGGCACTCAGTGCCCCAGCCAGGCTTGGCTTCAACACCTCCAGGGACAGCAACTCCACCACCTCCCTGGGCAGCCCATTCCAATGCCAATCACTCTCTCTGACAACAACTTCCTCCTAACATCCAGCCTATGCCTCCCCTGGCACAGCTTGAGACTGTGTCCCCTTGTTCTGTTGCTGCTTGCCTGGCAGCAGAGCCCAACCCCCACCAGACAAAATCCAGGGCAGGCCTTCAGAACAGACATTTCTCGCTAGGGCACAGCAGGTGATACTGTGTGGGGCTCAGTGTCTTCCCAAGTGCCAAGCAGTCATAGGCACAACAGAACCAAGTCAGGACAGATTAAATTTGCACACAGTTGTGGAGTAGATGTTTAGACCCTGAGGAGCCTCAGGACTCAATCCAAGAGGTCTTTTCCAACCTGGTTAATCCTGTGATTCTGTGAGCTGGGGGTGTTCAGCCTGGAGGAGACTCAGGGGGGACCTTCTCACAGAATTAACCTGTGTGTCTTGGCAATCTGTGTCCAGATACGAGGCCAAGGCCTGAAGCTGTGCCAAGGGAGGTTAGGTTGGATGCTAGGAAGCACTTCCTGATGGAAAGAGGAAGTAGAGAGTGGAATGGACTGTCCAGGGAGGTGGTGGTGTCACCGTCCCTAGAGGTGTTTAAGGGAAGATTGGATGGGTCACACAGTGCTGTGGTCTGGTCAGTGTGGTGCTGTTAGGGCATAGGCTGGACTGGATGATCTCAGAGGTCTATTCCAGCCTCAACAATTCTGTGATTCTGAGAAACTGCTTCCTACAGAAAACCTACTTTGCACAGCCTCATGCATCACAGGGCCTGAAACAGCCGCCAGGAGCCTGCAGCCCAGGCAGCGCTCAGCACTGAAGGCAGCCATGGGAAAGGACTAGCCTGCCCAGGGGCTCTGGGCAGAGCAGAAGCACCTACTTAGCTCCACAGAGGGGCTTTGTCTTTTACAAGTCACATCCAGTCCTGCTGCCTGACCCTCTCTAATTGGGATGGGAAGGAAGCAACAGAGCGAAGGGTCAGCACAAGCTTGGTTCCTTCTTCCTATCCATGGATTCAGAAGTCTCCAAGTAACACACGAAGAAAGCAGAGGGATTCTCTCAGTTCCCAATCCCTGGCTGCACTTTCAAAATCAGCTCATTTTCATGTAAGAAAAGATCACTGAGGGCAGTCATGGAGTAAAGCCTTTGCTGTAGCCGGGGATTTGATGGATTAAAGCTCTTTGGCAACCGTAGGAAGCAAGCGATGCCCCGCGGTGAGGAGAGGAGCAATCAGTCAAAGCAACGGCAGCAGCTCCTGTAAACTTCACAAGGAGCAGATCCTCCTTTATCCCCAAATCCAGATCTCAGTTTAACTCTCAGTAAATGGGCAGAGCTCATCAGCACACAGGAAACAGACAAATAAATACAAAAACAATAAACAAGGAAAGCAAAGCAAAGCCCCAACACAAGCAGGACATGGAACCGCTGCAGCCAGTCCAGAGGAGAGACATCAAGATGCTGAGAGGGCTGCAGCAGCTCTGCTATGAGCACAGGCTACAAGAGTTGGGGCTCTGCAGTCTGGAGAAGGCTTCAAGGAGACCTTATAGTGGCCTTCCAGTATCTGAAGGGGGCTACAGGAGGGCTGGGGAGGGACTGTTGACAAGGTCTGGTAATGACAGGAGGAGGAATGGGTTTAAAGTGGCAGAGGGGAGATTGAAACTGGATGTTAGGAAGAAGTTGTTTGCAGTGAGGGTGGTGAGACGCTGGCACAGGTTGCCCAGGGAGGTTGTGGAGCACAGAAGCACCCAATGTGATCTTCGATCACATTGGGTGCTTCTGTGCTCCACAACCTCCCTGGAGGTGTTCAAGGCCAGGCTGGATGAGACCTTGAGCAACCTGCTCTAGTGGGAGCTGTCCCTGCCTATGGCAGAGGGTTGGAACTGGCTGATCCTTGAGGTCCCTTCCAACCTAAAGCATTCTATGATTCTATGAGGCATTGATTAAGAGATGTTCCCAGCAGCCAAATCAGTCACTCCCATGAGCAACAGCCCAGGTACTTTTTTAAGAGCACAGAACAAACCTGAGGTGATTGCATTGCAGCAGGAGGTGGATGGGGATTCTAGATGTAGCTTTGAAAGCAGACTCTCCTTGGGATGGAAAGAGAAACACTCTCCTGCCTCTTAGCTCTGTGCCTCACAGCAAATGTGCTGCTTTATATTTAGGAAGCAGTCCAGGCACTGCAGCTTCCTCAGCTCTAAGGGATGTAGGAACTCACAGCAAAACATCTCAGGCACACAGAGCTTAAACTCACCTCCCAGACCTACTGAAAGCAACTGCTTAATTGATAAACTTTGAGTGGACACAAAGCTTTTTCCTGTAGGAAAGTGTGAAAACCTTGGGTTGGCCACCCCAAGAGACAAGTAGCAATGCTACACATGTCCTACTCATTGATGCATTTTAGTATGAGGTAGATACAAACATTACACAGCATCACAGAATGGCTTAGGTTGGAAGGGACCTGAAAGCTCAGCCAGTTCCAGCCCCCTGCCATAGGCAGGGACACCTCCCACTAGAACAGGTCGCTCGAGGGCTCAAAATCAATCAAAATTGATCAACATTGATCAAAATCAATCAGAAGTACACTTCTTGCATCTCTGTCAGCTGCCCTACTTCCTTATGGACTTGGAGCTCATGGAATTTGAGACTTCTGGGCAGGAACAAGCCCCTTTCAAAGTTAAACATTCCACACCGTGGAGAATACTGGGGATAGATAAAGTGGAAAGTCTAATATGAGAAGCAGCTGTCATTTTAATTCAGCTGTGTTGCTTACACATCAGATTCCCCTTCCTTGTCTGATTAAACACAGAACTTTGGATTTTTCCATTGTTTTCCAAAGGATATATCAGGAGCAAATACTTATCAGGTTGATGCTTCTGATGGAACAAAATCAGCATTTCCTGACACTGGTTGTTAACCTAAACCCTTTGCACTAGGTTATGATTATCACATTGTAATATTAGATGGATCATAATTGCACATCCATTAATTAGGAGTGACTACAATGCAAAATCAGCCTAAACCACCCCTTAGCTAGCATCACAGAATGGGTTGGAAGGGTGAGGTAACTCTAAAACCCAGTCCTTAGAATCATAGAACCAATCAGGTTGGAAGGGACCTCCAAGCTCATCCAGCCCAACCTAGCACCCAGCCCTGGCCAATCAACCAGACCATGGCACTAAGTGCCCCAGCCAGGCTTGGCTTCAACACCTCCAGGGATGGTGACTCCACCACCTCCCTGGGCAGCCCATTCCAATGCCAATCACTCTCTCTAGCAAGAACTTCCTCCTAACATCCAGCCTATAATCAACCAGGTCATCATTTCAGTCCAGGAACTTAAAACTCATTCCAGGATTCATTTCTGAAGGATGTGTCTTTCATAGAAGCATAGAATGGTTCAGGTTGGAAGGGACCTCAAAGCTCAGCCAGTACCAACCTAGCACCTAGCCCTAGACAACCAACCAGACCATGGCACTAAGTGCCCCAGCCAGGCTTGGCTTCAACACCTCCAGGGATGGTGACTCCACCACCTCCCTGGGCAGCCCATTCCAATGCCAATCACTCTCTCTGACACCTCCCACTAGAACAGGTTGCTCAAAGCCTCATCCAACCTGGCCTTGAACACTTCCAGGGATGGAGCATCTACAACCTCCCTGGGCCACCCACCCCACTGCCTGATCAAATACTTCAGCTACGTATTCTTACAGTTCAGCACCAGCAAATGAACTGCTCCAGCAGCTGAAAGTCTCCATTTTTTTTTTCAGTACATGTTTTGACCTGCACCACAAAATAACCAACTTGCCCCTGGTTTTATTTCAGGCATTATGTTCAGCTAATGAAGATAAATGTCTTCATTTGCTTTAGTCACAGAACTGAAGCTCAGCACTTTTATGCATGTATAAGTGATGAATATTGCAGTTCAGATCATGTGGAGGATTACAGATTAAAGTGCAGGCAAGCAGAAGGAAAAGGCCTCCTGTGCTGGTACCCAGCTTCCTATTTATTCCCATAGGGATAGAATCTTTCATGTGTCTCATCTCTTAGGACTGGTGAAAAAAAACACACCTCATATCATGGAATAATATGAGCTGGTCTGGAGGTAATATGTGGACTCAAGAGAACTACAGAATCTTAACAATAAAACCAAATGCTTGCTTAGAACTATTATTAGTAGCAACAGCAGGAGTAGTAGAGCTTCAGATATTAAAAGCTGTAGGCAGAGGACAATGTTTCTGTTTTCAGCATGGGAGCTCAGGGTCTAAAATTGCACTCACAGAATCACAGAGTTAACCAGGTTGGAAAAGGCCTCCAAGCTCATCCAGTCCAACCTAGCACCTAACCCTTCTAATTAACCCATGGCACTAAGTGCCCCAGCCAGGCTTGGCTTCAACACCTCCAGGGACAGCCACTCCACCACCTCCCTGGGCAGCCCATTCCAATGCCAATCACTCTCTCTGCCAACAACTTCCTCCTAACATCCAGCCTAGACCTGCCCTGGCACAGCTTGAGGCTGTGTCCCCTTCTTCTGTTGCTGGCTGCCTGGCAGCAGAGCCCAACCCCAGCTGGCTACAGCCTCCCTGCAGGGAGCTGCAGACAGCAATGAGCTCTGCCCTGAGCCTCCTCTGCTGCAGGCTGCACACCCCCAGCTCCCTCAGCCTCTCCTCACAGGGCTGTGCTCCAGGCCCCTCCCCAGCCTTGCTGCCCTTCTCCAAACACCTTCCAGCACCTCAACATCTCTCTTGAACTGAGGAGCCCAGAACTGGACACAGCACTCCAGGTGTGGCCTGAGCAGTGCTGAGCACAGGGGCAGAAGGACTTCCCTGTCCTGCTGGTACTTATAGCACTTCTGTTTGAAACTAACCAGGAGTGACTCACACAAGTATGTAAAATACACAACTGCTAAGCAGACACAGAGCTGGATGGGAAACGTTTCTCCAGGAGAACTACATGACAACAGGTGGCAGACAAGGCTAATATCCTCAGTGTCCCACACAGTGCAAAGAAGGAAGAGCTGCAGAGCCTGAAAGCTCAGCCACAACTCAGCCACAGGCCAGCAAAGCAGTGCTGCCTTTTGGGTTCAGCATTTTAGAGAGGAAACCCAGCAATGTATTTGTCACCATTTTAAGCTCCCAAACTGTTTTCAGATAGGTAGAAGCTGTTTTCAGCTGCGTTAACCAAATGCACTGACAAAACTTTTGGGGACTAATTCAAGTAGTAATTAATTTTCAGATGATTACAGCACCAGGCTGCAAATCTCTGGGATGATAAATACAGCCAAGGCAGGAGACTAAATGAATTCTAAGAGGAGAGGTAAGACTGTCTTTGAGATCATCTTTGTGATATCTTTGTTCACTTTTATTGCACATTTAGGCAATCAGAGTAATTTGTTTGTATTTTGACTGCATTTAGTTTGAATCTTTGATATTCCAAGCACATCTCAAAAGCTTTTGTTGTTGTTAAGTAATTTATATTCCCCTCTCTGCTTTCATTTGAATTTTTCTCCCCCTCTTGTTTTCTTTTTCTAGATTTGGAAATAAATAATGGCAGGCAATGAAATCTTCTTGGGAAAGACCTGCATCAAAAACACTCAGATCAGTTGTAAGATTTCAACATCTCTGTGGGTACCATGGGCAGAGGCACTGAGTGTAGCCTCAGCAAGTTTGCTGATGACACCAGACTGTGTGGTGCAGCAGCCAGGCTGGAGGGCAGGGATCCATCCAGAGGGATCTGCACAGGCTGCAGAGCTGGGCACAAGCCAACCTCAGGAGGTTCAACAAGTCCAAGTGCAAGTTCCTCCATCTGGGTCGAGGCAATCCCAAGCACAAATCCAGGCTGGGCAGTGCCAGGCTGGAGAGCAGCCCTGAGGAGAGGGACTTGGGGGTGCTGCTGGAGGAGAAGCTCAACAGGAGCCAGCAGTGTGCACTTGCAGCCCAGAAAGCCAACCAGAGCCTGGGCTGCAGCAGGAGAAGTGTGGCCAGCAGGGCCAGGGAGGTGATTCTCCCCCTCTGCTGTGCTCTGCTGAGACCCCACCTGGAGTACTGCATCCAGTTCTGGAGCCCCTGGGACAAGAGGGATGTGGAGATGCTGGAGTGTGTCCAGAGCAGGGCCAGGAGGATGCTCAGAGGGCTGCAGCAGCTCTGCTGTGAGCACAGACTGAAAGAGTTGGGGCTGTGCAGGCTGGAGAAGAGGAGGCTCCCAGGTGACCTTCTTGTGGCCTTCCAGGATCTGAAGTGGACTACAAAAAAGCTGGGGAGGAACTTTTTAGGCTGTCAGGGAGTGACAGGACTGGGGGGGATGGAGCAAAGCTGGAGGTGAGGAGAGTCAGCCTGGAGGTGTGGAGGAAGTTGTTGAGCATGAGAGTGGTGAGAGGCTGGAATGGGTTGCCCAGGGAGGTGGTTGAGGCTCCATCCCTGGAAGTGTTTCAGGCCAGGCTGGCTGAGGCTGTGGCCAGCCTGATCTAGGGTAAGGTGACCCTGGGCATGGCAGGGGGGTTGGAACTGGCTGATCCTTGTGGTCCCTTCCAACCCTGCCTGATTCTAGGATTCTATTCTATGATTCTATGATTTTGACAGCATAAAAGAAAAACAACTTCTGTGAATACTCTTTTTTTTCTAGGTCACTCCCCAGAGACAGAATAGTTACCATAAACCTGTTCAGCCTATGGAGGGTTATTGGCTACAACATGATAATTAAGTGGTGTACATCTCCTGATGAAATTATTTGTTTCAATTCGATTTGATCCAGCAGCCTATTGCTGGTGTAGGAAGAGGATGATTGTATTGCAGTTAATAATGGCTCAGATATAGATAAATAATTCATGAAGTCATATTCCTAGAGAAGATATGAAATAGCAGATCATAAATTATTGCCTGAAATCTTTCTCTTTCTGCAGTGAAACCTTTAATTTATAGGAGTGGAGTGTGAAATACTCTTTCTAGAGTCTGTATCTGATGGAATTACACAAATGTAACTGCCTTTAAAATGGGAGTGCTCCAAACAACATTTCCATTGCCTGCCACAGAGCTGACACATTCTGGAAATAGAGACCTAAATAAAAATCACAGCATGCCAGGGGCTGGAAGGGACCTCCAAAGCTCATCCAGTCCAACCCCACTGCCACAGCAGGAGCTCCTAGACCAGATCACACAGGAACACAACCAGGCAGGTTTGGAACATCTCCAGAGAGAGAGACTCCACAAGCTCCCTGGGCAGCCTGTTCCAGGGCTCTGTCACCTTCAGAGAGAAAAAATTCCTTCTCATGTTTCCATTAAACTTCCTATGCCTCAGCTTCCACCATTGCCCTTTGTGCTGGCACTGGCATCACCCAGCAGAGCCTGGCTCCAGCCTCCTGCCACTCAGCTGCACATCTTTAAACATTGAGGAGGTCACCTCTCGGTCTCCTCCGAGTTCAAGAGCCCCAGCTCCCTCAGGCTCTCCTCATAAGAGAGATGTTCCCTTTCCTTCATCATCTTTGTGGCTCTAAAATCAACCCCATTCTTGGCTCTGATTTACCAAAACTAAAGATCTGTATGCCTGGGTAATAAGATCATGACCTAGATTGTGCAGGTGAGCTTGCACAGCAAAGCAGTTGGCCAAATAGTCTATGTGGAAGTCACAGAATAAGAGAATCAAGCAGGTTGGAAGAGACCTCCAAGCTCAGCCAGCCCAACCTAGCACCCAGCCCTGGCCAATCAACCAGACCATGGCACTAAGTGCCCCAGCCAGGCTTGGCTTCAACACCTCCAGGGACAGCCACTCCACCACCTCCCTGGGCAGCCCATTCCAATGCCAATCACTCTCTCTGCCAACAACTTCCTCCTAACATCCAGCCTAGACCTCTCCTGGCACAGCACGAGACTGTGTCCCCTTCTTCTGTTGCTGGGTGCCTGGCAGCAGAGCCCAACCCCACCTGGCTACAGCCTCCTTTCAGGTAGTTGTAGACAGCAATGAGCTCTGCCCTGAGCCTCCTCTTCTGCAGGCTGCACACCCCCAGCTCCCTCAGCCTCTCCTCACAGGGCTCTGCTCCAGGCCCCACATCAGCTTTGTCATCCTCCTCTGAAGTGGGCAAAAATTTGAGCATCTCTAAGAGCAATGTACTATGAAGAAGCCTCCTTCTCTTTTCTTTGTGTTCCCTCCAGGAGATGAAGGTGTCTGTAAACAAAGGCATTTTGTTTGCTCTTTCATTAGAGTTTACAGAGAAGAGAAGTTGACTAAAGCAGGCACCTCTGGATCAACAGAACAGGAGAGCCTTGAAGCTGTGTTCCATCCCTGGGCTCGCAGTGAGCAGACTGCTAGCTGGGCCCTGCAGCCCAGGCAGCTGTGCTGCCAGGCAGTGCATTTTATTCGTGGGCTTCTCTTTTTGATATGGGAGGTGGAACTTGTTTGCATCACAGGAGCTGCCAGGTTTCTATTGTGCACATATAAACATACACTGTGCAGATATATTTTATGGACTCAGCTCTGCTTTACTGTTGCAAATTATTGCAGCTTTGTGTGATGGGGAGTTCTGCAAGACAGCTTGGCAGTGAAATGTTGGGAGCTTTATCCACTTGGAATGTTAACCCCAAATTGCACTGTTTAATTTCATTCCTGTCCTGAGAGCTGTATTTCATCTCCACGTGCACTGTAGAGGCTCTAAATCATAGAATCAGTCAGGGTTGGAAGGGACCACAAAGGTCATCCAGTTCCATCCCCCTGCCATGCCCAGGGACACCTCACACTACATCAGGCTACCCAGAGCCTCACCCAGCCTGGCCTTAAACACCTCCAGGGATGAGGCTTCCAACACCTCCCTGGGCAACCCATTCCAGGCTCTCACCACCCTCATGCTGAACAACTTCTTCCTAACATCCAGTCTGAACCTCCCCATCTCCAGCTTTGTTCCATCCTCCCCAGTCCTATCACTGCCTGACAGCCTAAAAAGTCCCTCCCTGCTTTCTTGTAGCCCCCTTCAGATACTGAAAGGTCACAGTCAGAGACACATTTGTAAGTTCACCAATATGAAAGGCCTGAGCCTCAAATCTTTTGCAGCATTTTTTGGGGCCATCTTGATAGTCATCAAGATGGAAAGATCAGGGATACAAATAGTGATATGCTCAAGTAGGGAAAGTCACAGCTTGATCACAGCAAGGGAAAAGGAAGTCAAAACTAGGAACTAGTAGAAGTAAAGAGTCACATATCAGAGTCAGCTTCCTATATACTGCAACTGAGATATTGACATAACACAATCTAATTTCTTCCAATGACTGTACAGGAAGAAATGACCAAGGGAAAAATGCATTTCACCTTTTTCTCCAAGTACTTTCCCCCTCACCATTATCAGATTGCAGGCACATCTCTGCTGTACAGCTAAAGCCACTTCTTAATCTGCTTCCCTACCTTTCCACATCTCAGCAAGCCCAGAGAAACAGCGAAGGGATCTCTTATCTGCACCACCTCTCTCAAGCACCACTTTCTAGTTTGTATTTCTCAGGAGTCAGAAGAAATATATGCAACATTTTAGGATTCCTTACACCTACCATTTTTCATTTTCAAAATGTCAGCAGCATCACTTGGCACAAATCTCCACACAGACAGAGCCTGGCGAATGCAGGAGCGTCCTGAGCCGCCACAGAAACGGAGACCATCTGAAAGGTGCATGCTCAGTGGGGCTGCTTGTGCAGGAGTTTGACACATGTAGGTGACTGCCTGTTCGTGTACTCGGGGGTCAGCAAAGAAACTGGGGAGAGGCCTGGAGCACAGCCCTGAGAGGAGAGGCTGAGGGAGCTGGGGGTGTGCAGCCTGCAGAAGAGGAGGCTCAGGGCAGAGCTCACTGCTGTCTGCAGCTCCCTGCAGGGAGGCTGTAGCCAGGTGGGGTTGGGCTCTGCTGCCAGGCAACCAGCAAGAGAAGAAGGGGACACAGCCTCAAGCTGTGCCAGGGCAGGTCTAGGCTGGATGTTAGGAGGAAGTTGTTGGCAGAGAGAGTGATTGGCATTGGAATGGGCTGCCCAGGGAGGTGGTGGAGTGGCTGTCCCTGGAGGTGTTGAAGCCAAGCCTGGCTGGGGCACTTAGTGCCATGGTCTGGTTGCTTGTCTAGGGCTGGGTGCTAGGTTGGGCTGGATGATCTCGGAGGTCTCTTCCAACCTGCTTGATTCTATGATTCTATGACTGCAGCAAAGACTTAAGACTAGGAAGAAATTCTTTACAGTGAGGGTGGGCAGACACTGGCACAGGTTGACAGGGGAGGTTGTGGATGTCCCCTCCCTGGAGGGGTTCAAGGCCAGGCTGGATGAGGCCGTGAGCATCCTGGGCTGGTGGGAGGTGTCCCTGCCAATGGCAGGAGGTTGCAACTGGACGACCTTCAAGGTCCCTTGCAAGCCAAACCACTCTGTGAACCTCTTCAAATTTGCACATCTTCAAATAAAATCCAAGATCTCTGCCTGTGACTGTGCTGCTGGGAGAGGACAAGGAGCAAGGGATGGAAGCTGCAGCACAGGAGGCTCCAGCTGCACACAAGGGGCAACTTCCAGACTGCAAGGGGCCCAGAGCCCTGGCACAGGCTGCCCAGAGAGGTTGTGGAGTCTCCTTCTCTGGAGCCTTTCCAGGCCTGTCTGGATGTGTTCCTGTGTGCCCTGAGCTAGATTGGATGGTCCTGCTCTGGCAGGGGGGTTGGACTGGATGCTCTCTTTGGGTCCCTTCCAACCCCTGACATCCTCTGAGCCTGTGACATCTCCTTTTTCATAAAGCAACATCTCCTTCTTCATTTCTATTTAAAACAATTCCAATCAGATCTGTAAAGGTTGATAAAATACCTTTAAAACCTGTCACCAGGTGGGAGAACAAATGAGGAGTAGAACAAAATGGTGCCTGCAACCTAGGGGAAGCAGCAGAGTGCTGGAGCTGCGCTGACCTACTGCAGCAACAGAGATTAGTGAGGAGAGCACAAAGGTTTGAGAGATCACCTACCCATGGGAGTTCCAACGCCGTAACCTTTGGAGTCTATCAGGCCTCCAATCTGCGTCAGGTTACAGTTCCGCTGCGTGACAAACTCGATGGTTGTGGACTCCATCAGGAAGGCATAATCAGAGGTGAGCACTCGCTGGATGCCTTCCTCGTTGCTTTTGACGAGCACTGACTGCCTCCTGCTACTCATGAAGGCCCACATCTTGTCATAAGTGGAGATTTTGGATTTCTGAAAGAAAAACATTAGCTGCAACGTGAGGAAGACTCCTGTGAGGCTGAGAGCAAGTCCTGCTTGCACACTGCTCTCTGCCCGTGCTTTACGTGGCTTCACAGACTGCAGTGGCTTGGAAGGAACCCTCAAAAGTCATCTTGGCCAACCCCCACGGGATGGTTTGGGTGTTACCTACACCCCCCACACTTTGGAAATCACCCAGGCTAGACTCAGCCTGCTCTGGAAATGGAATGAAGCTTCTATTTACAGCTTAGCTCAAGATACAAGCAGGTATTTACAGTATGTACAGTCATAGACAGACATAGACAAGGGAAAAGGTAACACAGACACACAACAGCCCTCCCAGAAACCTGAGTCCCCAGGAGGGGCTCCCAACTGCTCTTCCACCTTCTCCCACCCCTCTCTACCTTACCCCAGTCCCAAGGAAGAATGGAGGTTCAGCCAGGGGGTTAGGAAGCAAAGTGGATTAATCAGAGAGACAGCAGAGAGGCTGGAGGGAAGTGCAGCTCAGGCAACACCCCAAGAAGAAGTGTGACTCCCTTAACTATGTTTGGATTCTTGTTCTTATACCTCTCAGCAAGCCTATGAGTGAAGTAGACATCATCACTCTTTGTCTTTCACAGCCTGTGATCTAATCCTTCTCACCAAAACATCCCAGCTAGGCTCAAACTAGCACACCCCTGCAGGCAGCAGGGACACCTCCAAGCAGTGCAGGCAGCCCAGGGTCACAGCAAGTGACCTGATCCAATGGGAGGTGTCCCTGCCTATGGAGGGGGTTGGAACTCGGTGGCCTTTGAGGTCACTTCCAACCTAAACCATTCTGTGATTTAAGTCTGACCCTGAATGTCTTAATCACGTCCCTGGGCAGCCTGTTCCAGTGTTTCACCACTCTCACCGTGCAGAACTTCCTCCTGATATGCAACCTCAATCTTCCCATTGCCCCTTGTCCTATCACTCCACTCCCCTCTAAACAGCCCCTCCCCTGCCTCCCTGCAGGTCCCCCTCAGGTACCAAAATGCAGTTATAAGGTCTCCCTTGGAGCCTTCTCCTCTCCAGGCTGAGCAGGTTTTACCAAGGCATTCTTGCCCCACCTCAGCTGTAGCTGCCATCCTCTCTGTGTAAAACAAACCTGCTGGACAGGTTCAAAGCTGGTGAAAGGCCTGGAACAGAAACCCTATGAGGAGAGGCTGAGGGAGCTGGGATTGTTTAGCTTGGAGAAGAGGAGGCTCAGGGCAGAGCTCACTGCTCTCTATAACTACCTGCAGGGAGGCTGTAGCCAGGTGGGATTGGGCTCTGCTGCCAGGCAGCCAGCAACAGAACAAGGGGACACAGCCTCAAGCTGTGCCAGGGCAGGTCTAGGCTGGATGTTAGGAGGAAGTTGTTGGCAGAGAGAGTGATTGGCATTGGAATGGGCTGCCCAGGGAGGTGGTGGAGTCGCTGTGCCTGGAGGTGTTGAAGCCAAGCCTGGCTGGGGCACTTAGTGCCATGGTCTGGTTGATTGTCTAGGGCTGGGTGCTAGGTTGGACTGGATGATCTTGGAGGTCTCTTCTAACCTGCTTGATTCTATGATTCTATGATTCAAGGAAATGTGCAGTGCCTGTGGCTTCTCTGCTTTTGCTCTCTGCATGTTCTCATGCAGGATGAAGGCCTGCAGAGCTCTACAGAAGGCCTACAGTCAGTGCTGAGCTACAGCAGATTCCAGTGGAGCCAGGTTCATCAACATGTTGTTGGGTGTTACAGGAGAAGCTGTGGATTCTGGCACAGGTGAAAACTTTCACTCTGGTTTCAATCACTCAGCTCACTCCTAGAATAGCATCATAGAACCAGCACAGTTGGGAAAGACCTCTAAGGTCACCAAGTCCAACTATTAACCCAGCACTACCATGGCCACTAAACCACATCCAGACATTTTTTTTAACACCTCCAGGAATGGTCACTCTGCCACTTCCCCTGGGCAGCCTGTTCCAACCCCTGACCGCTCTTGCAGCAAAGGAGTTGTTCCTAATATCCAATCTAAAGCTCCTCTGTGCAACCTGTCCCAGTGTTCCACTATGCTCACGGTAGAGAAGGTGCTGAGTGGTGTTTGGCTGTGTGGTGTTAGCCTCCTCTATTTAGCAGCATTTCAAACTCCAGCTGTGCCAGAAAATGTTCAGCAAAGAAAAAAGTTCAGCAATGTTTCATTTTGCCTAACAAATAAAATGTAAGAATCTAGCTTGGGTTGTTTGTTTTTTAAGGAGTCTTTCATCTTTCAGTGTCAGTCTTCAACACAGCTCTGCTGTCAGCTCTGGTGGAGCCACTACACAAAGATTGGCAGTGCAAACCTTTCTGAAGCTCAGCTGATTGGCAGCCATAAACTCTGCCCCGGAGGAGAATTAGCAATGTACACAGAGTAAAAAGGACATTTATTTAGGGGAAAAAAAGAGATGACTTTGTCCCCCTGCTGAGATACAGTCCAAGAGTTATTTCACTCTGCCTGGGGACTTTGCAAATCAAGCATTTGAACTGACTCTAGTGCCAGTGCTGACAAAGCTGGAGACTCTTTGGGCTCTGCATGAGCACGTTGGCACTGCACTGAACACAGGGTCTGCCTGATTGCAGGAGCAATGAAAGGGGAAACCACTTCCCTTCAGAGAGCACCATGAGCACAAAAAAGAGAGAACACCAACAGACATGGCCTCTCCTCACAGGGCTTGTTTGGTGGATCAAATAACACTTGCAAGCATTTACACAGGTTCACAGCTTGCATCAGGTTGGAAGGGACCCTCAAAGGTCATCTTGTCCAACCCCCCCCAGCATAGCACACTCTAAGCAGTGCACATCATCAGCTCCATGAGAAGCTAAGTTATTAGACAACAGAGAAAGCATGGAAAATTAATGTTTCTCAGTGCTTTTCAAAGTCAACAATGTTTTCCTGGTAAATTTTTACCAAGAAGCTGTATTTAATTTAACCCAGTACACAAAACAAATATTTCAGTCCCTATAAATAATCTGAGCAATACAAATGGTTGCAGAGAAAAAACAGCTTGAGTAGTAAACTGTTACACACAAATTACTGATGCATGTTGAGGGGAAACAAAGCAAGCAAAAAAGAAAAGGCAAAAGCCAAATGAGCCATACCAGAAAATAAAGAATTAACTGTAATGCATGAGCATTTCTGTGCTTCTGCTAACACAACACTGAATTCCAGGGTGGAAATGTGTTAGCAAGGGAAATTCACAGATCATAGAATCAGTCAGGGTTGGAAGGGACCACAAGGAGCAGCCAGTTCCAGCCCCCCTGCCATGCCCAGGGACATCCTACCCTAGAGCAGGCTGCCCACAGCCTCATCCAGCCTGGCCTTAAACACCTCCAGCCATGGGGCCTCAACCACCTCCCTGGGCAACCCATTCCAGCCTCTCACCACTCTCATGCTCAACAACTTCCTCCTCACATCCAGTCTGACTCTCCCCACCTCCAGCTTTGCTCCAATTCCCCCTAGTCCTGTCGCTCCCTGACAGCCTAAAAAGTCCCTCCCCAGCTTTTTTGTAGCCCGTTTCAGATCTTGGAATGCCACCAGAAGGTCACCTGGGAGCCTCCTCTGCTCCAGCCTGCACAGCCCCAACTCTTTCAGTCTGTCCTCACAGCAGAGCTGCTGCAGCCCTCTGAGCATCCTCCTGGCCCTGCTCTGGACACACTCCAGCATCTCCACATCCCTCTGCTAACAGGGGCCCCAGAACTGGATGCAGTTGCTCTCTACTGGAGCATTAGAGCTTGTCAGAAAATACAACATGCTCCAAAGGCCAGGGTGCTTATCCTGTGATGGCTGATTTAATCAGCTAGGATGAAGTCACAGATACTAATGAAAAGGAAGGAACAGAGGCCACCAAAAGAGAAATAAATCAGAGAGAGCTCTTGCACACAGGAATAATTACAGCAAAAAGCAAAGAGGACTGTAGAAGACAAGACAAAACCTAGAGAATCACTGCACCTGGCTCAGCACTGCCACACCAACAAGCATGCAGTGATCTCTCAGTTTGCTCATCTAGGCAGGACTGGCTCGACACTGCTTTCCTCCACGGCCAAAAGCTACAAGTGAGAGCTGAAAAGATGCCAAGGGAAACAGCCCATCTGCTCCTGACCTCCAAATCCCACCTAGCATTTACAGACTCTTACCAAAACACCTGTACAGTGCAGGTTTGGGGGTTGCTTTACACACCACAGAGTGTTTTATCTGAAAATAAACATGGAGAAAACCAACACCACTGGATCCAGGAAAGCAAAGTCACAAATGGTTTCCCTCTGCACTCGGCAAAAAGCTCAGCAGGCTCAGACGACTAAAATCAAGAACCAGAACAATCAAAAGCATCAGGAGCCTGCTTGACATTGAGCTAAAGAGAGTGACACTCGGATGTGTACACATTGCTCCTTGTGGTTATGACTGTGTCACTCACACTGATAGAAGCAGATGCTGCAATTTACATTATGCCTCCATCTCCTTTCACTGTGTGCAAAGCAGTCTGCTTAATCAACTCGCACACTCCATCAACAAAGTGTGCTATTTTATCTGGCTTCCTTCACCATATTGCTTCATCTAACTGGAAATCACTGTTTGGAAATTCAAGCCTAGCTGGAAATCAACCAGCAATGATGTCTGTGAAAGGTAACATGTGGTGACATGATTTATCATGCTTGTGTTCCCTCAGTGACGCCAAAGACAACGCAGAGCGGTAAGGAAGCTGCCTGGGCTTTGGAACATTTGAATTTGGCTGGGATGAGGAGAAAAGAGAACTGAGGGGGAAAATGGAAACGAGGAGGCAGAGCAGAGCAGTAAAGTCACCTACTTGGTGTATAAAATGGTAGTGCTCAGAATGACATTCAAAGGACACTACCAATGACACACTCAGCGTTCCTAAATTAAAGATCATTGCTTTACTCTGCTCTCCTCAGACCCCACCTGGAGTCCTGTGTGCAGTTCTGGAGCCCCCAACACAAGAAGGACATGGAACTACTGGAATGAGTCCAGAGGAGAGCCACGAAGATGCTCAGAGGGCTGCAGCAGCTCTGCTCTGAGGACAGGCTGAGAGAGTTGGGGCTCTGCAGCCTGGAGAAGAGAAGGCTTCGAGGAGACCTTGGATTGGCCTTGCAGTATCTGAAGGAGGCTACAGAAAGGCTGGGGAGGGACTGTTGACAAGGTCTNATATAACTGTGCATGTCAGGGATCACAAAAGGCAGCCGGCAACAGCTCCGAGTTAGTCTAATGCTGTGCACAAATGTGGGGATGAAACCAGAAGGAACCATCATTACTGAGGTGGTATTTACAGCTCTGTCCTGAAGCACTGCCTGGGAAAGTCAAACAGCTCAGCAGTGAGACTCTGGCCCATAAGGTTAGAAAAATATCAGGATGTTGAATGAATGTGAGAACAAACAAAGACAAAAGGGCAGAGAAGCAGAGCCCTGGAGCTGAGACGGGACTGGATAAATGCACAGCAAACCCCCTGACATTTCCTGCAAAGAGAAAATTACAGATCTATTAATGAAGATTTTGATTTTAATGATAGGATCCAATTCCCTCCCTGGCTTCTAAAAGCGTTTGGGTGTCACAGACAGGGCCTCAGCCGTGCTATCACCCATGCAATGCTCGAACAGAAGAGGCAGCAGTAACAAAGGAAAGATTAAAGGGAATTTGGATTACACTGACAAAACAGTAAGTACCTAAGAAGTCAGAACCCAGTTCTCCTCTCCTCTCAAAAGCACTCCACCACACCACAATCTTTATGTCAATCCTCACGTCCAAATCAAAAGACCACTGCCAGACCCCAGTCCACCGCTGCTTTGCACGGCAGGCACTGCCTGTAACCTCTGTGCCACTTTGGTCTCCCCGAGCGTTCTGGGTGGCCACAGGCCACTCTGCTTAAGGTTGTTTTGATTCCTGGAGATTTTTAAGGCCAAAGGAGCAATTCTGTGCATTTTATTCTGTAACACACAGACTGTGAAATGTGTGACTTCTGAGTCACTTCACCGAGCTCAGCACTTCTGTGCTTGCACTGACAAGAGGAATAACACATGAGGAGTGCACTCATAGTGCTCCTTGATAGGAGCCTCAGCGAGGTGCCCAATGTGGTCTCTCACAACATCCTCAGTGCCAACCTGATAGGACATGGATTGGGCAGATGGAGCACCTGCAGGTAGAGGACTGGTTGAGATGTCGCCTTGAAAGGTGGTAGGCAACGGCTGAAGGCCAGATTGGAATCGGGTCACAAGTGGAGTGCCTCAAGGTCAGTCCTAGGCCCAACAGTAACCAATATCTTTATAAACAGTGTGAGAAATGGTATTGAAAGCATCGAGTGTGTGGATGACACCAAACCAGCAGGGGACAGATACACTTCAAGAGCTACCACAGACAGCGACCCAAAGAAGCTGGAAAATCCATACAAGAGGAATTGGAAGAGGTTTAACAAAGCTACATGCAAAGCCTGTTTTGGGACAAAGTAATCCCAAGCCTCCATACTGACTGTGAAGAGCATATCTTGGCTGAAAGAGACTTCTAGATCCAGGGGGCAGCAAGCTGAGCAGCCTATCCATGCAGCAGGCATGTAAACTGATTCATCAGCAAGGCCACAGCCAACAGAATAAGGGATGGGATTAATCTGCAATACTTGGCACTTGTCAAGCCACACCAGGAACACTGTGTCCAGCTTTGGTCATCCAACTTCTAGAGATATACTAGGACTGGAAAGTGTCCATCAAGGTCATCAGGAGCTTGGAGATCTCAGCATACAAAGAAAGATTGGTGGGAATAGTGAAGCTTACACAGACTAACCATGTTCTTCCATTACCTCAAGACAAGGTTAGAGACATGCTGAAGATACGCTCTTCATTAAGATGCATGGTGACAGGAAAAGAGGCAATGCCTCAGACTGCTAAAGGGAAATTCCATGTGAATATGAGCAAAAAAATCCTTACCATGAGAACAATTAAGAGTTGGAGCAGGTAACCCAAGGAGACAGTGGAATCAGCTACTGGGAATACTTGTGACAGCTTAACACACTCTGCAGCAAGCTCATCTAAGGCTTTGCTTTCAATTAGGAAGGCAGATCTGTGCAGGACCTGGCAATTAGAATCAGCCAGGTTGGAAGAGACCTCCAAGCTCAGCCAGTCCAACCTAGCACCCAGCCCTGGCCACTCAACCAGACCATGGCACTAAGTGCCCCATCCAGTCTCCAAGTGAACACCTCCAGGGACAGCAACTCCACCACCTCCCTGGGCAGCCCATTCCAATGCCAATCACTCTCTCTGCCAACAGCTTCCTCCTAACCTCTAGCCTGAACCAGCCCTGGCACAGCTTCAGACTCTGTCCCCTTGTTCTGTTGCTGGTTGCCTGGCAGGAGAGACCAACCCCACCTGGCTACAGCCTCCCTGCAGGTAGTTGCAGAGAGCAATGAGCTCTGCCCTGAGCCTCCAACAAGAGAAAAGGATCTCCAGAGAAAATGCAAAGCTGAGGGGGACCTCTCATTTCTCTGATTCTTTAGCAGCATGAAGTTACACACAGTAATGAGTGCTGCTGGAGGCTCTTTGGATTCTGACATTGAGCAATTTCAAGAAAACACAATAGCAAAACAGAACAAAAGCTCACAAGCAAAGAAACCCCAAACAAACCAACCTCTGATAACACTAAACTCGTGTAGTTTATACATCACGCCCAAGGGAAGTCCATTCCCTGCCAGGGGAACCTATTTGCCTGTCTTTTTTCACCTTTCATCCCTTCAAATGTCAGGTAGACTCATCCCAGTTGTTTCAGACATGACCCCTTGGAAATTGTGAGCAGCAGGAGGGCAAGCCAAGCTGACCTGTTCATAGAATAGAGTCACCCAGGCTGGAAGAGACCAAGAGACCTCCAAGATCATCCAGTCCAACCCAGCACCCAGCCCAAAAACAATGCACTTATTTTATTCATTCCTTATAAATTTTTGGGGTTTAAGTTTGGCAATTTGTTTGCCACCTGCCCTCACTCCACACAGCTGTGCCACAAGCCAGAGGACTCGTTTCTGATGTTCTTCACATGAGCAGCAGCACTACAGCATCTCCAGAGACGTTTGGTTGGATGTCAAATCGAGGTGAAGCAACTATTACAGATGATCCTCTTAGGGCTGAGAGCTGTTCTAACACATTTTGGATATGTCTCCAGTATTTTAGGCCACAGAGGATTAGTGCCATTAACAGAGAGCTAAACAAAGTTAATTAATTGAATCCATTTCAATCAGAATATGACAAGCTTAAAGCTGAGAGAACAAACCCACAGCCTAAGGTAAAGAACGGTTTAGAAGCTGTCATTGTCTTTGAGCACTGCATACAGAGAGGAGCTCCAAGATTAGTCTCTCCTAAAGAGTTTGAACACTTAGATAAACAGCAATACACTGCACACAACCATAACCAGACTGCTTGCCTTCCTGAACTGCCACCAAATGGAAGTCTGGAAAGGCTGACTGCTGCTGCTCCAGTATCTAGCAGTGACTGATGATGGATTTGTTGTGTTGTGCATTTCTTGTTTCTGGAATTGTATCTGTGTGCACTGATCCAGCTCTCCACGTTCTTAATGTGAATGTGAATCTGGGAGAAGAGGTTCTGCTTCCTCAGACTGCTCAGTCTGGTTTATGAAGTGAACAAATGATGATCCATTACTGGGACTTCAGAGCAAAACACTAATAGATGCAAACAATAAATAGAATGAATATCAGAATCAGCTGCAGAACTCAGGCTTGATGGGGCTGTGAGCAGCCTGCTCCAGTTGGAGATGCCCCTGCTGACTGCAGGGGGCTGGACTCCGGAGGTCCCTTCCGACCCACATCAGGTTGTGATTCAGATGCTGTCACGCCAGGTGCTGTCGGTGTGTTAGCTTCGCACAGGATCACCTCCTGTCCCATTTCCAGGGATTTTCACAGGGTCACAGAACTGTAGGGGTTGGAAGGGACCTCCAGAGATCACCCAGTCCAACCTCTCTGCCAAGGCAGCAGTCAGTTTACCGCTTGCCCTCCAGGCGGGCCCAAGCGGCTCCTTTCTGCTGAAGCAGAAGGCATAACACAGAGCAGAGCAAACGGAACCAAGCAAGGAAATCATAGAATGGCTTAGGTTGGAAGGGACCTCAAAGGTCATCTAATTCCATCTGTTTTGTCTTAATCCATTTACAGCTGCTTTAACAACCAAACTAGTTTCTAGCTTCTGAAGTCTCTCTTCCTTCTACACCCCAAAACTGAGCGCTGCATTTTGAGACAGCAGAAGCCATAGGTCCACTGACTGTGACACACCTGAGCACACTGTGTGTAAAACACAATTTGGACTTAGTTCCATGCCCACACCTGATGCCCCCACAATATAATGTGATGCCAGGGGCACTCCAAGCCCTGCCTTGACAGATGTGTAGTGCAGATTTTTAAATCATCTCTTTTACAGAGCCTCGATGAGGTCTTGAGCAACCTGATCCAGTGGGAGCTGTCCCTGCCAGTGCCAGGGAGGGCTGGAACCAGATAAAATGGTTTAGGTTGGAAGGGACCTCAAAGCTCATCCAGTTCCAATCCCCCGCCACAGGCAGGGTCACCTCCCACTAGCAGAGGTCGATGATGATCTTCAAAGCCCCTTCCAGCCCAAACCATTCTGTGAACCTATGAGTCTTAAGCACACTGAAAGTATAAATTCCTCCACCTGTGCTGGGCAGCAGAGCAGACTTAAATTGGCTTAGATGTCCTTTATCAGCCAACAGATGCATCGTGCTGAATCAGGTGAGGGTCTGATGTCATCGAGGGTCTGGTTATCATTTGATTTTCTGAGCAGATTAGTAGCTAGTTCTAAAACTACCTGATAGGATGAGAGGAAATGGATTGAAGCTTGAGGAGGACAGACTGAGACTGGAGATTAGAAAGAAATGCATTACAGTGAGGGTGGGGAGAGGCTGGCAAAGGTTACCCAGGGAGGATGTGGATGTCCCCTCACAGAATCAGAATCACAGAATCAGGCAGGGTTGGAAGGGACCACAAGGAGCAGCCAGTTCCAACCCCCCTGCCATGGCCAGGGACACCCTACCCTAGAGCAGGCTGCCCACAGCCTCATCCAGCCTGGCCTTAAGCACCAACAGCCATGGGGCCTCAACCACCTCCCTGGGCAACCCATTCCAGCCTCTCACCACTCTCATGCTCAACAACTTCCTCCTCACCTCCAGCCTGACTCTCCCCACCTCCAGCTTTGCTCCATTTCCCTCAGTCCTGTCACTCCCTGAGAGCCTAAAAAGTCCCTCCCCAGCTTTTTTGTAGCCCCTTTCAGATCCTGGAAGGTCACCCAGGTTGGATGAAGCCTTGAGCAAACTCCTCCAGCAGGGAGACTGGAGCCAGATGATCTTTAAGGACCTTTCCAACCCAAACCATTCTACAAATCTATGAAAAAAACCCTGCAGCACCAAATTCTTCCTTGGGGTTTTTTTCCCCTGTAATTTTCTTTACAGCCTCCTAGAACAAACCAGTCCCAAATCATCCAAGTGAAAAAGACACTCTCTTTTTTATCAGGCTGATTTCCCTGACACTCAACTCCTGACCTCAGGGCATTTATTTTCTCTATTTTTTTTTTCTTTTCTATTTTTGTTCCTCCTCCTTTTTTTTTTTATATTTTTTGGTGGGTTTTTATTTTTGCCTTAGAATTGCTGAGGCCTGGAAGCCCCTAAGTGAACCAACCCATTCCAATTCTGGTCTGTCAGCATAAAAACAATCCAAGCAGTGCAGAGAGCCTTCTCCCCTCCAAAAGGCAGCTTTCATGGTCCATAGAGCACAAATGGGCAAAGGTAGGAGAGGTGCAGCTGCCAGGAACAGAGCTCCCAGGAATGAAAACCGCAGTGCTCAGACAGAGACATTCTTCCTCCTGCCCTCACTGTGCTGACTTGTTTGTTTTAAAAACCAAAAGGGTTTGAACAAAGGTTAAATATTTAAAGTAACTTAAAAAAAAAATCAATCCCCAAATCCTAATGCTGTGGAAATGAGGAGCTCTGCCAGCAGCTCTGACCTCGGAACAAGGAAGGATTCTACAGCTCCAAAATCAACGATGGAGTTGAGAAAACTACACCAGAATGCTTGATGGTCCTCTGCAGAATTGAACCTTGCATCACAAGGGCTCCCTGTGTAAGACAGTTTGAGCCTAGCTGGGATATGCTGGTGAGAAGAATTAGATTCTAGGCTGTGAAAAGGAACCCATGGTGATGGCTGCTGCACTCCTAGGCTTGCTGAGAAGGATAAGAACAAGAACACAAACAGATAGCAGAGTTGCTCTCTGGCTTTTGGGCTGCACTTCCCTCTCTAGAGAGAAGTGCACAGACCTGCTGTCTGTGTGACTAATCCATCTGCTTCCTAACCCCCTGAACGACCTTCCAAACTCACCTTGAATGTAAGGCAAAGTCTGGGGTAAGGGAGAGGGGTGGGAAGAAGGTGGAAGGGTGGCTGGGAGCCCCTCCTGGGGACTCTGGTTTCTGGGAGGGCTGTTGTGTTTCTGTGTCACTTTCAACTTGTATATTCCTGCACACAGCTGTGTGTGTTGTAAATCCCTGCTTGCATCTTGTGCTCAGCTGTAAGTATAAAGCTTCATTCAATTTCCAGCTCAGCTGAGTCTAGTCTGGGTGAGTTTCACAAGTGTGGGGGCACAGGTAACACCCAAACCATCACAAATAGCATGGCAGATGATGAGTGTGATATTCCTCACACTTTTCTAGGTCTCCTCCTTTATAAGTAGGGATGAGACACTAAGCAAATTTGATCTGTTTTGAAAGGAAAGCCTATACTCTGTCCAGCCCAACCTAGCACCCAGCCCTGGCCAACCAACCAGACCATGGCACTAAGTGCCCCAGCCAGGCTTGGCTGCAACACCTCCAGCCACAGCCACTCCACCACCTCCCTGGGCAGCCCATTCCAATGCCAATCACTCTCTCTGCCAACAACTTCCTCCTAACATCCAGCCTAGACCTCCCCTGGCACAACTTGAGGCTTGTTCTGTTGCTGCTTGCCTGGCAGAAGAGCCCAACCCCACCTGGCTACAGCCTCCCTTCAGGGAGCTGCAGACAGCAATGAGCTCTGCCCTGAGCCTCCTCTTCTGCAGGCTGCACACCCCCAGCTCCCTCAGCCTCTCCTCTCAGGGCTTGTGATGCAAGTTTCATTGTCACTTTTGTTGTTTAGTTGGGTTTGGCACATGTCAAGCATTAGCTTTAATCATGGCCTGGATTGATAATGATCAAGACCACCCACAGACTGGTGTGGAGTTTTCCCCTCCTCAGTACAATCCTCCATCAGTTCTGTCACCAGACCTAACAAACTCTCCACACTCAAGAGCCAAGGATGTCAACTAGTGCTTTACAAACTCTTTTCTTTACAAAGCATTTGTCAGCTGTAGATCAGCACAAGGACACCACTGAGGTGTTGTACAGTGCAATTTGGGTTTACCACAGCACTGCTTTGGTTACGAGGAGTACACTCCCAACACGAGGCCATATGCACTAGTACAGAGTCTTCCTCTCTACTCATCCGACCTGGGTCACTAAACAGTTGGAGTTAATTGAGGCAGAAGGGATTGGTGCCATATGTGGTTCCTATCAAAGGTATAGAGGAGTGGAGGGACACTGATCAGAAGCACTGCTTCTCAGCAAAGCTGTCAGGTGTTGGAGTAATTCTGGCAGTTTCATCTTGAAACCCTTGCAGTCGCCTAAACAATATGCTTGAGGAGATCAGCAGCACAACACCGAGGAGCTGCTTTCTTCCGTCACTGGAGAGGCCACAAAACAAACTAAAAGCCCTGGGATGCAATTGCTGCACCTTAGCAACAGTTAACTCACAGAGCCATGCAGGTTAGCAACGCCCCTCAGGAGCACCTAGGCCAACCTAGAACCCTACTCACAAAGATTCACTTTAAACCATAGCCCCAGGCACGTCCAAACCACCCTGAAACACATCCAGCATGGGTGACTGCACCACCTCCCTGGGCAACCTGTGCCAGTGTCTCACCACCCTCACTGCAAAGAGCCCTTTCCTAACATCCAGTTTCAATCTCCTCTCTGCCAGTTCAAACCCATTCCTCCTCATCCTGTCATTACAAGACCTTGGCAACAGTCACTCCCCAGCCCTTCTGCAGCCCCCTTCAGATCCTGGAGAGCCACTTCCAAGCCCTCTCTTCTCCAGGCTGCATAGCCCCAATTCTCTCAGCCTGTCCTCATAGCTCCAGAACTGCACCCAGGACTGCAGGTGGGGTCTGAGGAGAGCAGAGCCAAGGGGCAGAATCCCCTCCCTTGCCCTCTGCCCACACTGCTCTTGCTGCAGCCCAGCACAGGGTTGCTGTCTGGGCTGTATGTGCACACTGCAGGCTTCTGTGGAGCTTTTCATCACCCCAGACCCCCAGGGCCTTGTCCTCAGGGCTGCTCTCCAGCCAGGCATGTTTTTTTCTTCAAAGATCAGGTACCACATTGCCTCTGAAGCATCCTTAGTGTTCATGACCCCAACTGAAGTAGATGTTCCAAATGGTACAGCTGAAGCCTTCAGCTTGGATCACACTCTGCAGAACATTTATTTTCCTGAAAAGTATCTGCATTGTCAAATGTTCTCAGAGGAAGATCAACCTGCCCAACCTTTCTGTTAAAAGCCCCACATCTGAGGAGAGCAGCAGTTCTTCTCTTTGAAGATCACCTTCTAAAGACACTCTGCTGATACTTTTCATCTCTGCTTGATGTGGAAAGAAAAATGTAGCCCAAAAAAAATATTTTCTCTGCATTTTGTCCCAAATTGTCTACCTGGGACAATTAAAATTTTGCCTCTGTCAGACATCCAGAGTGATGGAAGTGTTTTGGCACTTCAGACATTTCTTCAGGGCAGAAATCTTAGGGTGAAATGAAAACCACTATGCTGCTGTCAGGCAGCCCCTAAAATCCTAATGATGCAGGACAAAGCCTTTTTCCCATCAGACGTGGAACTGATGAATTGCTGCATTAAGCTGAGATGGATTCACATCATTTTCTGCCATCATCAACTCGAAACTTCATTGGATTTTGAAACTCAGGTGCAACAGCTCATGGGGCTTTAACCTTGACATTTCATACGCTCTTGATGAAGCTTAAGTGCCTGTGTCAATGCTTACAGAAAAGGTATAAATATTCAGAGAATGCCAGGGAATGCATTTGGTTATAAAAGAGGCACACAGGTGAAGCTCTCACTCTGCACATTCAGTTTGAGCCTTACTCCAACAAAAAATAAATCCTCTTTGCTTACCTGACTGGGTTGATAAACATCCCAGGCACCCAGCACCAGAACAAGGGAACAAGTCTCAAGTTGTGCCAGGGGAGGTCTAGGCTGGATGTCAGGAGGAAGTTGTTGGCAGAGAGAGTGATTGGCATTGGAATGGGCTGCCCAGGGAGGTAGTGGAGTCACCATCCCTGGAGGTGTTGAAGCCAAGCCTGGCTGGGGCACTTAGTGCCATGGTCTAGATGACTGGGTAGGGCTGGGTGCTAGGTTGGACTGGCTGAGCTTGGAGGTCTCTTCCAACCTGGTTGATTCTATGATCTTTCCAATTGCCTGCCACTCTCAGTGCCAAAATATCACCCTTTGGGTCAGGTGGTTTGAATATGGGAGAAAAGCAGAGAGAGAGCAAGACAGGACCTAAGCACTCACCTCAAGACGCCAACAATTTCAACAGAGCTACTTCACTGAGGAATGGATGAGGATGAGAAAATACAACCTTGCCTCTTTATTCCTACAATTGTGAGGTTTGGAAATGTTAAATGACTTTATTTATGATATTCTAAGACTTTCAATCCTTAAAATAATTGTTACTAAGTAAACCTTTCTCTTTTTTTTAACCACACTCAGTTTGGTGGTTTCCACACCACAGTGCAGTGGATGTGAAAAGGAAGCAGTAACTCTTACTGCTCTCTAAGCAGGCAGAATTCCCTGCTCTGCTTACTACTGCTCTGCAACGTTGCTGCTGCAGTAGCTGTTAATAGAAAAGAGTATTTAGAGAGAATCAGAGAATCAAGCAGGCTGGAAGGGACCTCGAAGCTCATCCAGCCCAACCTAGCACCCAGCCCTGGCCAATCAACCAGACCATGGCACTAAGTGCCCCAGCCAGGCTTGGCTTCAACACCTCCAGGCACGGCCACTCCACCACCTCCCTGGGCAGCCCATTCCAATGCCAATCACTCTCTCTGCCAACAACTTCCTCCTAACATCCAGCCTAGACCTGCCCTGGCACAGCTTGAGGCTGTGTCCCCTTCTTCTGTTGCTGGCTGCCTGGCAGCAGAGCCCAACCCCAGCTGGCTACAGCCTCCCTGCAGGGAGCTGCAGACAGCAATGAGCTCTGCCCTGAGCCTCCTCTGCTGCAGGCTGCACACCCCCAGCTCCCTCAGCCTCTCCTCACAGGGCTGTGCTCCAGGCCCCTCCCCAGCCTTGCTGCCCTTCTCTCGACACCTTCCAGCACCTCAACATCTCTCTGCAATGGAGGAGCCCAGAACTGGACACAGCACTCCAGGGGTGGCCTGAGCAGTGCTGAGCACAGGGGCAGAAGAACCTCCCTTGTCCTGCTGCCCACACTGCTCCTGAGCCAGCCCAGGATGCCATTGGCTCTGCTGCCCACCTGGGCACTGCTGCCTCATCTTCAGCTCCTCTCTCCCAGCACCCCCAGCTCCCTCTCTGCCTGGCTGCTCTCAGCCACTCTGTCCCCAGCCTGTAGTGCTGCTTGAGATTGTTGTTGCTGAAGTGCAGAACCCTGCACTTGGCCTTGTTCAATCTCATGCCATTGGCCTCTGCCCACCCATCCAGCCTGGCCAGGTCCCTCTGCAGGGATCTCCTACCCTCCATCAGCTCCACAGCTGCTCCTAGCTTGGTGTCATCTGCAAACTTACTGATGCTGGACTCAATCCCCTGGTCCAGATCATCAATAAACACATTGAATAGGACTGGGCCCAGCACTGCTCCCTGGAGCACACCACTGGTGCCAGCTGCCAGCTGGATGTGGCACCATTCACCACCACTCTCTAGGCCTGGCCCTCCAGCCAGTTCTTGACCCACATCAGATATCCTTTATTTGTTCTTAAGAACAAGAAGTATATATGGTAGGCATACCTAAAACCAAGCAGACACCTATTGTCCAGCTTTGGCAGGGAGGTTGGACTCAATGACCTCTGGAGGTCCTTTCCAACCCCCAACACTCTGTGGTTCACAGTAAGAAATAAGCTGGGGCTGTCTGATTGCTGACACCAAGCTTTGTGGAGCAGGAGAGGAGGCAGCTCAATGATTTAATGGAACAAACAGTCAAGAAGATGCACTCTAAACAGTTTCCAAGGTAACTGACTTTGAGGTTGGAATCCATAAATGTGGGCACACAGAGGTTTCCAGCTCTGAGATGGATGACTGTCAGTGCAAAACAAAGAGAGGACAGATGAATGAAGGAGCATGAAAAACAGTCCTTAATGAAAACAATTAGCTGAAGAATCACACTCACAAAAACCCCTATGCAGTAGTGGCTTCAGAAGAAGAAATCCTTTCCCTTGCCTTATGTGCACGTTCCAAAGTGCCTTTTAAGAAGTAGTTCTGTTATTTAATAATGTGCCCTCTCTTAACCTTCTTGCTTCAGCTGTGTCCTGGTTGACTATCAGTAAATTGAGAAGATTGTAAACCTGCCAGGTTTCAGACACTTCATCACAGTCATAATCAGCACCTAGCAGATGTAGAATCATAGAATCAGGCAGGGTTGGAAGGGGCCACAAGGATCAGCCACTTCCACCCCCTCTGCCATGCCCAGGGACACCTCACACTAGATCAGGCTGCCCACAGCCTCATCCAGCCTGGCCTTAAACACCTCCAGGGATGAGGCTTCCACCCCCTCCCTGGGGAACCCCTTCCAGGCTCTCCCCCCCATCATGCTGAACAACTTCTTCCTAACATCCAGTCTCAATCTACCCAGTTCCAGCTTTACTCCATCCCCCCCCAGTCCCATCACCACCTGACATCCCAAAAAGTCCCTCCCTGGGTTTCTTGTAGCCCTCTTAAGACACTGAAAGGCCACAAAAAGGTCACTTTGGAGCCTTCTCCTCTCCATACTGAACAGCCCCAACTCCCTCAGTCTCTCCTGATTTAGACCACAAGATGACTGGATACTACTCTAGACTTTAGTCTAAAGAGAGAGAGAGAAGCATAAGAAATACACTGACAAAAGGCCCACAAAAGCCACTGCAATTCATCTGCACTGCAAGGGCCAGCCACAGGTAATGTCCATAATCAGTCAGTGAACCTCACCACAACGGGAAAAGCAAAGCTCATGCCTTAAAAAGAGAACAATTGTTCACAATTAATTGTAGGGGAGGGAAACTCTATCTAATGAGCTATCAGTTAGCTAATGCTAAGTCAAACCCAGCTGACAGAAGGCTTTGTGGTGGAGGCTTTGTCCTGCATGTGAACAGCAGCCAGGGTGACAGGAGAGCAAGAAAGCTGAGTGAAGACATCCTCTACAGGCTACCCATCTTCCAGCTTCAGTCTGTCAGACACTGCCAGGCTGCTTTAAGCATGTGAGATACAGAGTGCAGGCAGAGAACAGGCTGAAAGTGAGCAATTTGCTAAGGGAAAAAGGAGATGGGGGTGAGCACCTAACAGCTGCCACTCAGAATTAAATGATGCTAGGAGGATACTTCCCCCACAGTGGATGAAAGAAAGTCTAACAGGGCTGTACAACTCTTCAGTCTGCACTTCTGCATATCAATAGGAAGGACTGGGCTCAGAAGGAAGGAAGGGAAAGAAGGAGAGGTGGAAAATAAATGACCCATCAGGCTACAGAGGGAAAACTGCAAACTCTCCCCACTTCACAGAGAGCAGTCAGGGAGAGGAAATGTCACCTGCAGTCTCTGGACTTTCTGTAAGGTGTTAGCTGACCTCCACCACAGACCACACAGCATTCACTTCCCAGCCCCAAATCAGATCCATAGTTTTCTTTCATAGTGGCTGTGAGAATTGGAGAAAATTCCTGAGTTGGAATTCTCCAGCAAAAGCTTCCTTGCATCCCTCAGCCTTTTCTCCTCCCACACACGTAGCAAAAAAAAGAGTAGGAATTTAGCTTCTCTCTCTTTGGCATAAGACATTGCTTCCTCAGAGGATGGCCTTCCCAGACAGTGCAGGGAGAGAGACACTGACTGTTTAGAAAGAAAAATGTGGGAAAGGGAGGTCAGAGAAGACAAGGAAAAAATCCTCCCATGGTCTTTGCTGAGATTGGTCCTCAGAAGGAGGGAAAAACCAAACCTATAATTGAACCTTCCACTTTCAAAGGACTAAACAAATAGAAACCATTCCTAACATCACCCACTGAGTATATAAATACCATCTCCATTCTGGTAATAGAGGAACTGAAGTGAAGAAAAGGTATCAAGTGGCCTGAAGCTCAAATCAAATCATTTGATAAACAGAGGTTGAACTAAAAGATGTTCAGCTCCAGGCTTAAACTAACTGAAGGGAGGATGCAGTGAGGTAAGAGTTGTCCCTTCTCCCTAGCAGCCAGTGATACAGCAGGAGGAAATGGCCTCAGTTTGCACCAGGGCAGGTTTAGGTTGGATATTAGGAAAAATTCCTTTGCTGCAAGAGTGGTTAGGGATTGGCACAGGCTGCCCAGGGAGGTGGTGGAGTCCCCATCCCTGGAGGTGTTCAAGAAACGCATGGGCAGGGCTTGCTGGGTTGAGAGCTGGGCTTGATCCTCGAGGCCATTTCCAACCTTACCAAGACTGTGACTCTAGGTCTAAGAAGCAGAAGAGGCAGGGTAAGCTACTGCAATGGCTGATACAGTCCTTCCACCCCGACAGCAAAACCCAAGTGCTGATAGAGGAGCTGTACATGTGCTAACTGTAAGTCATGAGGCTTTCCCTTGCAGGACAAACCATCTTCTCCTAATCAACCCTTTTCTCACCCTGTTAGTAAGAGCTACACTGATGAGCAGGTAGTAATGGCTGTTACTATAGTCTGGCTGCCATTCACTGCTCCCCACTCATTTCTCAGAAGCAGAAAGTGTGCACTGAAGCCAAAGGAAGCATAAGGCAAGTCCAGGTCCCAGCACATCACCAACTGCTTGTGGAATGAAACTCACAGGACTTTGCAAAACCTCTGTGCAGATTTATTTTGTCCCAGTGAAATCCACAAATACTTAACAGAATCCTTAACGAGGTGCTTATTAAACACCTTCCACAGTCAAAGTCTGATCATGAGCAGGCTGTGACTGCAGGCTGGAAGGTGAAGATGCAGTTCAATGTATAGTGCATGCTGGTGCTCTTCTGATGGAGCTCACAGCTGTGGGTTCTTCTGCTGCAGTGCAGGTTGTTCTCTTATTCTTTTTTACCTCAATACATCATGTAACAGTCCAGATGGGCTAAAATCCTCTGTTAGAACTAAAACTGGAAAGAGGCAGGTCTAAACTCTAACATGATGCAATTGCCTTGATAGGGTCTATTTGACCAGCTGTGTGAACAGTTGGAGCGAGTTGACAGCAGGGGTGAGGCGAGACTGTGTTCCTGGAGCCCCTGACGTGGCCACCACCAGGGCTGGCTGCAGAATGAAGACTGGGAGAGATTCTGTGCACCATTTCCAGGATAAAGCCAGCAGGTGAGCAATGTGCAAAGCTTGGTCTTAGCTTCCAAGCTACCCAGCTTCCTCCCACGTCAGGAACCATCCGATTCCCTCTGCCAAGTCCTCCCTGGAGGCACAATCTGTCTGACCCTTCGCAATTCTTCCAGACCTTACCCTCACTGACAGCCTTGCAGCTTTTATATCACTGTCAAACTTTCCTCTTTTTACATCTGAGTAGTGAGAGCTGCAAAGCCTACCCCTGCTTTCATAGCCCTGTCTCTACTATCCCTGATACAGCAGCAAAAACAGTCACTGCACCCATAAACATTTCTACTGCCAAACTAAAAGGAGACTCAGGTGACTTGCAGAGAGCTTGGAGGGCTCACATCTCACTGTAAAGCAGGACTCTCAACCAGCACAGATACTTCTGAAGGTAACATAAAATACTTCTCTAATCCAACAAAACCTGAAGACAGGATCTGGTCTGATCTCTTACTAATCACTCCCTTCATAGTTTCTTCCTGACTCTGTTTCCTGATCCCTCTTACTTTGGCAAGGTAGCTACTAAAACACAATGATGTGACTTTTATCTTGAGACAGACATGACATAAAAATCACTGCCAGTCCAGATAGATCTGGCTACGTGCATGCCATGCTCTCATGTCTCTCCCTAGACTCACTACTGTCAGAAACAAGACACTGAGCTCAGTGACCCAGAGGTGGCCATCCTTGTAATTCCTACATCTCAGCCACTCGCTGGGATTTGCTCTAAATTAAGGTACCCACAGGTGAAGAGTTTTGCTTGTTCTGATGTCACAGCTCCAAAAGCATGGAGAACATTCCTAGGTTTATGTCATTTCACCTCAGCAGACAAACATTTTCATGCCTTTCTGGGACAACATTGCAAAGCTGATGTGTTTGAGAAGCTGTCTAAAGAGCCAATAGAATTAGGCTCTCCTGGATCTCATTTAGGCAGAAATAAACTTTAACTTCAGCACCTGTTCTCCTAAGCAATGAGAGGATCACCACGGACAAAAAGCACTTACAATGTGTCCAAACAAGGTGAAGTTATTAATGTGGATCTCCAGTGCTGGCAAATGAACTCACGATTGGCATAACCTGACGATAACAGCAGCCACAGGCCAAATTCTTCACTTCCATATGGTCACCCGGCATGGCTGGGGCTCTGGAGGGCTCTGGAGGGCTCTGGAGGGCTCTTGCTAACAAAGTGTTGTGGGGAGCCACGAGCAGCCAGCTCTGATGACTTAGACTGCGTTGGGCATGGGAGCAGCTCCAGGGACAGAAAGCTGCTGCGGTTCCTTCGGGGAGCTGCTGCAGGTCTACGCAAGGAGCCACAAAGCAAAGCTCACACAGACATGAGAGCTGCTGCACTGGAAGCAGGGATTTTTAGGAAGCATCTAATAAAAGTCATATCCCAACACACCTATCTCTGGCTTACTTTTTCTCTTACAGAGCAGTTCCTCCCTAGGAGCAGAACCCTACACTTGCCCTTGTTGAATTCCATAAGGCTCTCCTTGGCCCAGCTCTCCAACCCATCCCAGGTCCCGCTGGGTGACAGCGGAGCCTTCTGGTGTGAGCCTCTCCTCCCAGCTCTGTGCCATCCCCCACATGCCACGGTGAGAAGCTCAGGCAGGCAGAAATAACTGCACTAAACATAATACAGAGCCATCGAGTCATGATTCTGTGCAATGTTTAGTGCAGTTATTTCTGCCCTACAAGTGATATGTTCCTCTGCAGTAAGACCTGGGGAAGGGTAAGCTCTTTTCCCTTACAGCATTCCCATCTTAATTAGCTTTTAATTATATCATACATCTTCATTTATGATCTTTTAAATGTAGAGTTATTATCATTTGATCTGACAATTTGTCTTCTTTAGTGAAGGAATTCCATCTTCAAGACATCCTTTATGGACAGGCTGCACTGTGAGAGGAAACAGCTTTAAACCCAGGAACCTCAGACCCAGGAGAGAGCAGGCAGTTGTTTGGGAACCATTTACTTGTGCCAGCAGATAGGAAGCAGGCAGGCTGGAATTCCAGTGATGGCCTTGTCTGATTGTATAACAAGCCATTGCCAACACTTTTCCTGGCATTTCCATTGTGTCATTATGTCCCTTGCTGGGATTACTGAGCTCATCTCTCCGCCACCACACTCACAAGACAGCTGAGGAATGGCAGAGAGGAACACTGCAGGAAGAGCCAGCTAACAATCTAGCACCCAGAAAACACTCTGCAGAGGGACTGTTTCCAAAGGCCTGCAGTAGGAGCACTAGAACAGGTTGCCCAGGGAGGTAGTTGAGGCCTCATCTCTGGAGATACTCAGGATTACACTCGACAGGGCTCTGAGCAACTTGATCTAGTGGAGGATGCTCCTGCTGACTGCAGGGGGGTTGGACTAGATGGCCTTTGGAGGTCCCTTTCAATTCAAACCATTCTATGATTCTACTGATTAACACCATCCTGGATGTATGAACTAATGGGACCTCAACAGAGGTGACAGGTCAGGTGTGGTCATAAAGACTGTTGGTGTCTTTTCATGTCAAATCCATGAAGGACGAGAGCAAGCTTTGGGGTGTAAAGGGAATTCTCCCCCTCCGAGGTGTGGAGGACAAGCCAAGAAAGATGCAGCCAAGGATGGAAGTGCTGCATGTGCTGCAGACAGAAAGAGACAAAGGGCCCAGACAAGCCTTAAGAAAGAGCTGCTTTGCTACCAGCATTGCAATGTGCTCACAAACAGTTCACTGTGGAAGTGGCAGCTGCTTGAATGATTCCTTCATCGGAAGGGTTAAGGCAAAGAAATGGTAGCTGCATTGTAAAACTAAGTGTTAAGGCCTCAAAAGGGCTTCCTTCAGTTCTTAACCTGCCTTATGAATTTGCTCTATGATTAAATCCTCCTAGAACTGGATCAGTCAGGAAAAATACTCCCTGAATAAGTCCAGATATAAGTTTCTCCAGCACAGGTCAGATTAATCCCTACCAACAGTCTACTTCCCATCACCTCACTTCTTCTTAGGGATGTGTGCTAGTTTGAAGCTAGCTGGGATATTTTGGTGAGAAGAATTAGGTCCTAGGATGTGAAAAGGAACCAATGGTGCTGGCTGCTGCACTCAGAGGCTTGCTGGGATGGATTAAAAGAAGAATGTAAATACAGATAACAGAGTTGCTCTGTCTGGCTCTGGCTGCCTCCCTTCTCTCCCTAACCTGCTGTCTGTGTGACTAATCCCTCTGCTTCCTAACTCCCCTGGCTGATTCTCCAAACTCACCTTGAAGGTAAGGCAAAGTCTGGGATAGGGTAGAGGGGTGGAAAGGAGGTGGGAGGGTGGTTGGAAGCCCCTCCTGAGGACTCTGGTTTCTGGGAGGGCTGCTGTGTCTCTGTATTACGTTTTTAACTTGTCTATTGCTGTCTGTAGCTGTATGGATTGTAACCATCTGCTTGTATCTCATGCTGAGCTGTAAATATAAACCTTTGTTCTAATTTCCAGCTCAGCTGAGTCTACTCTGGGTGATTTCATAGGAGTGGGGGGACAGGGAACACCCAAACCATCACAGGATGCAACTGGAGGCAACCATCAGCTCCAGCAGGAAGGCTTCTTAACGATCTTGTTTGCTGTAACTAACTGAGTACTTCCACTGCGTGGTGATAGGAGCAATGCAGCACCCTAACAGCTACGTGCAAAGTGGAGTGAGTCACAGCAAGGAGCACAATTGCTGCTTTGTATTTTAATAGGTGTGTTTCTAATCACCTTTATTTTAGTATTATTTTGACCCTCTGGGGGGTTGGTTTGCATGTTTTGCTTTTAGGAAATGAAATCTCTTTAAATGATGGACAGAAAAACCTCCTGGATCATTTACAGATATTAAGGCAGGGGAATTAAACTCTGCAGATGTGCTGCAGCAATTATTGAACATAACTGCTTAAGTAATTACTGTGTTAAATACATTACTCAAATAGGCAGAATACAAATTAAAGCTCCCCTAGCTGCTCTGGGATTCACAGCTTGCTCTGAAGTGGTAATTTTGTCTTTTCTTTGTTGCTTGTTTTCTTTTCTTAACAAAATCCCTTAATGTTCATTGTTCTCTGCTTCTTTTTCTGCTTTCACATCATGCCAAGAATTGGGGGGGGGGGGGAAGATACCTACTCAAGACTAAACAGAAACAGATTAAGAGAGACTAACTGGAAACAAAACTCCTGTTTAGCACAGGATGAGCAGGATGCAGAACCAAGTGGTGTAGAATGGTTTTCTATCCTGCATGCAACTCTCTGACCAAAGGAGAGACAGAAAACTTGCACCTCATTACCATGGGGACAGAACACAGACATCCCAGCAGAGCACTTCAGCTGTGTGAAGTGTTCCTCTTCTCTTAGAATGCTAATCTAGTAATCGATTTGCTCCTTCATTCACAGTGATCCACACTGGATGTCTTACATGGTATGGGCTGGAATTCCTTCCAGGGAGGGTGGTGAGATGCTACAACAGGTTGTCCAGGGAAGTTGTGGATGCTCCCTCCCTGAAAGTGCTCAAGGCCAGGTTGGAGGAGGCCTTGGTTGAATTAGTCTAGTGGAAGATGTCCCTGCCTATGGCTGGGGAGTTTGGGCTAGGTGATCCTTAGGGTCCTTTACAACCCAAACCATTCTATGAGGCTTTTCCCCCTCTGAGTATCTTCTTAATACATTCAGATACTCTTTCTGGTACCTTTTCTACAAACCTCCAGCCAAAACCAAACTACAACAGCACTGCTGCTACTGTGGCAGCAAGAAAAGCTATTCCTTGTTTCCAGATCAGCCCCAGGATGAATGTTAGACCCCTAAAATGACTCAGGAGCAGACACTGAACTGTTGAGAAGAGCCAAACCAACATTGCTGAGTAACATCAGAAGCAAACTTTGTTAGGAAACTAAGGAAAGTGCTGACTGCAGGGACAGGTGGCAATGGAGGATTTAAATGCTGTGTTTTGGCTAAGGCAGCAATTAGCTCCTAAGTTATCTGTGGAACAGATGGTATTTAGGAGGAGAAATGATGGATATATCATTTCATTGGAGTAATTTTAGATAGGTAGATTTGGGAGGAGCACCACACAAATGTAATGCAATCAGTAATCAGCTCCTCTTAAAACTGGAGTACTGTGCAATAAACCCAGGGTGACTTCCTTCAGCACTGCTTATGATAAGGAAAACACACTTTGTTCTGATTGTTAATTGGACAATACATTTAAGACCCCACATTAATATGGGATGCTATTGCTAACCATATGGTAACCAGCAAAATGAAGGTAACAGTTCTGGCCAGCTAGAAATGGGACATGGCATATCCCAACTCTGACTCTACACGGGTGAAGTGTCCAGGTGACACACACCTCAAAGGGGTGAAAGGACAAAACAAACTTCAAACTCTAGGGACTTCAGAGAGTATGAGGATAACACTGAACATGACACAAAAATACTTTGAACCTTGTGCTGCTCCTCACCACTTCTAAACTAAGATACTCACAGAGGTTCACTTCACATCCAGCAGAAAAGGGCTTCTCCCCAGAGGACAATTCCACCAGCGGTGCCTGCCCTGCACCAGCTACAGACAGGAACTGAAAGGCTTGGTCAGCTTGGATGATTTGCTTCTGTCCTCTGAAGCCCAAACAGATGTGGCACAGTCAACTTGCCAGAAGGCAACAAGACCATCCAGAGGGACCTGGACAGGCTGCAGAGCTGTGCCCAGGCCAACCTCATGGCATTCAACAAGGCCAAGTGTAAGGTCCTGCACCTGGGTGGGCACAATCCCAAGCACAGCTCCAGGCTGGGTGGGGAATGGCTGACAGCAGCCCTGCGGAACAGGGCCTGCGGGTCTGGGGCGATGAAAAGCGCCACAGGAGCCTGCAGTGTGAGCACAGCCCAGACAGCAACCCTGTGCTGGGCTGCAGCAAGAGCAGTGTGGGCAGAGGGCAAGGGAGGGGATTCTGCCCCTTGGCTCTGCTCTCCTCAGACCCCACCTGGAGTCCTGTGTGCAGTTCTGCAGCCCCCAGCACAAGCAGGACGTGGAAGTGTTGGAGCCAGTCCAGAGGATGGACTGAGATGCTCAGAGGGCTGCAGCAGCTCTGCTCTGAGGACAGGCTGAGAGAGTTGGGGCTCTGCAGTCTGGAGAAGTCTTGGAGGAGACCTTGGAGTGGCCTTCCAGGCTCTGAAGGAGGCTACAAGAGGGCTGGGGAAGGACTACTGACAAGGTCTTGTAGTGACAGGATGAGGAAGAATGGGTTTGAACTGGCAGAGGGGAGACTGAAACTGGATGTTAGGAAATGGCTCTTTGCAGTGAGGGTGGTGAGAGACTGGCACAGGTTGCCCAGGGAGGTTGTGGGGCACAGAAGCACCAAATACGATCTTTAAAGCACATTTGTTGCTTCTGTGCTCCACAACCTCCCTGGAGGTGTTCAAGGCCAGGTTGGATGAGGCCTTGAGTGACCTGTTCTAGTGGGAGGTGTCGCTGCCTATGGCAGGGGGTTGGAACTCGCTGAGCTTTGAGGTCCCTTCCAACCTGAACCATTCTATGATCCTATGAATGGCCATGGGTAAGGGCAGGCAGCTGACTGATTCCAGGTAAATTCATCCAGAGGGATCTAATGATGCCTACTGAGCTGAGAAGATTCTCCCACTGAAATATTGTGGATCCTTTTTCTGTTGGAGACTGCCTTTCTGCACACATTTTGGGACAACCTTCAACTGAAGTACAAGGCAGTTCCACAGCAGGACCAGAACAGAACAAGAAAATTAGGGACCACAAAGTAGCAGGGAGGGCTACAGGAGTGGCTTCTGTGAGAAGCAGCTGGAACGTTCCCCTGTGTCTGACAGAGCCAGTGCCAGACAGCTCCAAGACAACCCCACCACTGGCCAAAGCTGATAACCTCTTCAATCTGTTATACCACATTAATAATGGGGGGAAAGCCCACCAAACCTGCCCAGCAGCAGCCAGCAGAGAGACAGCTTGTGGGAGAGACAACCCTGCAGAGACCAAGCTCTTTAAACCATAATGAAAGGACCTAAACCGGAATGACCATAACAGTAACGACAGAGGAGCTGGCAGAAGCAACTGAAGGGCTTAGGGTTAGGTCAGTTTGTCTTTAACAGCCTCATTATCATACAGAAATGACACAAAGGGACAGAAATGCAACAAAGGGAAATAAAGAAGTGACAGAAAGGGATCAGAAATGCAACAAAAAAGGCCACTGCTTGCAGTCACACAGCATCCTGTGCTCCTCTGATCCTCTAATACCTAATGCCAAAAGGAACTTCCTCAGGAACACTACAAACATGCCCACTGCTGACCCTCAGGCCTGAGAGCTAACAGCCACAGATGTGTTCTCCCTTTCTGGACTTTAAAGGTGCTCTCCTCTAGGGCCACCTAATAAGCACTTACTCCTCTGCTGCCTGTGATAAATACCTGTGCTACCTCTTCCCATCTGCCTGGCACTGACGCTACACCTCGACAGCGATGGCCAAGGACGGAGGTGGCCTGCTGTGGGGGGTGGAATCAATACTAAAGTCCTGCTGGTGCTTGCACCAGCTGTGATTTAAAAGTCATAGGCTTTTTAATTGGTTTGCTTTTACAAGTTTATATTATCACCCAGATCCTGCCACAACATTAACTGATAAGGACATTAAGTAATAATTTGATGTCAGCTCCCTGACAGCACTTCACAATTATTATTTACATAGCCAGCTCTGATAAGAGCAACTCCTCCATCAAACCCTTCTGCAGGCAGAAATCTCATCAGCTTTAATGCTGCCTACCTGAGCCTCAGAGTTGTCTCCTTTATTGCCTGAAACAAAGATAACTGAGCCTAAGCAATCGATTGTAAGAAGCACAACAGAGCAGCACACACCTAAACCACACTGCACTGCTGCTCCAGTGTGCTGCTGAAATTCAGGCTTCCTAACTTTCAGGAGTCTGTTCCAATGAGCCAGGTTGGAGTGTGGTCTAACCACAGATGGTTCTCAGGGATAGAAAGGAAAGGAATCAGCTGAGAGTTAATTTTGAGAGCAGCTTTTTGAGCAAATTTAATAAATCTTGTTCATTACTTCCTGTAACCTTTAGAGTCTGAAGGTGGAAGAAGAAACATTTACATATAATTAAACATACTTGTTTTGAAAGGATTGCTCTAGCTCTGGCTGGCCTGTTATAAATACAGCATTAGAGAAAGAAAAGCAGCCAGAACATAGAAGCATCTAAGGAAGAAGCAAGTAAAAACAAGAGATTTTTGCCTTGAAACTGCTTATTTGTACTATAATGCATAACAGGTAACTCCTGCCTGAAACAGCATCTCACTCAGGACATAAGTGCTTTCCCTTCACCCTGTCCATCCTTCTCAGAGAACAGGTGAAAATCAGCTGTGTACCCTCATCAAAGCAGGGAAACCCTTCCCTTAATTTGAAAGTTATTAAACCTCAGCCTGGTGAGGATCCCACCTGGAGTACTGCATTCGGCTCTGCTGCTGCCAGCATTGAACTGCATGAGTCCGAAAGTGGCCATGAAGAGGATCAGAGAGCTGAAGGATCTCCCCTGTGAGCATGGGCTGGGAGAGCTGGGGCCCTACAGCCTGCAGAAGAGAAGGCTCCAGGGAGACCTTAGAGAAGCCCTCCAGTACCTGAAGGGAACCTACAAGAAAGCTGGGAAGGGACATTTACAAGGGCTGATAGGATGAGGAGCAGTGGCTTTGAGCTTCAGAAGGGGACATTGAGACTGGAGACCAGGAAGAAATTCTTTACAGTGAGGGTGGTGAGACACTGGAACAAGTTGACAGGGGAGGTTGTGGATGTCTCCTCCCTGGAGGGGTTCAAGGCCAGGCTGGATGAGGCCTTGAATATCCTGGGCTAGTGGGAAGTCTCCCTGCCAATGGCAGGAGGTTGCAACTGGACGACCTTCAAGGTCCCTTGCAAGCCAAACCACTCTGTGAACCTCTTCAAATTTGCACATCTTCAAATAAAATCCAAGATCTCTGCCTGTGACTGTGCTGCTGGGAGAGGACAAGGAGCAAGGGATGGAAGCTGCAGCACAGGAGGCTCCAGCTGCACACAAGGGGCAACTTCCAGACTGCAAGGGTCCCAGAGCCCTGGCACAGGCTGCCCAGAGAGGCTGTGGAGTCTCCTTCTCTGGAGCCTTTCCAGGCCTGTCTGGATGTGTTCCTGTGTGCCCTGAGCTAGATTGGATGGTCCTGCTCTGGCAGGGGGGTTGGACTGGATGCTCTCTTTGGGTCCCTTCCAACCCCTGACACCCTCTGAGCCTGTGACTGGAGCAGGAAGTATTCCAGACACCTGAAATCTTCAGGGATTTGAACCTGGCTAGCAGGGATTAAAATACAAACAGCAAATCTACCTGGAAGAATCAAATGCAAAGCTTTCCAAGGCTGATCATGTCAGGCTTCAGGGAATCCTGGGCTGCTTCCATGCATTCTGAACTTCAAAACTTAGACCCACATTTCACATTTTCTGGTCACAGTTTGGTCTAATTAAGATGCTGATGAAATGGTTACAGGTTCAGCAGGCCACATTACAGTTCAGTGTTGATTTAATTCATGTCTTTCATTTTGTTTGGGGTTTTTGTTCAGTTTATTTTGGGTTGGTTTTTGGTTGTTTGGGTTTTTAGTTTGTTTCTGTGGCAGCAGTGTGCCCAGGTGGGCAGCAGAGCCAATGGCATCCTGGGCTGGCTCAGGAGCAGTGTGGGCAGCAGGACAAGGGAGGTTCTTCTGCCCCTCTGCTCAGCACTGCTCAGACTACAGCTTGAGTGCTGTGTCCAGTTCTGGGCTCCTCCATTCAAGAGAGATGTTGAGGTGCTGGAAGGTGTCCAGAGAAGGGCCTGGAGCACAGCCCTGTGAGGAGAGGCTGAGGGAGCTGGGGGTGTGCAGCCTGCAGAAGAGGAGGCTCAGGGCAGAGCTCATTGCTGTCTGCAGCTCCCTGCAGCAAGGCTGTAGCCAGGTGGGGTTGGGCTCTTCTGCCAGGCAACTAGCAGCAGAAGAAGGGGACACAGCCTCAAGCTGTGCCAGGGGAGGTCTAGGCTGGATGTTAGGAGGAAGTTGTTGGCAGAGAGAGTGATTGGCATTGGAATGGGCTGCCCAGGGAGGGGGTGGAGTCGCTGTGCCTGGAGGTGTTGAAGCCAAGCCTGGCTGGGGCACTTAGTGCCATGGTCTGGTTGATTGGCCAGGGCTGGGAGCTAGGTTGGACTGGCTGAGCTTGGAGGTCTCTTTCAACCTGGTTGATTCTATGGTTCTACATTTCCCTGTTGCTGGGTCACTGGGGTGGGATTTGTGAATGGTCTGCCTGCACATTCACTTCTCATAGCTGTTTGTTACTGTAAGCTGCCTCTTGAACAAAACAGCTCCACGCTTTGTGGATACTGAGCATGTACAAACCTCACTGCATTAACACAGAGCTGAGGAAGTAAGCAGAAGAGCTGGAGGCAAGCAAGCTGTTAAGACCCCAGATGGCCCATGCAGAGAAAAAAACAAAACCTAAATCTTTCCATGACAGGAAGATATTTGGAGAAGTGAAAGCTGACTAACTGCTTGCTGCAGGAAATGGTACCCAGCTAATCGCATTAGCATGTGGGATTCCACCGCAAAGGGCAGGCCTTGTCACCACGTGAAAATTAAATCACTGATGCTTCAGAGCATCTACAGCCTCATCATCTCAGCTTCTGAATGGCAGGGATGCTAATTCAGGGCTCTGTGCCTTTTATGAATTGCAGCAAGCAGCCAATTCCACTTAGAGTTTAACCATTTCAGTTGCACCTTCAGCGCTTCAGCACACATCCACCTTCCTGCCGCGCCTGGGACATTGGAAACTAACAAGTGCAGAAGAGTGAGAATCCATCGAGCAACAAAAAAACACCCACACAGCAGGAGGCACTTTCCCTGGTCTGGTAGTTAGCCACTAATTGAGTTGGGAGTCTCTGGAATTGACACAGAAAAGTTGGAGGTGCTGGTAGAGAGGAGCTGAAGAAGAGGAAGCAGTGTGCCCAGCAGAGCCAGTGGCATCCTGGGCTGGCTCAGGAGCAGTGTGGGCAGCAGGACAAGGGAGGTTCTTCTGCCCCTGTGCTCAGCACTGCTCAGGCCACCCCTTGAGTGCTGTGTCCAGTTCTGGGCTTGGAGGTCTCTTCCAGCCTGGCTGATTCTACGATTCTGTGTGTTCACAGCCTGCTTTCCCACTCAGGAAGGCACAATACTCAGTGTTTTTAATAAGAGAGATAGAAGTTAATGAAAGAATATCCAAGGGGAGTCACTGCCTGATCACAGGAGCAGATCTTAGACCAGCTGAAGAGCCCTCAGTGCACTCACAGGCAAACCTCACCCTGAATCTCGGTGCATGCAGGAGGTATGGTTGCCTGAGCCAACCACTTCTGAGCAGGGACAGAAGGATTCATAAAATGGTAGGGAAGAGACCTCTGAAGATGATCAAGGCCAAACCCCCCACCAAAGCAAGCAGCACCTAGGGCAGGTCACACAGGAATGGATCTTAAGGGCCTCCAAAGTCTCTCTGGGCAGCCTGCTATAGGGCTCCATCACCTGACAGCAAAGAAGTTTTCCTCACGTTGAGGTGGGACTTCCTGGGTTCCAGTTTGTATCCATTGCTCCTTGTCCTATCGGAGCACATCACAGAAGAGAGCCTGGCCCCTTCTTCTTGCCCCCCACCCTTCAGAGATTCATAAACACTGATCAGATCCCCTCTCAGGCTGCTCTTCTCCAGGCTCAACAGCCCCAGGGCTCTCAAGCTTTCCTCATCAGACAGATGTTCCACTCTGTCATCCTCACAGCCTCCACTGGACACTCTCTAGTATATCCCTGTCCATGCTGGATAGCATTGGAATAGAGCAACAGGAAAAAATCTGTGTCCACCCAGGTCAGACTAAGAAAGATGAAGATTTCTGCCTCACCTGCTCAAAGTTTTTCACATCATATATTCAAGAAGCTGACATTTAAGTTTTGCAGTGTAATTAAATAAGGTTATTCTCTGCATTACTAATATGGATTTATTGCCTAAAATAAAAGCCTAATAAAGCCCAGGTTGTAAATCTGCAGGCTGGATACAGCTCTAAGTTTTATTGCTACCTCTGTTTTGCTTGCTTTGATAAATTGTTGTTGAAAAGCAGCAAAGCTGCCAAAAGGTAAGAGATGATTTAATAGATTTTTATGATGCTTTTGACTATGTTTATTCAGGCACAAAATATTCAGTGTCTCAGGCTCCTGCATGACAGGAATGCCTCAGCTTCCCTTTAAAGCAGAATCATTTTCTCTTGTAGTCAAATGTCTCTGTAAGCACTGAAGGCAGAAGCAACTTGCTTGGAAAAATCATTAGATTGCATTTTAAGACAAGAGAGGGGCTGGGACGTTCAGTTCAGCTCTTAATGTCAAGGTCTCTTCTGAACTTTGGAGGCACTGGAAGGTGAAGCACTGCAGAGCACTCAGCAAATCAGGTCCCATTCTGGCATGCCATAGCTAAGCCATCAGTGCAACCTCTGACTCAGGCTCTGCTCCAGTGCATCTATTCTTTTATTAGTGTGAGCAGAGCTCAAGGACCAGGGACAGCTCAGCATCAAGGACCAGGGACAGCTCAGCATCAAGGGTCAGGGACAGCTCAGCATCAAGGGTCAGGGACAGCTCAGCATCAAGGGTCAGGGACAGCTCAGCATCAAGGACCAAGGACAACTCAACATCAAGGATCAGGGACAATTCGGCATCAAGGAGCAGGGACAGCTCAGCATCAAGGGTCAGGGACAGCTCAGCATCAAGGACCAGGGACAGCTCAGCATCAAGGGTCAGGGACAGCTCAGCATCAAGGACCAGGGACAGCTCAGCATCAAGGACCAGGGACAGCTCAGCATCAAGGACCAGGGACAACTCAACATCAAGGACCAAGGACAACTCAACATCAAGGACCAGGGACAATTCAACATCAAGGATCAGGGACAATTCAGCATCAAGGAGCAGGGATGACTCAGCATCACTCCATGCTGGATTTCAGTGAGAAAGGGGCTTTTATACCATTAATATTGTCTCCTCCTCCACATTGCCAATGAGCAGATGTTGCTCTGAGTATTAACTCAGCCAACTAAGGTCAGAAATTCCATTATGTACTATTTTAACTTAAAGATTGATAAGGTGAGAAAAACTGCTTCAGTATGTGACAGGAGACACATAGCCATGCCTGGCCCTAGGAGTGTTCTCAGAGAAAGAAATGTGGTTACAGAAGTGGGCCTTATTTTAAGGCCAAAATAAAACTAATTTTCAGTCTCAAGCACACAAAATCTCCCAATCACCCTCTGGAAAATCGAGTCTCTCACAGGTTTGCAAAATGACTACATGAAACCAGTAACACTTTCCCTCCAAATGTCCTATGCTCACTAACACCTGCTTCTTTTTACAGCCTGCTCTGAAAAGCATTCAACTGCTATCAGCAACTGTAAGCTCTCACACTGACAAATACTATCTATGATCCACTGACTTGTCAGCTTAACATCACTCCCTTTACTGCCTCTCCAGACTTGCCATTCCCTGTAGGACAATCTCTCTAAAGAGCAGCCACTTGATTGATGTATTGAAACTCAGTTTTTCTGCAGCAGTTCCTGTGTGGACAAGCTTTGAAAAATTGTTTCTACTGCTCAGAAAAAGGAAGAAGCAAAAATATCTAAACCAGCCTCAAAACAAGGAATTTTCTGAACAAAAGACCTTCAATATTTATGCTCCAGAGGAATGCTGCCATGCTGCTTGCTTCCCATGAATGGGCTCCAAAAGCAGCACTTATCTACTGATCACTCAGGGAGCCAAATCTTGTCCCAGAGTCATTGCACTGGAATTGCTCTCTTCAGAGAGAGGAGGAATTGCAGCAAGCCAGTTTAATACAAATCCTAATCACTTAGAACAATTCCCTAGGTGGGCATCTGTCTGGCTTTTTATCTGTTACTGAAGTGCCTCCTTCAGAGCTGCAGCCATGAAGGCCATCATCTACTCATTTTTTGAGAGCTTGCTAGAACCAATATTCTTAGTCCAGATGAAGTGCAATGAAGCATTTCCTTCCCCAAAGGGAAGTCTTCCACTTAAACTCTTTGATGCCAACTAACCTTCACATCTGCTGCGTCCCCATCGACTGCAACCACTTCATAGGACCACAGAATCAGTCAGGGTTGGAAGGGACTACAAGGATCAGCCAGTTCCAGCCCTCCTGCCATGGGCAGATTAGGCTGTTCAGAGCCTGATGCATCCCAGCCTTAAACACCTCCAGGGATGAGGCTTCCACACCTCCTTGGGCAACCCCTCCCAGGCTCTCACCACCCTCATGCTGAAGAACTTCTTCCTAACATCCAGTCTGACTCTCCCCATTTCCAGCTGTGTTCCATTCCCCCCAGTCCTATCACTATCTGACAGCCTAAAAAGTCCCTCCCCAGCTTTCCTGTAGGCTTCCTTAAGATACTCAACTTGGCACTCCTGCAGAGTGTCTGAGGAGGCAATTCTCTCCAACAGAAATACCACTGAGTTTCCTCTGCCTTCAGGGGAAGAGCTGTGTGCAAGCCTCATCCTTTACACATGTGCAGGAGAAGAGGAGCCTTTGTTTCTTTGCTGCCTATGCAAAATTATGCAAAGTAGGTCCAGTTCGGATTTTTTTTTAAGCAAATGAGGAGTCATTCCACTTCCCACTTGAAAAAAGAAACCACATCTCAAAACTCACTATGGAAATAAGTTTGGAATTAGTCATCACTTAAAGCATGATCCAAAGATGTATTTACAACCCCATACTGCGCATTAGCAAACAGCAGAACAAAGAATGGGTTTGGTTTGCTGTCCTTGAACACACAGGCATCAAAGAGGTGACTCTTTGGGTTTTTTTCCTCCAAGTAAAATGAAATTGTTTCTTCTTGACACACATTACACTACAGAGACAAAGAACTGGAAATGGAAATGGTAAGCACTATCAATTATCTCATAGCCCTCACTTGCAAGGCCCTGGGAGACACCAGCACAACAAGATGAACATCACTGCGAACTCAGAATAAAGATCAAGTCATAGAACAGCTCAGGTTGGAAGAGGGCTCAGAGACCTCAGGCCTCTTAGTATCTGAAGGGGGCCTACAAAAAAGCTGGGGAAGGGCTTTTCAGGACATCAGGGAGTGATAGGGCTGGGGGGAATGGAGCAAAGCTGGAGGTGGGTAGGTTCAGCCTGCACATGAGGAGGAAGTTGCTGAGCATGAGAGTGGCAAGAGGCTGGAATGGGTTGCCCAGGGAGGTGGTTGTGGCCCCATGGCTGGAGGTGTTTAAGGCCAGGCTGGATGAAGCTGTGGGCAGCCTGCTCTAGGGTAGGGTGTCCCTGGGCATGGCAGAGGGGTTGGAACTGGCTGCTCCTTGTGGTCCCTTCCAACCCTGCCTGATTCTGGGATGCTATGAAAAGATCAGCCCTGGTAGAAATGTAAATGAATTCTCTGCTTAAGTGTTTGCCATCTGAATTTCTGCATGTCTCAGTTTAACTGAGGAGTGATTGTCTCTGCAGCTGAAGGATGAAAAGATGTTACAGGCAATATTGCAGGTGATCAGCCATGCTGCAGGCTGGTTCCTGGGGCAGGCAGCACCCAGTTCTATCAATCTCCTGCCACTGACAAGCACTGCTCCACCAAAGATTTCCATTTCAAAGCACTTGACAACTCTTCAGCTGGCTGCTGCTTTGCTTTTAGCCCTGGTTGTGTTTCTAGAGGAACTCCAACCTCCTCACCATGGGCAGAGACACCTCTCAACTAGACTGAGCTGCTCAGGGCCTCATCCAATCTGGCCTTGAATACCACCAGGCAGGAGGCATCCACACTCTCCCTGGGCAGCCTATTCCACAGTCTCACCACCCTCAGACTGAAGAACTTTCTCAGCTCCAGTCTAACCCTGCTCTGCCTCAGCTTCAAACCATTCCCCATCCTTGCTTTGTGTCTAGACACCTCCAGGAAAGGTCCCTCTGCAGTCTTCCTGGAGGATCCCTGCTGCTCTTGGGAAGCACAATGCAGCTGCAACCACACAAAGGTTCCTGCCTGCATTTGACATTGAATTCTAATAAAGATTTCTCAGTGTATTTGACATCCACCTCAAAACTCTTAGTTCAAAATACTGAGTCAGAAGTCAAGAGACTTTTTTGAGCCAGCTTTCAAACACTGGAACAGGCTTCCCAAAGGGGACACTGATGCCCCAAGGCTTTTGATATTTAAAAGGCATCTGGACAATGCCCTTAATTTTGGTCAGGGAATTGGGCCAGATGATCAATGTAAGTGCCTTCCAACTGCAATATGCTATTCATTCAGTCATAACTTGCCCTCTGCTGCACATTACAATAGAATAGCATCAGCCAGGTTGGAAGAGACCTCCAAGCTCAGCCAGTCCAACCTAGCACCCAGCCCTGGCCAATCAACCAGACCATGGCACTAAGTGCCCCAGCCAGGCTTGGCTTCAACACCTCCAGGGATGGTGACTCCACCACCTCCCTGGGCAGCCCATTCCAATGCCAATCACTCTCTCTGCCAACAACTTCCTCATCACATCCAGCCTAGACCTCCCCTGGCACAGCTTGAGGCTGTGTCCCCTTGCTCTGTTGCTGGCTGCCTGGCAGCAGAGCCCAACCCCACCTGGCTACAGCCTCCCTGCAGGGAGCTGCAGACAGCAATGAGCTCTGCCCTGAGCCTCCTCTGCTGCAGGCTGCACCCCCCCAGCTCCCTCAGCCTCTCCTCACAGGGCTGTGCTCCAGGCTCCTCCCCAGCCTTGCTGCCCTTCTCTCAACACCTTCCAGCACCTCAACATCTCTCTGCAATGGAGGAGCCCAGAACTGGACACAGCACTCAAGCTGTGGCCTGAACAGTGCTAAGTACAGAAGAACCTCCCTTGTCCTGCTGGCCACACTGCTCCTGAGCCAGCCCAGGATGCCATTGGCTCTGCTGCCCACCTGGGCACACTGGTGACTGAATTCTAACCAACTGGTTATTGGTTAATGCTGGCTCAGTCTAACCAAGAAGCCCCAATTTTGCCAAAGGTAGTTACAAAGTCAGGAGCTGTTAGAGGATCTGTATTTGTTCTGGATGTGGGCAGATTCTCTTTTCTCTGTAACCAAAGTTGGTACATTTAACCTTCTAACCTATCCTCCTCATGCAGAAACCCAAACACATCAACAGCACTTGACTATGCAATTCAAGAAGCAGGAATCAATAACTGAGTGTTGTTTTCTTCATGCTTGGAGGTGATTCCATCTTCTAAACATTCACTGTGCCAATTCTCTGCTTGATTGTTCTTGCTATTCTTTCCATAACCCAGCATAAAGAAACAAACAGCATTTCTTCATCAACATCTACAGAGCTTCAACAATTCAGCTGACCCAACTTAGAATCACAGAATCAGACAGGGTTGGAAGGCATCACAAGGAGCAGCCAGTTCCAACCCCCCACCATGGGCAGGGACACCCTACCCTAGAGCAGGCTGGCCAGAGCCCCATCCAGCCTGGCCTTAAATACCTCCAGGGATGGAGCCTCAACCACCTCCCTGGGCAACCCATTTCAGCCTCTCACCACTTCTCACATCCAGCCTGAACTTGCTGAACTGTATCCTTCAGTGCAAAGTTTCCATGAAGGTTCTGGCATGGAACACATCAAAATTACCACATCCAGCCAAATGTGCAAACAACGCAAGCACATCACTGCTGCACACATCAAAAGCCTGTGCCTGTCACCCTAATTTAATTTAAAAGGATGTAATTGGACTCATAAATGCAAAAAAACAGATGACAAACCACCCAGCAGATGACACAGCAACATCTGCCCTGCTGGTGGAGGATAAATGTACTCGACCTCTAATGTGATCAAGCATATGGAGCCAGAGGAGCAAAGTGAAGTGGTGGAGAGTGCTTATCACTTGTTCTTTTGGGTCCTGAAAGACAAGCTTTGCAATTCCTGCCTTGCTTCTAGAGCACTTCTTGTGCCCAGCTTCTGCAGAGAGCAGAATTTTGGCCAGAGTCCAGCTCAGAGTCTAAGCCAAGATCTGAACTTCTTCTATGATTTTAAAGAAGTTTTTCTCTTTGATTTTTGTGTTCACTTCGGTGCCAAAGGGTAAGAAAAACTTTTCACAACTTTTAAAGCCAATAGTCTAAAATGAGACAAATATCCCCAAGCTACCCAGGGAAGTGCTCAAGTCACCATCCCTGGAGGTATTTAAGAGACATATAGATGTGGTGCTCAGGGACATGGTTTAGTGGTGGGCTTGGTAGCATTAACAGATAGAGTCCATCTCAAGGGTACAATGTTAGAGCTCTGTGCTGCTTTAGTGTAGGCTGCTGTAGCTTTGTATAAATTGATACCCTGCACTGCTCAGATTAAGGACCTTCAATCCATTAAACACAAGTTCCATTAATGCTGAACACTGAAAAATGCCTGCAGGCAATCCACTGCCAGGGATGTTGATAAATCATCAATGGCCATAAAGCTGTAAAGGAGAGTGCCAGGAGGCTGGAGCCAGGCTCTGCTGGGTGCTGCCCAGTGCCAGCACAAGGGGCACTGGGTGGAAGCTGAGGCAGAGGAAGTTTCATGCAAACATGAGGAGGAATTTGTTCCTTGTGAGGGTGAGAGAGCCCTGGAACAGGTTGTCCAGGGCTGTTGTGGAGTTTTCTTCTCTGGAGACAATCAAAACCTGGTTGATTCTATGTGTTCCTGTGTGATCTGCTCTGGGTGATCCTGCTGTGGCAGGGGGCTTGGACTGGATGAGCTTTGGAGGTCCCTTCCAGCCCCTGACACTCTGTGGCTATGTGAAGCTTCTGTAATTCTCACCACAGATGTATTACAGAAAGGATGCTTTAACCACTCCTGACAGGCATCCTGTTTGGAGCAATGAATAACTGGAGAGGAAATCAGGCACCAGAATAAGACTTTATGTGGCCTCTTGAGCAGGCCTGGCATTGGAAATATTTTCTAAACAAAGCAGTGCTGATGCAGTTGGACACCAGCTCAGCAGGGTCCTGCATAAACTGACAAGGCAGAAGCAGTTCACCTCTGCGGAGGAACAGAGGCTTTCAGGCTGCTGCAGTGGGCAGCATCTCACCACTGAAGGTTGCTGCTGTGGCAGGATCTCCCACAAAGCTGTCTGAAACAAGACACAGCTCACTCTGGGGAGCTGTTTCTGAAGCACATCCCAGGATGAACCACAGAATGTCAGGGGCTGGAAGGGACCTCCAAAGCTCATCCAGTCCAACCCTCCTGCCAGAGCAGGATCACCCAGAGCAGATCACACAGGAACACATCCAGGTGGGTTTTGGATATCTCCAGAGAGGGAGACTCCACAATGTCCCAGGGCAGCCTGTGCCAGGGCTCTGTCACCCTCACAGGGAAAAAAATTCCTCCTCATGTCTCCATGAAACTTCCTACGCCTCAGCTTCCACCATTGGCCTTTGTGCTGGCACTGGCATCACCCAGCAGAGCCTGGCTCCAGCCTCCTGCCACTCACCTGCACATCTTTATGACCATTGCTGAGGTCACCTCTCAGTCTCCTTTTCTCCCAGCAGCACAGCCCCAGCTCCCTCAGGATCTCTTCCTAACAGAGCTGTTCCATTCCCTTTGTGGTTCTGCACTGGACTCTCTCAAGCAGTTCTATGTCCCTCTTGAACTGAGGGGTCCAGAACTGGACACAGTGCTCCAGATGAGGCCTCAGCAGGGCAGAGCAGAGGGGCAGGAGAACCTATCTCGTCCTACCAACCACAGCCCTTCTATTCCACCTCAGAAGGGCACTGGCCCTCCTGGCCACCAGAGCACATTGCTGGCTCATGGTCACCCTCCCATCAGCTAGGATGAGTCACAGCTCAGATCTGGAAAGTTTCCCTGGCTGCTGGTGGTAGATCTATTGGCTTTGAAGAAGAAAATGGTAACTTTTTTTGGACTCTGGCAGCTAGAAAGGTTCTCAGATGTATTTTCAATTTCCTAAACAAAACTTAACTCCGAGATCTCTTTCATGCTATTTGCAGCTGAAGGATTCTCTGTGATCTAGTTCAGTTCCCTTTCTCACAATCTAAAGACAGACACAAAGAGGAAAAATGCTGAAAAGAGAAAAGGAAAGTTCTCTTGCCCTCCTCCTGGGGCAAAGCAGCAAGGGAAGGAGAGAAAGGTGACAGGGCCAGAAAGCAATTAGGATGTGCTTTTCTCAGGAAAAACCTTGCAACCAAAGGCATGATCAGAACCCACAGTTCAGTCACTCTTACATTTGATCCTGTCAGCAGTGCCATTGCAAGCTCTAAAGAGGCCAGAAAGTGAAGCACATCAGGTGAGAGGAAGGAAATCAAATGACTTAGCAGTGAAGACAAAGCCTACAAGAGTCCATAAGGACAACACTCACTCTGCAAGTGCCAGTGATGGCATTGCTGTTGATTTTCCCATCCCCACAGCTCCAAGCATCTAGGCAGCAGGACTCACTTCCCAAGGAGTGTGGACTCCCAGTGGTTCATCCATTTAGCATGGAAAAGGACACTCTGCAGTTCTGGCAACCCCAACATCAGAGTGCTCTCCTTACAGCTGGAAACTGAGCATGCCGCAACCAAAAGAGGCTCCTTTTCAACTGACTCTTGCCACAGCCCTGCAATATGTACAGCCAAAAGGCCTGGAGGCTGAGGGCAGGAGAGGTTGGATTACCTGCAGGTAGAGGCTGGGTCACTTGCAGTTAGCCTGGCTTAAATTAACCTCAGAACAGACCAAGAAAGGTATTGAGAGATATGACCAGAAGCACTGTGCAGTGATGAGCGATGAAGAAGCACAAAAGAGAAAGCTCCTACTTTTCTTCAGTACCACCACTACATCTTCTCAAAACAAAAGGGTCAGAATGGGTTTCCCTTAACCACAAAACGATTTTCCAAATATCCAGGTGGAACCATCCCTCTGAATCAGCTACATTGGTCAGCTGCTGGCAAAATAACCTGAAGCAATTCAGGAGCCAGAGTGTAGTTTGACTCAGCTGTCTGGACACAAGGCATAAAGCAGAATAAATCTTTGCAGACTTGACTAGTGCTTGCGTTTGTCCTTTCCAGTCCATGACACAGAACTAAGGAGGAAAGAGGAGGACAGAGGAATGGAGAAAGGGAAGTGAAAAAGCAGAGGCATAAGCAAGGGTGAGGGTGAAAAGGGTTTCTACCACATCCCATCTATTTTGTGTTTCATGCTTCAGCACTGAGGTACAAGAGAGCCACACATATGTTCTTATTTACTGCCGGAGCAGTAACGGCTCTGACAACCCCGGAGAAGGAACAAGGGTCAAGACAGCATTAAACCACTTCAGTCGCTTTGTCCCAGCAGCGAGAGAGTTGGCTGGAACAAAGCTCTTTATGTGAATTAGTTCTGCTTTCCGCCTTCAGACTCCAAAGAAAGACAGCTCACTCCAAAGGGCTCAGCACCAAATCCATCAGAGTTTCTCCCACTTCCAATTCAAATGCACTGCTGCCCTCGGTGTAGCCTGTGCTAAAGCATCACCTCACCTGTCTGCCTCTGCCTTGCTTCCCTCATCCTTTAGAGCAATAAGCAGAACTCAGTGAGGCAGAGGTGTTCCGAGGGCCCTGGCCAAAGCCTGTGTCTCATCCTCACAGGCTGCCATTGCGGATCTGGTTCTTTTGAGCACATAGACTGGCCTCAGGCCTCACAGCTCTGCCTAGTCAGAGAACCACAGAATCATTCTGGTTGAAAAAGACCTTTAAGGTCATTGAGCCCAACTGTGGCATGTTTCTCAGGTCAGGAAGGAGTCTACACTTCAGATTCACAGACTGCATCGTGTTGGAAGGGACCCAGAAAGGTCATTTTGTCCAACCCCCTGAAGTCAGCAGGGACACCCCCAACTAGATCAGGTCCTCCGACAATGACCTGGAGTACCTAATGATTGCTCTCTACAACTACCTGAAAGGAGGTTGGAGAGAGGAGGGAGAGAGCCTCTTCCCCTGATGGCAAGCAAGAGGACTAGACCGAAAGGATCCAAGCTGTGCCAGGGGAAGTTTAGGCTGGGTAATAGGAAGCATTTCTTCACCAAAAGGCTATCAACATTGGAACAGGCTGCCCAGGGAGGTGCTCAGGTGCCTTACGGACCTGGTGTTCAGCAACATAGTTTTGTCATGACCTTGCAGTTCTGGGTCAAGTGTTGGACTAGATGATCTTGAAGCTGTCTTCCAAGCAAAGATATTCAGTGCTTCTCTGGAGACAACACTGTCCTTTTTCAAAGCTCCAAAATCCACGGGGATGTGCATCAGCTATCCCCTGGACTCCAAGATTGAAACGTCAACAGAGTTTAAGGCAGAGGTTCTTTGTCTGATTCTCACTTAGGTTCTCCTTCAACAAACCCACTTTTTGTTTCAGCAGCACAGAGCTTTGGCCAGGTTCCAAAGTTTTGAAGAAGGAAGAATTCAGTGGCCTGCTGCACAGCTAATTTATGCAGACATTACTGCCAGTCTCACGGGCAGCTACCAGCCTCACTGTGAGTCAGGCTAATAACTATCACCAAGACATGATAATTTCATTTACCATTAGGAAACCATCTGGCGCCTTCGTTCCTTGTTGTAACACAACGCCACTGCTTCCCTCAGTCCACTCTCATTAGAGCAAGACAAAGCAGCTAAGGAAAAACATACACACAGATGACAAATTTATCCTCTCCATCATCTCTGTGCTGCTCCACCCAGAACCTGTGCTCTTGGAGATTCTGGAGGTAGGAGGGGACCAGTGAAACCTGAAATGAGCTCCTCTCTAATGATGCTATCTACTTCATTGAGTAGTCTCTAAATCAGAAGTGTAGCATTGTAGCTACTTTTTTCACAATGGCTGCATGTGATGGATGAATCCAGCCCAGCCCTGATCAGTTGTACCAGTGGTTAATCACTCTCAGGCTTAAAAATATGCACCTTATTTCTAGTCTCAATTGCCTGACTCCAGCTCTGAAACACTGCTTCTCCTTAGGCCTTTTTCTGCTAGATTAAACAGTCAGCTGCTGTCAAAAGCCTCATTTCCATTAAGGCATCTACAGACCATGGTCAAGTCCCCTCTCAACCTTCTCTCCAGCAGATTAAACAGACTGATCTTCTTTAGCCTCTAACTACAATGCTTATTTCCAGACCTACAGGCATTGTTCTGCCTTTGATGAACTCTTCCCAATGTTAAACATATTTCCCAAGTGCAGTCACCAGAACAGGACACAATAAATAGTTCATTAACATTTGCCCTAATGCCCCCATCAAAAGGCACCATTACTTCCTACTTGATACTCACTTGTCTACTTCTCAGAGAACATCTCCTTTACAATCCTCCTTCAGCTTACAGGTAAAGTACTCTGAAATGACTGTAGAGAGAGGATATTTGTCCCCTTCTTTTCCTTGCACACTACGAAGGAAACGCACACAACTCTTCTGTCTTATCTACACCATCTATACCTTCCCACACCACCTCCCTCCAGCATCACCTGAGTCACTTGTTTTATTTTTCAGATAAGTTCTTTGTCTTCCTTCATCAATTTCCTGCTCTTTGGAGCTTTTTACACTATAATGCAGTAGTAGCACCTCTGAGCTGCTCAGCTCCAGGATTCCTTTCTAGGGCAATTCCAATTACAGTCTTATTTTGGAGCATCGTCTTCTACTTCCATTTCCTTCATGTAAGGAAATTACATTCTTGAAGTAATTTGCTGATAGAAAATAGAAGCATATTCTGAGAACACAGCAATGGAGCTCTATGGTGTTGGCCAGAACTACAGCATTCTGTCTTCTGGTAACTCAAATTCATTAGGTCAAATTACCTAAGGCTACCAGACAGCTCACTCTAACGGACAGCCTACACACCAAAGCTTTGTCTCACATTCCATGCCATATATATTTAATAAGCTTTTATTTCTCACACTGGTAGCTCCAATGAACTGCACTTACAACAAGCAAACTTCAATTTCCACCTGGGAGTTGCTTCAGAGACTGATTGAATCAAATGAGATTGCATCGTTTCCATTTCTCTTTATTTTGGGGCTTGATTTTTTTGCTTGTTTGTTGCACTACAATAGTTGTAGCTGCTTCTAGTGCTTAAGTTTGGAACCATTCCATGATGTTAATAACAGCAATTAATTTATGTACTACTACAGAAAGATATCTGGATTAATTTGGTTGCTATCTGGAACAGAAGTTCTTAACTATCAGTGCTTTTCTGTGTCACAAAACACTTACTAATCAAGATCTGTTCACACAGAAAGCTCAGAAAATATGTTTGTTCAACAGAATAACCCTAACTTGGCCTAAAATCAATCAGCTGAGGAAAGAAACCCTGTGCTTTGTTCTGACTTCTCTTTTTCATTCATAGCAAAGGAGAAGAATGTTCATGTGCTAAAAGCAACATCACATTACGTGATCTGAAACCAGAACTACTGTGTGTAAGCCTGGCTTAGCTTACTTCAGCTACAAGCACTCTGTGCAGGGTGTGCAGTTGCTATTTCAGCAGAAGTGAATCCTTTAGTTCCCTGATACAACATAGCAGATGAGCACAAAATATACCTAAATAAATAGGAAGTGAAGAAGAAAGAGATCAGAGAGAAAGAACTGGGCAGAAAAGGGAGCAGAAGATGGATACGCGAAGGAGAAAACCAGCCAGAGAAAGTCTCTGTACACTTAAAAGCCCCAGAGATTAGGCACACACAAACAAAACACCCAAACCAACCAACCAAAGCAAAGAATAAAAGAGAGAAAAGAGGATGGAGAAATAAAATGAGAGATAATGAAGCGTGGGGAGAAGGAAAACTAAGCATTAAGATGACGCAGAGAAAAGTGCTTCTGACAACTAGAAGGAAAGACGCCGCAAATCTAAACTTGCTTCCTAATACTTCAGGCCACAGATCAAACCTGAATTAGAGCAACTTCAGACTTTCCTGACAGACAAAAATGAAATTAAAGCACTGCACTCTTTTCTGGTAGCTCAATAAATACCTTGTGTCAACTCTTTATGTCTTGGGACATAAATCATTTGGGCTCTTTTCAGAACCTCAGTCTTTAAGACTTCCAATGATGTTTCCTTTCATTGCTTCACATATTTCTTGACACCAAGAAGTGTCCAATTGATTAGTTACTTCTATTAACTTCATCAGCTCCTTTTCCAATAAGTGTTCCTGGGGAACCTTCCCAACGTATGCAGCCCAAAAGAGTCTGAGAGGTTGAAGTGGAATTGATTTTTATTTCCAAGTAGAAGCTGAAAGCCCAAAAAGTCTATGTAAAATTTACAACTTTGCCTCAAAGGTGATCAGGTTAAACAGGGACTATTTAGCCTTGATATCAAAACAAATCTGCATTCATGAGAGAAACTGAGCACAGCCTTCAATTTCTGCACCAGGATCCAAGTGGCCTTGGACCTCTGTTTGTCTGATTTTAAATGCCAGAGTCACAGACACTGCAAAGCTTGAGGTGACAGCACAACAACTCACGAAGCCAGAACATACTTCAAAGCCTTCAAAACACACCAAAGAGCAGGCAAATATTGTCAAACACTTCTCCAAGCTGGTTGGTTCTATGATTCTCTTTGGAAGATCCTAGACAACTCTGTGCTGCCAAACAAAAGGAGTTACAGAGCCCTCCTCTCCCTTCACACATGCTGCTCACTAACTCTCCCTTCACACATACTTCTCATTAATTCCAGCTCACTTAACTGCTTGATTAAGGTAGAAATCCAAGATTTCCCTCTAATCCAGCAGCTCATTTCACTGTATTTGCAAACCTACTACCTTACTACCAAGGTGAATGGAATAGAACTGGAAGAATCAGAAGCTTTTGCATCAACTCCAAATTTCTCTTAACAGTTTCTCCAAAGCATGAAGTACAAAAGGTTTTCCTCAGTCCATCCTTAGAGTGTGGTTGCTTGAACAAAAGACTGCAGTCAAGTACAATGCTGTTGGGCTGATACTGTAACTCAATTCAGCAAAACTCATTCTTGTTCATGGCTGCAGGAGATCTGCCTGAACTCAGAGTTCAGGTTTCTCCACCTAATTCACTGCTATAGATCCCATTCTTTAAGCAAAAAGAAAAACCCAGAGAGAAGTTGTGGTTTATTTCCCAGGAGAGATTTCCCATTCAATTCCTTTGCTGTCTAGCAAACCCTAAATAACAAACAACTTTCAGTTGCTTCTGACAGCAGTGGAATCCTTTCTGTTGCACAAACAGAAGAAGAATCTCAAGCTACAGAGCCTTTGTTTTGTTGTGTGTTAGTTTTATGCTGTTCCAGACATTGCAATGAATATTTGTGAATCACAGAGTTAGAAATGGATTCAGCTTTGCTCAGGGGGGTCACAAAACCCAGAATCCTGCCCAGGGTAACGTCAGCCACTACTTGAGAACAGCAGGGTGTCCACCCAGATCTCCAAACTCCCCAAAGCCAGAAGCTCCACAATGTCTCTGGGCAACATACTACTGAGTTTAGCCAAATAACTTCCTTTTTCCTTAGGTCACGCTGGAACCTCCCTTGTTGGGAAGTGTACAGCACTGCACAGCTTTGCAAAGAGCAAGACTCCATCTCTTGAGGTCAGCTCCTGTTAGTAGAAAATGCCTGGCAGAAAACCCCCTCCTGCTTGATGCCAAAAACCATCCAGCTCAGAGTCTTAACACTTCAGCCTCCAAGCAGCTTGGTGACCCTTGCTCAGGTCTGTTCAGGCACTGCGCAGCCCACGGCTGCTCACAGTATTTCAACACGGAATAATCACTCTCCTTGATTAACTGACTACTGAAAGCTTCGCAATGGGGATCCAGCATCTTTCCAAACAGAACATAAAGCTTACCTTGAAGAAAGTCATGGTTGCTCCATCTTCAACTGCCCCATACTCTATCTTTGTCTGCTTGGCCAGATCATCAGCAGAGTCGATGGGGGACTCCATCCGTTCCACTGTCAGAAAGGCGGCTAGGTTAGCAGTGTACGAGGAAATGATGATAAGTGTGAAAAACCACCAAATGCCTCCCACTATCCTGGTGGAGAGGGCTTTGGGCATGAGCTCAGAACCTAACGAAAACCAGGGGAGAAAGATGAAACCAGCGCACAGAAAACAGTTCATCAGCGTTCAGCACTTTTTGCCACAGTGGGGAGAAGGAATTCACTGTGCAAAAAAATCTCGACAGCTACAGGTTTACATCTACTGCTCATACAGACACACACGACTGAAATGGAGAATAAGAACTGATTACACTTAAGACAAGATCTTTTTGGAGCTGTGGGGATCAAAGGATAGGAATGGGAGACTCTCTGATCAGGCTTGAAGTCTAGAAATAGATATAGATATAGCAGCTCAAAAGGAAAAGCAGTTACATGAACTGGCTTTCCAGAAAAAAGGGATAGCAATGGGAGACTCTGATCAGCCTTAAAGTCTAGAAATGGATCTACAGCAGCTTGAAAAGAAAAGCAGTTACATGAACTGGCTTTCCAGAAAAAACAAAGGATAGTAATGGGAGATTCACTGATCAGGCTTAAAGTCTAGAAATGGATCTATAGAGATCTATAGCAGCTTAAAAAGAAAAGCAGTCACATGAAGTGGCTTTCCAGAAACACTGCTGGCTGGCCTGAGCCTGGAAGTGAACACTCATATAGAAGCACTTAACACAGTTCACCTTCAAGGCACTACATTAATATTTTTTTCAAGGTCTGTTGGGGTTTTTTTGGAGGGGGCAAAAAAGTCTCTTGAGTAAATAAAAAATAAGCTCTTGAGGAAAGGAAGGGATATGAAATAAAAGCATTTCATACCTGAAACACAAAAATCTGCCACCTGCTGTCATAAGAAGCTTTTGCCCTTTATCATGGCTCGTTGGCTGCTGGATTAAAACTGAGGAACTTCTCCCATCTCTATAGTTAGCCCCACGAGTTCAGATAAACATGGGTGGCAATGCCACACACTTGATTTGACAGAGCAGCAATGGAAATATCAGATCACTATGCATAAACTAGATAAAGAGAGATCATAATGCATTGCTGGAGTTGCCTGCTCATGGCTCTGAAGAATGGAGGCGGAGAGAGAGAGACACTGTGCAGCAATTTGCATGATTATTAATGCTAATTTAGAATCTAATGAAACAAATTGAAGCACAAGAACTCCTCTCCTGCCTAATTACCAAAACTGGAAGAAAAATCCAATTCAATGCAATTTAAACCATAGATATTGATCACGGAGTGAGCACCTATGGATCTTGAGCCATAAAGTCAGAATCCGGTGGAGTTTCGTTTTTGATACTGCCAAATAAACGACTCCAGGCTTCACTGTCAGAGCTTTTTGAAGCATCAAGAAAGTTGTTTTCAAAGAAGCATTTTCTTTTCATAGCCACTGCACCGTGGCACTTAATCACTTTGTGTTAATTGGTCGCTAGGATTGCGTTTGAATTCCCTGGGTAAAATGGAATGAAGGCAAGATGGACTATTTTATTCCCATTAAATTGTCATGTTTAGATTGAGTTATTTAAGGAACTGGTCCAGCAAGGTAACACATCTTCAGATAAACAAAAGATTATGCCAAACTGTCAACGGCGATGCCAGAGAAAAACCCAAAAGAACAAAAAAGAAAAAGAACAGAAAGGGAAAGGGGGAGGAGAGGGGAGAAAAACAGAAAAGGGAAGAAAACCAAAGAAAAGGGGAAAAGAAGTGGTATCATAACTGGACTATCGTATTCCAAAACAGCCCATCTTACCCTGCAGTTCATCTTACCCTTGCTGTTTCAAACAAAAAAAGCTGACAGACTGGGACATGACAGCCAACTCCAGCGCCAGCCTCTGCCTAGAACTCTGCAAGGAAAAAAGTAGAAAAGTACCTTTCTGATGGAGTTGCTCCTAGGCCCTGTCAGTCACACACTCAGACACCATAACACTAACAGATTTTCCAATAAGCCCACCACCACCATCATCATCATCATCAAACTCTTTTAATTACTCTCATTTTATTTAAAGAAAAAAAGGGGGAGGGGGGGGATAAAAAAGGAAAAGAAAACCAAACAACCAACCAAAAAAGCATCATCCATAAAGTCAGAGCGGGCTGGGAAGAGGAGAGTGGAAACCTTTGCCACAGGTGGGTGCCCCAATTACCACAAGTCGATACCTTACCACGTCTGACACCGAGTGCCACCTAGGCAACAGAGCCTGGTTAGGGGCTGACTGTCATGTACCCAAGGTAACGTCATGTCCAGCACTATATCCCACAGTTTCCTGGGAGCGAGGGGTGTCAGCAAGACATGGATGAGTTCCCTCTATCATGTATCCTCCAGCGCTAAGCAGATGCTTCCTAAAGCAGCAGCACTTAACGCGGCTGCAGCCTAAGCTCTGCCGTCGGTTCCGCTGTCACCATTAGGTGAGAACTCCTACTTTAGATCCTTTAGATCAGTTTAGGCTCTGGAGAAATTCGTTCTCCAAAGCAATTATCCCAAGTCAAGACTGATTTCTCCAGCTTTCAGATGGTGCCTGTGGAAATCTTTTAGAGGATGGACTGAGGCAAAGGGAAACCAATGCGAAAGCAAGGACAGAAGGTAGCCTCGATGCTGAAAAACTAGTTTGACTTCAAGGAAAACTACTACCCCTCAAAGATATCATTTGAGCTCAGTGTTTTGGTTGGGGTTTTTGCCCCCTCTTTTGCCCTTTTTCTTTTTAAATAAGTCCAGGTCATTGCTATGTTTTAAAGGTAAAAAGAATGTGGCAAGGAAAAACTACAGATGATACAGAATGTACCTCAGCTGAAGAATTTTACTAAGACAGTGCCAGCTACAGCTGGAGAACTCTCATCCTCCAGAGGTTATCTTTTACAACTGACATCTTTCTTTCTCTTTTAAATCCCGTTTTGCCTCTCAAGAAATGTTTAGATGCTAGGGACTTGAATACCTTTTTCTTGCAAAAACTGAGGTGTGTGCCTCCTCCAGAGCTCTGAAGAAGCACAGAGCCACACGAAGGAATAAAACTCAGCATTTGTAGTGCTTCAGACAACCCTGAGAGCTGGGGATGGAATTCAAAATGCCTCTTTTCACTCAGGATCCATTTTTTTGGTAGCTCTTCTGGAAGCAGCCACAATCTGACAAATGTGCATTTAGAGGTTCTGCTTGAGCTAGAGCATTTTTAGACACCTGTGGTTATAATCTGCTTGATACTAAACACTTAGCAAGGCAGAGATGAGTTTTTATATCTGATGTGGAATCTTGATTGCTCTTTGCCCTTTACTTCAGGTTTCTCCTCAGCATAGTGCACTCTTTTTTTTGCTGAGGGCTTAGGGACTCTCTAAGCCTACAGACACAACACATGGCAGAGTATTTATTCCAGTTACAGCAGAGCTTCATGAACTCATTTGGTTATTTAAAACTGGGATTTATTCACAGCTGATATGCTTAGGGTGGGGAGTTTTAAAAATGATTGCTCAGGTGTATGCACAAAGAACTCTGCCAGCATGCAGCAGCTGCTGATAACATTTCCAGCTGCTGATAACATTTCCAGCTGCTGATAACATTTCCTTTCAGTTCTTTTGTGATATGCAGTGGTTATTTTTTCCAGAAAGAAAAGTTGCTCCTCTGGGGAGTTCTTCACCAGAGCTAACAACCTTTCCTATCATGGCCTGCCCAGTGAAATGGCAGAACAAAAAGCTGAATCTGTGTTATTCAAACCCTGATGGAAAAGGGTAGTGAAACAGGGATGTTCTTTGGCAGATCTACATCACTGCTATGCCTTAAAAACAGCAGGAACGTGGGAAGGGAAAAACAGAGATTATAAGGAATGCACCTTAGCTTAAGCACTTGACTGACAGTGCTGGTTGCTGGTTAGCCTGGGATACATACCAGGTTATTATACTGGTATACAACTGGTTGTTGGTTAGCCTGGCATAAATACCAGGTTATTATACTGGTATATAACTGGTTGCTGGTTAGCCTGGTATAAATATCAGTGTATATATACTGGTATGTAACTGGTTGTTGGTTAGCCTGCTATAAACACCAGTGTGTATACATTGGTATATAATTGGTTGTTGGTTAGCCTGGCATAAATACCAGGTTATTATACTGGTATATAACTGGTTGCTGGTTAGCCTGGTATAAATATCAGTGTATATATACTGGTATATAACTGGTTGTTGGTTATCCTGACATAAATACCAGTGTATGTAGGCTGGTATAAATACCAGTGTATTACAGTGGTATATAACTGGTTGTTGGTTAGGCTGCTATAAATACCAGTATATATATACTGGTATATAACTGGTTGCTGGTTATACACTGAGCAACATGCCCACACAGTCAACATTTTTATCATCAGCAATGGCATCAGTTTAAATCTTTAAGATTTAAACTGACAAGACAGACTTTAAATCTCTAGGAATGGTCATTTGGGTTAAAAACATATATGTGTGCCTGTGTGTGCATATATAACAGAGGTGTATATACATAATCATATAAATACCTATAAAGAAACATGGGTATATACATAAATATATAGAGAAGTGTACATATGGATATATAAATGTGTGTGTGTATATACATGTGGCTGGAAAGAGTTAAAACTGTGTTTCCATTTTTATTTTACAGACAAAATGTGTCTGGTGCTGAAAGAGTCCTCAATCAAAATCAAATATCAGAGGCATTTACATTATGCTCCTGCTCGACAAAGACGTTTTGAGGTTGTTTAAATGAAGCTAATGGAGAGTTTGGCTTTTCTACTTGTGCAGCAATGCATCTGATTCTGTTTAGAAGAGAAACTACTTAGTTATGCTGTACTTTGAAGTTCTAAATATTTCATCTGTCTTCAGACTTATTCCTAAAGTGGAATTTGAATGCATAGAATGATAGAAGAGCTTGAGTTGGAAGGGACCTTAAAAGATCATCTAGTTCCAACCCCCCTGCCACGGGCAGGGACAGCTTCCACAAGGCCAGATCGCTCACATCAAGAGCTGGTTCATGGTTACATGCACAGAGGCACCCATGCAAGTGACTTGCACCACAGAGCTGTTACCCCCAGCAAAAAGTGGGACATGGCACCCAAGAGAGAGAGCAGACTGAATCGTATACCTTGCTGCATGAGAGCTCCAACTCCAAACCAGAAACTATTTAGCAAGGTAAAATTGTTTTCCACCACGTCTGAGTCAGGGTTGCAAGGGTGTGGATTATACCACTCATAGGGACTAAACCTGTGGTAATTGACAGAGAGAAAAAACATAATAAAAAAAAGAAGAAAAAAAAAAAAAAGGGGGGGGGGGGGAAATAAAGAACAGATTTAAAATGCAGCCAGCAGAAAGTCTATCCAGCAAATCTGCTGCAAAAGAAAAAGAAAAACAAGAAAGGTTATAAAGAAAATAGTGACTGGGAGTCTTCACAGCATGACTTAACAGCAACATTAAAGAGAAAACTAAGATTTATAATAGTGCTGCATTATAAATTGCCTCTGATAGGTTCTGAGTGCCACCTGCAAGCATCAAAGCATTTGCTCTAGTAGCATCAGTACAATTAAGGGCACTTGGTACCATTTAGGAGTAGGTCCTTATAACCAATACCTCAATATTTTGCATCTTGAAAGAGAAGGTAAATGCCTTAAATCACAGTAACATAACCAGAAAAGGAGGGGGGAAATCAGACAATAAAAGGGTGGTTTTTTTCTCAGCAAAATTATAGATAATGAAGATAACAGAAAATAGTTGGTGGCAACAGTGGCATCATTAATCACTGCATGAGGAGATCAAACTGTAAGTCACAGAAAAACAAAAGAAAGTAAAATACATTAAAGCAAATCAAAGGAATTGCATCCTGTCCTGAGAGGTGCACAGCAGCATCCCTGGAAAGGCTTTCCAGAAGCAGCTGGGGACACTCACGAGCACCTTGCAGGGCCAGGCTCTGAGGAACTAAAACAGCATCAAACAAAACAAAAAGCAGAAGAAGAGAGAGACAATGAAATTAATTATCACCAAAACAAGGAGGAGAAAGGCAGTAAAATGATGCCTGAGTTTGGTCATCCATTTCGAGCAGATTATGCACAATCAACCTATTTTAACTCATGACTTTGACACTGCTGTGCATTGTGCTGGGTTCACACCTAAATATTACTTTACCAAGTATAGCTACAAGAAGCAAACATGTCCAGGTAAATTATTCCACTCAGTAAGAGATTTGCAGTTCTTTCTCTTCCTCATCAAATCTTTGCACAGCTTTAAATTTTAACTCCCCTGTGCAGGCTTAGTTTTGTCAATTAAGAAATTGAATCCTCATGCCTGGCCACAGTTGATAGGGACTTTGATTCTGTGCTTAAATCCTGTATTCAGTATCAGAGATCGGAGAACAAGAGAGATGAGCATCCCAAATTCACAGCACAAGAGTGAGATTCCAGAGCTGAATTACCAAATCAGTGCAAATGTATTTTCCTAATTTCTCAAATCATTAAAGCCACTCTGTTAGAAACCCTGGGCCAGGCATCCACTGCCTACCACACCACCCCAGCCACCTGAGGGGTGCAGCTATCACTGCAGAAAATGCATTTTTCATGGCAACATTTCCCATGCATCAAAACCCAGACCAAATCAAACCTCCCACTTCTGCGCTCTCCATGCAAGGTTAAAACACCTCTCGCCTTAAAAAGTCTGTGCTTGACAAAGAAAGGTTTCATTTGCTTCCCCAGAGGAATGGGCTTGCCATTCCAAAAGAAGCTGATTTGGGTTCTAATTAAACATTGTGACCCGAATTCTTCTGCTCCTCTGTAGGAAAACTTAGTGAGGAGTTTGCCATCTCATTACAGAGATAAGCATCTTCCACGTCATTGTGGCGTCAGCCTGACAGAACTTGGAAGCCAGGGACTCAGTGGAGCTGAAGCAGGTCTTTATGTTCTTCTGCTGAGAGATACAGGAAGATTAAACTAGAAAATATCTTGTTCTTGAGGCCAACATTTGCTAAAGTAAACACACTGCAGAGATTTGTGGGTGCGATACAGAAACATCTATCTGGAAATGGTATTTCTGGTGGCTGCAGTTTCACTGAACAATCTCAGGCACAGATTGATAACTTTACCTTCTTGTCTGATATCTTATCTTGTTTAATTATGTCTATATTGCTAAGAAAAGCAGACAAAAAATGGTTCAGATTCACAAGGAAAGTAAGAAGCAACCTGACACAAGAGATAGCTTTAAGGAAAGCACTCACAAGATTTAACTCGCAGGATGTCAGGGGTTGGAAGGGACCCAAAGAGATCACCCAGTCCAACCCCCTGCCACAGCAGGACCATACAATCCAGCTCAGGGCACACAGGATCACATCCAGACAGGCCTGGAAAGGCTCCAGAGAAGGAGACTCCACAACCTCTCTGGACATCCTGTGCCAGGGCTCTGGGAGCCTTACAGTCAAAAGGTTGCCCTTGTGTTGAGCTGGAACCTCCTGTGCTGCAGCTTCCATCCATTGCTCCTTGTCCTGTCCCAGGGAGCAGTGAGCAGAGCCTGTCCAGAGGCCTGACAGGCTGCAATCTGAGTCCTAGGACTCTCCATCTAGGACTCAGACATATCCTATAATTTAGGTTTTATTCTTCAGCCCACAGCACAGGATGTATCTTATTTTTCCTGCATGGATGCTTTGGAATGTTTAAGAATGCATTAAAAAGATATAAGAGGAAATAAAGAAACCCAAACTGACCTATTATAGGCAAGTATTGTCCTACCTCATTTCAATATCATACAATCAGAGAACAGCCCAGGTTGGAAGGGACCTCTGAGATCATCCAGTCCAACCTTCCCACCATAGCCAGGGAAGCTTCTCAGCTGGATTTGGCTGTGCAAGACCTCATCCAACCTGGCCTTAAACATCCCAAGGCAGAAGGCAGCCACAGCCTCCCTGGGCAGCCTGTTCCAGAGTCTCATCACCCTCACACTGAAGAACTTCTTCCCCAGCTCCAGTCTAACCCTGCTCTGCCTCAGCTTCCAACCACTCCCCCTTGGCCTGTCTCTAGGCACCCTCCAGGGAAAAACCCTCTGCAGCCTTCCTGTAGGATCCCTTAACAATCTCAAGCTACAGAGCCTTTGTTTTGTTGTTAGTTTTATGCTGTTCCAGACATTGCAATAAGTATCTGTGAATCACAGAGTTAGAAATGGATTCAGCTTTGCTCAGGGGGGTCACAAAGCCCAGACCCCTGCCCAGGGTAACATCAGCCACTACTTGAGAACAGCAGGGTGCCCACCCAGATCTCCAAACTCCCCAAAGCCAGAAGCTCCACAATGTCTCTGGGCAACATACTACTGAGTTTAGCCAAATAACTTCCTTTTTCCTTAGGTCACGCTGGAACCTCCCTTGTTGGGAAGTGTACAGCACTGCACAGCTTTGCAAAGAGCAAGACTCCATCTCTTGAGGTCAGCTCCTCCAGTAGAAAATGCCTGGCAGAAAACCCCCTCCTGCCTGATGCTATCTCTCCCCTGTCTCTTTACAAATCTTAACATGTTCTTCAGCCTCCAAGCAGCTTGGTGACCCTTGCTCAAGTTGCACTGGGGAGCCCCCAACTGCTCACAGGATTTCAACAGGGTATAATGAATGCTGATGTGGGAATAATCACTCTCCTTGATTAACTGACTCCTGCTAATGTCAATGCAGAACTCTCCAGCTCAATCAAGAAGACAAAACAAAAAGGAAACTTCATTGCTGATACAATTCTGAAGGCAGATCTCCCTGATGGCTGACAACAGGCACCCTTCCCATTTTCCCATCTCTATTAGTGTTTCTTCTAACATTTCAGATACAGCCTCTTTAGCTCCAACACCTTCAGGAGTCTGAAATACTTGGGGGGATAAAAAAAGAAAAGTGAGAGAGACACAGCTTAAATCTCTACCAAACCTGTGCTCTGCTTCTCCTCTGGGCTGCTACCCACTGAAAAACTGCAGTTGTTCTTCCAGAACTTTGGCTGGTATAAGATGTACACAGGGAGGGGAGATCTGTGTCAAATAAGGTTCTGCTTTAGGGACAATTGCATGATGCTAGAAATCAACACCAGTATGGCTCGATGAGCAGATTGAAGTCTGCTTCAGAGCCACAGCATTTCATTTGCCAGTTGTTTGAGACAGACTATGATGTACTTAAGCTCTGCATGGATACAAAGCTTGCAATAACAGAGGCTTAGTTTTGCAGGGCTGCCAAGTAAAAATACTACTATTTATATAGAGAGAATCATAGAATCAGGCAGGGTTGGAAGGGATCACAAGGATCAGCCAGTTCCAAACCCCTGCCATGAGCAGGCACACCTCACACTAGATCAGCCTCATCCAGCCTGGCCTTAAACACCTCCAGGGATGAGGCTCCCAGCATCTCCCTGGGCAATCCCTTCCAGTCTCTGACCACTCTCATGGCAAAGAACTTCTTCCTAATATCCAATCTGGATCTCCCCATTTCCAGCTTTGTTCCACTCCCCCCTATCACTCCCTGACATGCTAAAAAGTCCCTCCCCAGCTTTCTTGTAGGCCCCTTAAGAAACTGGAAGGCCACAGTGAGGTCACCTTGGAGCCTTCTCCTCTCCAGACAGAATACATCTGTATCAAAAAGAAAAAAAAAGAAAACAAGCCCAACACAAATAGAAAACAGTAACAAAGTGCTCAGTTAATTCTCTAATCAGATACTGGAGTGTGCAGTGCAGCCCCTGAGTGGGAGGGAAGAGAAGAAATGATCATAACCAGTGTTTGATGAGAGGGAATGCAATCCTGGGTCTGGCACAGCTACAGAGAGGCAGGAGTGAGCAGTGCAAACAAAGACTGAGCACACTTCATACCATGCTATCTGGGAGCAGAGCTTCTCGGTGCTCTTCATGTTGCAGTGCAGTAAAGGAGCCTCACTTGAGCAAAAGTGCTTCTCTACAGCCTGTGGAAGATGGCATGTAGGGGCAGAAAGCAGAAAACATCTCATGAGATCATCCTTTGGGATTCTAGAAGGTTCAGGTCAATACTAAATCTTGCCAGTCCTCCAAAGCAAGATCAATATTGAGACCATCAACAAAGAGATCCATTCTTAGGCATAAACTTTCAGTGGTCTAGAGGGAGAATGCTGCTTTTAGCCTCAACAGCAGTCCAGCCTCTGACTGCTCCCTGGTTAGGCATCAGCTATGCTCTGCTGCTAGCCTCCCAGGCTGACTTTTTATTTAGCAGCTTGATTTGGTACACTCTGAGCACAGGAAGTCTTCTTGCTATGATGGTAAAAGATTTTGTACTTTAATCTTTGACCTGCCGGAGCCCACTGCACCTCTGCACTGCCCACAGCTGGAGGCAAACTCAGGAACAGACACAGGCCTAATTCTGCACAAACTACAGCAGGGTCTTCAGGTTTGGTCAATAAAGACAGACACAATCTGAGAGCCAGAGGGCTCAGCCTAGCTGACCTCCAATGTGGTTCTGAATGGAAATGATTTCAGCTCTCCTCCTGAAAGGTGTGGTTCTGCCATGCTCTGTACAAATTGATTCCATTCAAAGTGCACTCTCCAACTGAACCCTCCACCAGCTGAAGCTCCAGCAGCTCTCAGCTCCTCTCTGATACTGTTTTGTTGTAAAAGCAGAATTAATAGACATGCTTAATGCAGACTTCAATACCTGGAGTTGAAGACCTTTTTAATTGAAAGTCTATGTTCTAGAGAGCAATACAGCTTATTAAAGAAGAGAATAAGCATAAGCAGTGCAGATCAGGGGGAAGAAAACTGATTAGCAAAGTAATATTTGCCTTATTTTTTTTTCTCCCTTTATTCCCACCCAGTTCTTGCCAAGGAATATTGCACAGAAGTCAATTTAAGCCAGTTGGGAGCACACAGTTTCATCCCTTGTGGCATGAAGGCTGACTGACCCCATTACTGATATTTTACACACCACTGAAGTTTTCTGTGCTGAAAAGAGCAAAAGAAGCATGTCCTGGCCTTAAATCATGCTCAGCATGGTACCTGTTAAATTCCTACAGAGGACTTTCACCCAAAATCTCCCCAGCATCTCTTTCCAGGGTGTGGGGAGGTGCAGGCATCTCCTTCCTAAGCTTTTGCCTAAGGATCAGCAAAGCACAGCAGCTGAGATCTTGAAACCACAGACTGCTACTGAGTATTTACCTACAAATCCATCATAGCTCCCAGTTACTATTACAGTGCCTGTTTGAAAACCCATACTGATAACTCCTCATCCTTACCTCACACACGATCCTGTCTCCCATTCTGTCCCAAATTGGGATCATTGTAATGACTATGGATAGGCTAAAAACCAAATTCAAGTTTCTATTCTGCAGGATAGTTTGCATCTGATTTTGTTTGGTCTACAACTACCTGAGGGGTGGTTGTGGCCAGGAGGAGGTTGCTCTCTTCTCTCAGGTGGCCAGCGCCAGAACGAGAGGACACAGCCTCAGGCTGTGCCAGGGGAAATTTAGGCTTGAGGTGAGGAGAAAGTTCTTCACTGAGAGAGTCATTGGCTACTGGAATGGGCTGCCCAGGGAGGTGGTGGAGTCACCATCCCTGGACCTGTTCAAGGCAGGATTGAACGTGGCACTTGGTGCCATGGTCTAGCCTTGAGCTCTGTAGTGAAGGGTTGGACTTGATGATCTGTGAGGTCTCTTCCAACCCTGATGATACTGTGAGACTGTGATACTATGATTGCATCCTTGGTCTGATGCAGACAGAATGCTTCTGTGCGTGGAATTGTGAGTAATGCACACAGCAGAAGGGGAGACTGATTGTAAAGAAATATGCTGCAAGTATGACTTAAAGGATTAATGAGGTTAGTAACTGGTAGCTGTGTTTATTTTGTTTAAATGACATCACTTTGAGTGATACACCAAGCAAACAGGGCTGCTGCTGTGGCCTTGAAAATGAACATGTAAATCAGCATGGGGCAAATGGGGCTACAGGAACGTTAGCTAGGGCACAAGCTATAAACCTACCCACTCTGTGGCTCAGGGATATACTGCCCAAGCACAGAGAGCACACACAACGTGCATCTTACCCTAGCACTGCTGCAGACCTGACAAATAAAACTGGGTACTTTTCTTGGGATAAGGGTGGTGAGGAAATGTAAAGAGACACAACCACCTGCTGCTCTTGCAGACATCTCTCTTGCACAGCCAGCCTGAGAAGGGGGCAGACAACAGCTTGCACTGCAAAGCCCTTAGCACAGGGACCTCCCAAGTGGTAAGGCTCCATCCTAAACCCTTGCACAGACCTCCCAAGTGGTAAGGCTCCATCCTAAACCCTTGCACAGACCTCCCAAGTGGTAAGGCTCCATCCTAAACCCTTGCACAGACCTCCCAAGTGGTAAGGCTCCATCCTAAACCCTTGCACAGACCTCACAAGTGGTAAGGCTCCATCCTAAACCCTTGCACAGACCTCCCAAGTGGTAAGGCTCCAGCTTAGGAGCACAATTTGAGAAATGAAGGACAGAGCCTTACCCCATCCTCATCAGCTGCTGGGCATGCTGACCAGTACTGCTCCCTGCTGAACACAACAGAGCACCAAGGCATTGGTGTGAGACAATCTTAGCTCTAGCACATTCCACATTCTCTCAGTCACCACAGCAGGGAAAGAATGATTCCAGACATTGTTTTTTAGGGCTTCTGTACAAGACTTTCCTCTCAATCCAGATCTTGCTGCATCAAAAGCACCACTCAGATAAATCACAGTATTCAAAATCTTGTCAAGAGTATCCAGGATGTGAGACTGTTGCAATACTCAACAACTGAATGTGTTTCTTCTTCCCCCTACCAAAGCCTGCATTTCTTTTTCTCTCAATTGTACCTTTCAGAAAAATTAAGACTTCTGTGTGGCTGCTTGGGTCTCAGACCTGACTCCTTAGCTCACCCCATCACTGGGTGGTGACAGAGCCTGCCACGACCTCTGCCTGCTCAAATGGCCTTGGCAATGCCTGCACTGTGATCATCTTCCACATGATCCTCCTTGGCAGAGCCACTCTGCTTCTCCTCCTCCCTGACAAGCAGCAGCCACCTAACACTGCTTTTATATACCAAAATAACCCCCACCATCCACCTCTCCACTGGAACTTAATGTGACTGGCTTTTTAGATAGATAAAAGACTAAAGATTTCCAAACCCAGGGCATATCAACCAAGCAATCCACCCAAAGTCTAGAAAGGCACAAGATTCGTGTGCCAGTTGTGTACCATCTCTACAGAGCTGTGGCCAACAGCTCAACCCCTGTCCCTTTAAATGCCTTACAGGCATTTCAACTTCAAACACAGACAGGATGCTGCTAAATCAAACTGAGACAGGGACTGCAAACAAACATGTAGACTATTGCAGGATCAGGACCAACATCTCCCCTGTATGAATAAAAACATCCTGTCCCTTTTCGCTAGAGCTTTGCCTTCCTCAATATCCAAAGCATAAATCCTCAGTCAGCTTATGAGCAAGTAGCACAAAAAACACAGCAAACTTCTGTTATAAGCAATATATAAAAGGTAGGGAAATAAGATGGGAAGGGAAAAGCAAAACAAAATGACAACCAAAAAAGTGGCTTGGATGCAGCAAGTGAGCTGCGAGGGGGCTGCTGCCTGTGCTGGAGAAGGCTGCTCCCAGCAGACTCCCAGCAGACCCAGCCCAGGACACAGCTAAAGCCCTCAGCCAAGACAGTGGCACCTCTGGGAAAAGGTATTTCAGGAAGGGGCAAGAACTGGAGGCAGAAAGAGAAGAAGAGGGAGAACAAAGTGAGGAAGAGTAGAAGGAACCCAAAGGCGAGAGGAAGAGGAGGTGCTCCAGGCACAAGAGCAGCCCACGGAGAGAACAGGGGAGCAATTGTTTTTCTTGAAGGACTTCAAGCCATGACAAAGCTCATGCTGGAGGGGGGGGAAAGGTGAATGAATGAGAAGGAGCAAGAGAGAAACTGCTACCTACTGATCACAGACTGCCCCTCCTGCACCCCTACAGCTCAGGGGTGGGCAGAGGAATAGGGAGAGAAGGAATGAAGATGGGAAAGGGAGGAGGAAAAGTGGTGTCTCGGGGTTTGTCTCTGTTTGTTGCCTTCTGAACCCATTTTAGCCCACAACAGAACCAGGTAAACAATACTCTGAGCTTTCTCATGCTTTTTTCTCCCCTTGTCCTGCTGCAGAGTGGAGCAGGCAAGGAGCCAGGTAGGCATTTGGCCTTTAGCCAAGGTTAATCCTCCACAACATGGAACTGCCTCACTTCTTCTAGTGAAAATCCTCCCTTGGGAGGTGAGATTTGAGTTCTGGTCTGAGCATCTGTCCTCAAGAGCACCGAGGACCTTCCTTCCATGCTCCATCCACAAGCTACATTAACACTTAAATACTTCCTCACGCAGCTGTTCTGGAACTATTCAGCAGAGCTATGCTCAGGTAGTCAGCAAAAGAGAATATTTCAATGCAAATCCCTCCATGTAGATGGCAGGAGATTAGTCAACAACTCAATATATGTATTTTATCAGCTTGAAGGTCACACAGGAAAACCAAAGAGCCTACACACAGACCACGGCTTCCTCTACAGACTTCATTCCCTTCATCACCTCTTTCACTTCTGTGAAATCTTAGACACATTCCTCTCCCTCCCCTGCCTCTCCAGCTACTTCTGGGATATTCACAGACTCCTCAAAAGTGTTCTACACAAATGAAAGAGTGATACTATCATGATATGCATGAAATGAACCTAAGGAACCATGTAATCTTCTTGCTGCCATCCTCCTCAGCTCCCACCCTCCTCCGCTGTTTGTTGTGCTCCCTTGTTCTGGCACGTCTAAAATTAGGCTGCTTCTGCAGGCAGAAACCATGGCTCATGTGCTTTGTGAAGTCTGTAACGTGGTTAGTCCTGGCTGAGAAACACCTTCCCCACTTCAATACTTCTCAGGTTTTCAAAGGAATATTCCTCCCCATAGGAAAAATAAAAGTCTCTCGAGTTGAAAGCCAGAAGTGCAGTGCTCATGGGAGTGCACTGGAGAGGAGCACTGCCAGGAGCTTTCTATGCTTTTACCTCTCCTGCACACAACTCTTTCTGCCCATGGCTCCATAAAGGGCTCTGTTAAATGCATTAAAACTCTACTGCACCCTTGGTATTCACCTGGGAATGGAGAAAGCCCACGTTCAAGTTCTTGTTTGTCTTCAGCCAGCAACTGACACAAAAGACGCCAAAAAACCCTTTTATTCCCCTTCAAGGGGTTCTCATTTCTCCCTTTTTATCATTTTCTCCTTGTTTTCTCCTACTCTCTCTTATATAGGCTGAAAATCCAACAAGAAATATGAAAGTTACAGAAAAAAAATCCCATTTTGTAGGAATCACAGACTCACAGATCAGTCAGGGTTGGAAGGGACCACAAGGATCAGCAGTTCCAACCCCCCTGCCATAGGCAGGGACACCTCACACTGGGTCACGCTGTCCACAGCCTCATCCAGCCTGGCCTTAAACACCTCCAGCAATGAGGCTTCCATCACCTCCCTGGGCAATCCCTTCCAGGCTCTCACCACCCTCATGCTGAACAACTTCCTAATAACCAGTCTGACTCTCCCCATTTCCAGCTTTGCTCCATTGCCCTCAGTCCTATCACTACCTGACAGCCTAACAAGTCCCTCCTCAGCTTTCTTGTCGCCCCTTTCAGATACTAAAAGGCCACAATAAGGTCACCTGGGAGCCTTCTCCTCCCCAAACTGAACAGCCCCAGCTCAGTCTCTCCTCACAGCAGAGCAGCTCCAGCCCTCTGCTCATCAATCATTTGTTTTACCACATTTCCCACTGAAAAAAACTATTCCATCCCCAATGATTCCTGGATGGCCACAATCAATAGATCATAGCTTATGGACATGATTCTGCAATTCACAGTCTAAACAGATGCACCAAATGAAGTCCTCCCAATGCAGGAGTTAACACAACTGCACCAGAGAAAGGCTGTGCTTCCCTCTCCATGCAGTATGTGCAGTACATCAGGCTGCAGGTTAGGTTCCAGCACTACTCACCAGCGAAGGATCCTGTGGAAAGATGTTTTTTTTCCTCTCAGCTCTGCATTTTAGCACCAGAGATACAAGTCCAGCAATGCCCTGTTCTGATATGAAATGCTCTAAAATCTGATAACTGCTTTAATTGTCAGTGCTGATTCCACAGTCCAGCATATAATGACTTTGCTGCTGCTTTTATGCATTAATTTCATCATTTTCAAGCGAATTTCCTGGCAATGCCATCAAAAATCCTAATGGACAACCTGGCAGCAGGAGCTGCCTTTGCACCAAGGCCTTCATCTTTTGCAATCAATTAGTTTACATTTGACAGTCCTCTTCCATGGCTTCTCCTGGGAAAATTATCCTAATACCTCTAAGTGGACCTGAGTAACTCCAGCAAAAAGCACCAAGGATGTATTTCCTTTCCTTCAGAGAGTGCAAAGAATGCCTGGGGAACTGTATGAAACAACCAGAGATTGTTGTGTTATTTGTGAGCTATTTCGAGGTACCCTGTCCTAAGGGCAGCTGTTTTGAGAGTACAGGCAGCATGCTCAGGCTCCAAACTTGCACTTCAAATTCTTCAGATAATGCCTCTCTATGAAATAAGGATCAGTCACAGCAGATCTATGGGGAGCATCCCTTCCCGTTACAGGATCCCAGGACATCACAGGTTGGAAGGATCCAAAGAGATTACCCAGTCCAACTCCCCTGCCACAGCAGGATGACACAATCCAGCTCAGGGCACACAGGAGCACATCCAGACAGGCCTGGAAAGGCTCCAGAGAAGGAGACTCCACAACCTATTTGGGCAGCCTGTGCCAGGGCTCTGGGACCCTTACAGGAAAGAAGTTGCCCCTTGTGTTGAGCTGGAGCCTCCTGTGCTGCAGCTTCCATCCATTGCTGCTTGTCCTACCCCAGGGAGCAGTGAGCAGAGCCTGTCCCCCCCTCCTGACCCTCAGCCCTCAGATAGTTATAGACATTGATTAAATCCCCTCTCAGTCTTCTCCAGACCAAGCAGCTGCAGGTCCCTCAGCCTCTCCTCACCAGGCAGTGTTGAGGTCCCCTAATCATCCTTGTAGCCCTCCAGTGGACCTTCTCCAGCAGATCCCTGTCCCTCTTCAACTGGGGAGCCCAAAACTGAAGTCAGTACTCAGGATGAAGTCTCACCAGGGCAGCGTAGAGCAGAGGAGAACCTCCCTGGATCTGCTGGACACACTCTGCTTAATGCACCCCAGGATCCCATGGGCCTGCTTCACTAATTAGTTTTCTCCTGAAGAACATACCTTTAATAAAATAATTACTGCTTTCAGGAGCAGAGGGAAATAAAATTAACCACACAAGCAGACCACAGAGCCGAGAGATGGAAAAGCCTCACCCCTGGCTACGGGAAGGACTCTTCCTTATTTCTTTCCTTGCCCATCTCACAGCTACCAAATTAGGTTTTCATTCGAATGGGTGCCAGAACTACTGCAATATGCAGAGGCTTTGCATGCTCCTGAGTAATAAACCCACAGTGACTAACCCAGCAGTCCTGTCAAAGCTGGATAAACCCAGAGCTTACACAGCCAAACATCCTGGCTTGATCCTGGAAAGCTAACATGTCTTTAGTGAGCATTACAAAACACAGCTAATATTTGCCAAGATAATCTTTCCTTGGCACTTGGCAGAGACGAAACCGCAGGAAATAGGAAGAGAAACCAACCCAAAAGTAGAATCCCTTCAACTGAGTCGTTGTCCTTTCTGTCTACATTTGTATTGCTGCTGCTTAAATGATGGCTCTGTCTCTCCAAACCCAGTGAGTCGTTTACTGGGCAGTGGTGCTGCAACTGCTTGGGCAGGAACGGGTCTAACATTTCAGTATATTGTAAGCAAGGCAGAACTTGAAGATCCTTTGCATTTTTAGTGCTGTGTCTCATGGAGATGCTAAAAAAAGGATCAACCTCTTCAAGAAAAAAATATATATACACTGCATATATATATTTTATATATATATACACTCAATATGGAACTAGAAATGGAGAGTAAAACTGCAGATCAGTTCTGACTACGGAGGGATGGACTCCAAACTTTCAGTTAGCTGACAAGAGAATTCAGCAGGTGTGAGCCCATACTGAAAATGGGAAGTGTATGAACAGGAAAGACAAAGTCTCTGAGTTTCACATGCAGGAAGTTACCAGGATGCTGTTGCATTCCCCCAAGGAATCTAAAGCATATTCTGGATTAGCCTGGCTGTAGAGATGAAGTCTGCAGTTACATTACAGGCTATGGAAATTGAGACAGTTGCACATCATTTGTAGCAGCATAAAACCCCTCAGACAGATGGTGAACTGAAGAGTTCATTAGGAAAAGGGAAGAGAATGGGCAACAGGAACCAAGCTTTTGAATATAGGCTGTGACTGTCAGCAGAGCCAGAGAAAAGTCTCAGGGGATCTGCAACACAGTGCTGTGTCCCTAAGTGATTTATCTGGGACAGAACTTGATCACAGGAGGTAGAGAGGATAACCTGAATGAATTCAGCCTGCATTCTACTTTTGGAAGCAGCACCCTTTAATAGTGACCATTGCTGTACCTGATTCACTTCGTGTTGACTGCAAAAAAAGCACCCACTCTGTTACAAGCAAAGAAACCAAAGCTAAGCCCAGTTTTCAATCCATTTTCCAGTTGAGCCTGACAAGGGAAGAGAAGACTGAAAGAACAGAAGGACTTTATGGCTTGTTCTGGGACTCCTGAGTGTTTCATTCCTCACCAAAGAATCATGTATGCATTTTACACACGAAGGTCCACACTCAGCACAGGCAGCCCAGGTCTCAGACACACCAGGGCTGTGCTACAGACCTGAAGGCCACAACAGAGCTCTGCAGCACTGCACAGTGCCTTGCAGATGTGGAGGCTGTTTTGAAGAGTTAAAAAAGCAGCTGTTGAAAACAGGATGCTGTGGATGAGGTTACTAATAGAGGCCAAACACGATTAAGTGATCAATGCCAGGCTGGTCGTTACACTCACCTGGTATTATCCTTTTGTCTGTCCCATTGACTGTAAGGTCAAATTCATCAGCTGAAACGATCTTCACTCAACTCAAGCTAACAGATATTACCTTGCCACTGGCATAGCTTAAGAGTATTCATTGTTACATTAGATCTGACTGCAGAGGATAACTTCAGAACGTTTTTAAGAAGGAATTAGATGCCCTTTACACCCTTGCTACAGACTGCTTTGCAGGATGTGAGTTTTGCAGTTCTTTCAGCTTTTTCCCCAGCCTCTGATATTTTTATGGTTCTGTCTTTAGCAGCTTGGGAGATTTACTCTTCTTGCTGGGAGCATGCAATGCTGTGTGCCTTCAGTGATGCAGTGTGACAGGCAAGTCACTCAGGTATGCGTGAAAGGAAACCACTAAAGGTATTCCACACAAATACTCTGTTTGAATCTCAATTCCAAGTCTGTCTGAAAGAGAAATATGTAAAGGGCTCTCAGAATACCTCAGAGGCCTCAAGACAAATTCTGGAAGAGGGATCCACTTCTCCCTCCTAGATTTCCTTTTACAAGCATAATATTGTGTTCCTTTTGTTCAAAACATTACACTGAAGAGAACAACCAAACAGCCTGGAAATATTTTCACTTCCTATTTAGAGTAGTCTAAATCCACCAAGTTTGTCATGCACCTCAAGCAACTGCCACAGCCTAACCCGAGGCAGCTTTCTTATAGAAACACAGAATCAAGCAAGTTGGAAGAGACCTCCAAGCTCAGCCAGCCCAACCTAGCACCCAGCCCTAGACAATCAACCAGACCATGGCACTAAGTGCCCCAGCCAGGCTTGGCTTCAACACCTCCTTCCAGGGATGGCAACTCCACCACCTCCCTGGGCAGCCCATTCCAATGCCAATCACTCTCTCTGTGAAGAACTTCTTCTGCTACCCTCTGCTGATTTACCTTTCCATTCAAATTCACCTCTAAGACCAGAGAAATCTGTCCCTTGAGAAGGAGCTGGTTGGTGGCACCAGGAGCCAGTCAGCTGCTTTGCAACAGGAGCTATCTTTTTGTTTACATTGTGCTTGCTCACAAGTAACTCCTGCTGGGCTCCAGGCTATAGGGGACTGCAAACTAATTACTACATGCAAAGGGATTTTACCTGTCATATATAGCTGCAGGGAAGCATCTTAATATTCACCACTCTACTGAAGGGGAAAAAAAAAAGCCTGGAAGTGATACCTGCACTGCTTTATCTCTTAAAAAACATCACTGCTGCTTTAGTTTTTTCCCTCTCCACTGTAATCTTCTAAAGCAGTTGGTGCCACAGCTTTACTTTGAAAGGAGATGCTTTGGTTTCATAGAATCACAGAATCAACCAGGTTGGAAAATACCTCCAAACTCATCCAGTCCAACCCAGCACCCAGCCCTGTCCAACCAACCAGGCCATGGCACTAAGTGCCTCATCCAGGCTTTGCTTCAACACCTCCAGGGAGGTGTTTGGGTGGGTTGAGTTGGGTTGGGTTGTTATAGTGTGTCCTAAACAACCCTGAGAAACAAACCGAAGTGGAGCATTCTCCTGATGTAAGAAATAATTTCAGTTATGTGACCTATGTTAATCATCTCTCCAACACTGCCTGAGCATTCTTCCCATCCTGCTATTACAAAAGTTATCCTATGGATGGTCAATTCCTACACAATTGCACTGCTGTCAACACGCTCTGCTAGGGCTTCACTGGAAAGCAGCTGGTCTCATCCTGTAATCACAAACCTGCTAACACAGTCAGCTCTCTCAGGAAAACAAGAAGGGTGAGATGTTGTCTTTCTAATGCTTACAAAATCCTCTAAATGCTCTGAATATTTACAAGATAGGCCCAGGTGAGGCATAAGTGTCATGGCTGCAACCACTCCTATTATTATTTTATTGTAGTGCTGAGGATAGATTTATGTGGGGCAGAGGATTTAGCTAAACTATGAATATACAGAGAGAGAGACTTCTCTTTGCCTGATGACTTAGAAACAGGAAAGCAGGAGTGGGAGACAGATTCTCACATCCACTTATAAAAAGCCCAACCAACCTAGCAAACAAAAATAAGACCAACAAACCCTCAGGCTTTCATTAAGTAATAAATAAAGAATAAAAGAGAAACTATCAAAAGAATAAAGGAGAAGCTGTCACTGCTTAATCCATGCTTCTTTGATTAAGGACTGACAGAATGGACCCAAATCTTACTGTAGCTCACCTGGCTAGAACACTACAATTCATGCATCCAACTTGCAATTGCTTTAGATCACAGAATCAGTCGGGATTGGAAGGGAGCACAAGGATCAGCCAGTTCCAACCCCCTGCCATGGGCAAAGACATCCTACCCTAGATCAGGCTGGCCAGAGCCTCATCCAGCCTGGCCTTAAACACACATTGAGATCATGAATGACTGTTTCTGCCCTGCTATAAAGCAAGTTTTAAACCAACACATCCTTGATGGCAGAGTGGCTTTAAATTTGAGAATGAAGCAGGAAAAAGTTCATGCAAAAGAACAGTTGTCTGTAAATGAAGCAGTCAGAACACATTAGGCAATTCAGCAGAAATCTTTTCACCTGACCACAAACTCCTTTCTTTAAAACAAAACCACTGCACTGAATTGGGGTTTGACCTGAAAAAAGATGTTTGAATTTTAATAGACTTGGGGGGGGGGGGGGGGTCAAATCAAAATCAAAAATAGAATGCAAAGAACTAAATGCTCCAATGGATTTTCTTGGGTTGCATGAAGAATACAAGCAGCATTACTGTAAGCAAACAACTAAGCCACATTTTGACTAGAGGAAGTGTTCCCAATCCAAGGCAATTGTCAACTAACAATTTAACTAAACATATTTGCTTTTGTGCCACCATTTAGCATCCTGTAAGGCTGTATGAGACATAGCAAATTCATAGCTGGATTGCCCCTTAGCAATAGTTTCAATTTATAGGCACTAACTTTCAGTGAATCTACATCATCACAAGATAATATATGGCTAAATGTATGGTTAAGCTACACAGAATTACTAGTCACCACATCAAAGATAAGCTGACACATTAACTTCCATGGTTAGTTACGTGCACCAATCCTCTCACGTGCAGGTTTGTGCCTCTTTTAGAGCTGGATGGCAAAAATTACACACAATAGGTGACAGCAGAATAAAACTTGTGTGGTTTTTAATAATGACAGCACAGCAAACAGGTAGAGACACTTTGTGGGCAAATTAGTTTGGATCTTTGGACTTCAATTAAAAAAAAAACCAAAACATGAAAGTGACATTTCTTATGGTGGATAGAACTGCTCAAAGCTCAGCAGCTAGTGAAGACGCCTGGAGGCTGAAACAGGCAACCCTGTGCCTAAAGTGAAATTGTCTGGACTCCAGCAAGAGTCAACTTTTGGCTTTCTTTTCATTTCCTTTTCCTTCTTTTCATTTATTTTTAATGTCTTTTTTCTTCTTTTTATTTTTCTCAGTTTTGTTTAATTTTATTTCATTTTTCCTCTTTTTCTTCTCTTTTTTGTTTTTCTTTTTCATCTCTTTTCCTTTTCATTTTTCATTTTCCCATTTTCTTTCTTTCTTTTTTTTTTTTTCCTTTTGGCATCTCCAACTGCCAAATGCCTTAACCAAAATGATTCTTGCCTCTTGGATTCTTTTTTCTGCCAGCCTACCTGTTTACCACTCTGTCATGCTTTATGAAGCACTTCAAGCAGCAGCTCGCAATCTCAGCACATGCCATCGAGCCTAAGTGAACTGCTCAGACACAGACTTGCAAACCAGGAGTCATTAACAGGGAAGTAGGGAAAAACTTACCTAAATTGTCACTTACTACAACAAAAATAAATATTCAGGTGCATATTCTGAACCAACTTAGATGACAGTTGCAGCTTTTGTTTCATAATGGTCATGATGCCAGTAACATTCATAAAGGCCCAAACTCAAGGCCACATTTTTCACCATTGCTTCAAATACTAACTCCAGCCTAAGAGAGCTTTTCCCCCTCTGTGTGTTCACCTCACGGAATCAGCATTTACTCCTCCTAGCTGCATCCCACGTTAGCTTTGCTGGCTTCTGCATAGCTTCAAATAGACCTTAGCTAACACCTACAGACAGCATTTCCCACAAGCTTCAGCGAACAGATCTGCAGGAATAATTCCCACATCTTAGGAGCTTCACTGTGGACTTCTCTGATGCACAAAGAACTTAGACAAGAGACAGGGCAAACGAGTTAATGGAACGCACAGGACAGGAAAGAAAGTGACATTACACAGCGCCGTCTGCGAGGTAGATTTATTGCTTCACTAACATTGGCATCATCAGGAGGAATGTTCTTTGCATTGGAGCATAGGAAATATCAACAGGAGGAACCCATGGTGCCTGCTATTTGCCATACTGATGAAGGACTTTTTGTTTCCATTTATCACTTTTCTCCTCAACTCTACTGCTCTCTGGACTAGGGAAAACGAATAACGAAAGCCTCCACATTAGAACAGAACAGAATTGAATCAAGCAGGTTGGAAGAGACCTCCAAGCTCAGCCAGTCCAACCTAGCACCCAGCCCCGTCCAACCAACCAGACCATAGCACTAAGTGCCTCATCCAGGCTTTTCCTGAACACCTCCAGGCACAGTGGCTCCACCACCTCCCTGGGCAGCCCATTCCAATGCCAATCACTCTCTCTGCCAACAACTTCCTCCTAACATCCAGCCTAGACCTCCCCTGGCACAACTTGAGGCTGTGTCCCCTTGTTCTGTTGCTGGTTGTCTGTTTCTGACTAGGGTTTGCAGCAGCATTTCAAATGAGGCTGCAAAAAGGACCCTGGATGCTGAAAACTACAACCAAAGCAAAAATCATCCCACAAGACAGGGAGAGTTCCCTTATAACCTCCACCAGCTGAAGCATTACCTCAGATGCACTTCCAATCATTCCAGCTGCATTACAAAGTGCCCTCCTTATATCTGAGTCTGAGACAAGTTCCAGAGGTTGATTATCAATTTACCTCCTCCCAAAATTAATTAAATTCTCTTTGCTGCTTTTAAGTTTGTTACTTGCAACTTGATTTCACTTCCCTTCCTTTTCTGTTAGCTGAAAAAGAGGAAAGGGGGATTTATCTTCTCCACACAGTTCTCTCTGCCCTACAAATTCATCAGTTCTCCTCCTGTGCTCCCATCTTCTAATCTGAAGAGTTTCACTGTTCTCAGAAGGATTTAAGTTAGTAAAATTTGCATTCTTTCAGCCCAGGCTAATAAAGAGTTGGAGTTTTTTACTGTAACAAAGGTGAAAACTTCTGAATTAGTTTTCCTCTTGTTATGTGGCAACAGCAACAACAAAATGACAACTGTTGTGTATCACAAAGAGTTTCATCCTTTACAAAATGCCATGCCCACAGCTGGCAGACATCCTGACAGCAGGATGCTTCCCTCTCAAGTCTAGAAAGAAAATGGATTATTACTTCCCAGCTTCTAAATTACTAAAACATGAGAAGTGATTGCCAAAGATTTCCTTTTTTCTGGACTGAGGAATGCCTCATTAGGTAACTCTTCACCTCCTGCTGGTAGATAAATGCCTGAAGGGTTTTATTTTCCCTCCTGTCACCTAGACACCTTTGTCCCACCCTCCAGTGAAAGCCTGAAGCCCAGAGGTGAGCTCTTTATAAACCAAGCAGTTGGATCCTAACGAGACTGCAGTTCTTGTTCCTTTGCTAGCACTGACAACCAGCAGCCCCCATCCTCACTCACCTACCACCCACACACCCTCTTCACAGCACCATCCATGAGCTGGAAGTCACTCTCCAGTTTGATCAAAGCTTGTCAGGGTACCGAATATATCAGCTCCTGCCTCAGCTCAGGATTTCTTCCAGACTATGCTTCCAGGAAACTGTGATTCTAGAAGCAGTATTTCAACAATGGAAGGACTGGATCCAAACTGCTTCTGGACACCTGCAGTAACTCACTCCCTTCTAGAGCTAGGCTATGGATACTTCTTTCTCCTTCTCTTTACTGGGAGGAAGGACACTCATTGTTTGCATTACTGACCACCACTAACTTACCCTCACTCTGCACCTAATCCTGCAATTAAATGCATTGCTTTAAGCCCTACATCTGCATCTAATCCGTTCTTTTCCCTCTGACCAGTCTGCCAAAACAAATGTTTGTGACTTAAAGAACATCAGTGAGACTCAGCTGCCTAAACATCAATGTTTCAGAGTTTTCAAGTTTCCCAACATGTTCCAGACCTCTTGAAGGATCTGCTGCCTGTGACAGGACCTACAGCATCTTCCACCTGTCTGTAAAGGCAGCCACTGCATGGCTGCTCCCTGTGTGCACACAGCTTTCCATCCATTCCAATGCTCCCCAGCAGATCCCTTTCCACACAAGTTAATCCAAAGTGAGCTTATCAAGATGTTCTTCTCTATTTGTTCCTCATATCCACTGCACTTCCCCCAGAGAAACAACAAACTGGGAATAGATTTTAATGTCATTACCATAAGCTAACCCATGTGGTTCTTCCACCAGTGCCATCTGAATCCCCTCCAGACTTTGTGTGAGAAAAGCCTCAGGTCCAAAATCAATACCTGTCTTGAACAAGCCTCCTCAAAAATCACTCATAACATGCAGACAGTGAACTGAACTGGGAACCGAGGAGCTGCAGCTGCCAGACCTGACTGCTTCAGAGCCAGAGCTGCTCTGTCACACTTCCTTCACACCTCAGAGCGAATGTCACTCTCTTTAACTCTTTACATTATTTCACTTCTCCTTCTGCCCTGTGCACTCTCAGAAGAAAGAATTTGGTGTTTTTTTTTTCCCTCAAGAAGACATGGTCCTGCCTGGTGATGCTTGCTGGAGGCTGTTCTGTGTTACAAGCAAGCCAAATCAAGCTCTCGCCCAAAAAGCCTCACAGCCTTCGCCTCTGGAGCCATTTGCTTGTGTGCAGAGAGCACTAAGACCATCACCTCCCTCACTTTTGCCTTTTCTACAGGCACAACTGGAAGTCAGGATGAGGAGGAAGGTTCATGATCATTACGATCCCCATCCACATCTAAGCTGGAGGCAGAATTGAGCTTCTGGCAGCAGCAGTGGAGCAGGACAATGAGAGCAGCCTCTGCCATCCACCTCCCCAGCAGCTCTGTCTAATTACAGTTACATTTGAAGCAAGGTGAAAATTCCTTTCATTGCAGTAAATGAAGGGCACACTGACCAGGATTTGGACATGCTTGTCTACTCACTCCCCTCTGCCATGCCCATTGATTAGGAAGGGAGAGCAAATGAGAGAAAATAGGAGAAGGAAGTGTGTGGAGGAGGAAGAAAACTAATTAAAAGCCTTTTTCAGGGTTGGGTTTTTTTTGCAACTTGACATAGTACAGCAAAGCAGAGCAAGGTACAAAACTGGGCTAACTGCTTCCATTTTTCTTCTGGACAGGGCTCATTGCTTACATGCTGTCAGCCACGTGCCCAGAGACTTTCCTAACCCTGGAGTGCTGGCAGAGGAACTTCTCTGAACCTACATCACACCAGAAACCTTTCTAATTTTCACTTCTAAGTATCTACCGAGGAAACTGCTCCAGAACCTGAACTTCAGTGCTGCAGCACTCATTAGCTGAAAACTGTCTTGTACCACCGGTGCCAGTGCTCTGGTACAGGAGCACTGCATCTCTACAGATGTCTACAAAGACAAGTTACCAGCAAAGAGACATCCTGCTCTGTGTACAACTAAAGCTGTTCCTCACGGGAAAGGGCAAAAACTTATTTAAACATCTGGCAGAACGGAAAGAAACTGCACAGACCTCTGCCGGCCACCACCTCACTGCCTGCCCCAGGAAACGTTCCCAAGAGGCAATCCTGGAGGGAGGAGGGAGGGAGGCAGCAGCTCTGGGTAAACTGTTGCTGCCTTTAGTCTGGTGAAGTGACAGAAATGATCTCATTTCCATGGTTCTCACAGCTGGAGGTTCTCTCTTGTAAAGCCTTCAGGCAAGTCCTAGCTGGCAAGCACGGGTGGCGCACACATCTAACAGCCACACGAAACAAAACAGGACCAAACGAAGCACAGAAAGTGCCAGAACAGACATATTTTGCCTCAAACAGGCCTATTTCAACTCTTCTCTGACATGCTGAAAGATGATGCACGTTTTGATATCGTAAAGGCTTACTCTTTCCTAATCAAATCCAGTAAATCCCTCAGCTGATGTGGGGTTTCTAACCAGAGTGCTGAAAAGGTCCAAGCTGTGTCACTGTTTTAAGTAAGAATGAGGCTTTTGTTGCTACAGGCAGAACTCCTGGTGAGACTAGAACTGAGCCAAAGAGGCTCACCTCTCTTCCTCACTCTGAAAACCCATGATCTGCTTTACACTGAAGCAATTTCACCATCATTAGAACAAATACTGGAGGATTTCCACAGATGAAACAGAAATGCTTGCAGGCCACACTACTGCTTCAGCATCAAAACCAGTTACCATGCTCCTTGTTTTCAGATTGATTTCTGGTCAGACCCTGTTGGTGCCTGAATAACTCCTGCCCTTCATGAACTGGAGGCTGGAGGAGCCACACAGACCTCTGCTTAGCAGCTAAATCAGAAAGATAAGCAGGAGCTAAGTCATTCTCAGACTTCTACCTCCAGGAATTTGTAGGGAAGGGTCCTGTTTTTCTCCAGATACTGAACAACAATCAAAGCCAAGGAACATGCCCAATTTCTTTCCTTATTTTAAGCATATGCTTCTGGGCTGATGTGTAACATTCAGCCACAAACCCAGTCTAATATTTACTTCCCCTCCAAGGGAGTCATGTTCTAGGCTTCTATGAAATAAGGGGGGTTGGTAAATCTCTTTTGATTTGGGGCTTTCTTTTTTCTGTTTTGTTTTTCCCCTCAGCTCCATTTGCACATTTTCAGAATACACTGGAGAGGGACCTTGGAGAGTCAGAGGAATTTAGGAACTCTGGGTTTAGCCAAATGTGAAGAAATTAAGTTATTTTCCATTCTGAAGTATGAAACTGATCAGCAATTCTTTAAAATCCTGGTATTGTAACCCACATTTAAAACCACTTCCAACAACTGAGCATTGGCCTATTCTGTCACAAGTATCTCAGGGTAACTTAAGACCCATATCTGTTACTGACGTTACACAGTGACACAAGGTCTGTGTACAAGAATAACAGCCTAAACTCCATAAAACCCTTCCATTACTCAGGTTTTCCTGTCCTGCAGGTAACCCTGAAACCAAAGAATTCAAAGGAGAGCTCTGAAATGCCACCCTGCAGAATCTGCTCTTCCCCTGAGCATCTGCAGCTGTTCTGTGTTACAAGCAAGCCAAATTAAGCTCTCGCCCAAAAAGCCTCACAGCCTTCACCTCTCCAGTCATTTGCTTGTGTGCAGAGAGGCCTAAGACCATCATCTCCCTCACTTTTGCCTTTCCTACAGGCACAGCTGAAAGTCAGGATGAGGAGGAAGGTTCGTGATCGTTACGATCCCCATCCGCATCTAAGCTGGAGGCTGGGATGTTCTGCAGGGCTAACAGTCACCATCTCACCTTGGCTTTGCTTCCAGTGGTTTGTGTCTCCCTCTTCATTAAATGACAGAAGGAAATTCATTGCACATGGGTCAACCTATTTAGCAAACAAATAATGCTCCTTTTCTCATGCTTGGCTCACTCAGCATTAAAGCAGCCTTTCCACACTCACAGCCTGTTTTGCTCACTGTTCTGACATGTTCCTGAGCTCTGCAGTAGCAGGCAAATAGAAATCGTGGCTGCTGATGGTCCATTCATCATCCTATCCCTGTAACTCCACCACCATTATTCTTGAGGAAGCCTTTCACTCTGAAGTCAAGGTGTTCCAAGCAGGATGCATGAAATGACTTCAATCAATAGGATGTCTCCTACATCAGCTTTGCTGTTTTGATTTTTTGGGGGGAGGGAAAAATAATTCCAAGACAGCAGCTCAGCTGCTGCTTGAATTCATTTGCTGACACGTTCAGGCAATCTGTAAATTCAGTCACTGGTGCTAAGAGGAGTCAGTCAGTTACCCTGCACACTTTGAGTTTACCACTTGCATCCAGTCAGTCAAAATCTTTTGACAACACGTCTTAGATGCTTGTTGACTCTGTTCCTATTCCATCAGACTCTTATGTTTTGTTCTTTAGCTTGGAAGACTCCATGGGTTTGCACATCTCATGTGGCTACTGCTACCGTGCATTCGTGGGGAGCTACCATTTCCTTCTCCTCACTAACACTATGCATGCCAGAGTAAAACACACATTAAAAAACCCAAATCAAACAAATTTCTCCTTTGCCCTACCTCCAAGACCAGAGGAAGCAGTGCTTTTCTCAAAAGCATTGCAAACACACAGCTATCTGCAGAGGATCCCTTCTCTTCAGGCACAGTTAGTGCTATTCCACGCTAGGGTTTGCTAAGTAAACAGACAAAGTGCCTAATGCAGCCTTGTCTCCTCTTTGATTCTCTTGTCACAAGCAGAGCAGACAATGTTTTGACACAACACAGTGATCCAGCAGCAGAAAAGAAGATTCAGCACTTCTGCTAGAGACTCTTGTGGTTTTTTCCTGAGCAGAGTGCTCCTCACAAGCAATCCAACACTCTTCTCATGTGCTACACGCGCTGGCAATTAGCAAGGGCTGTTAATTATAAGGATGAAACACTGCATATGTTCCAACAGTGCCAGGATCTTTCAGCACTAAATAACGTTGTTCCTCAGACTGCTTTTTACCTTTCTCAGTAAGGCCCTTGGGATCATCTGCTCACAGACAGTACCGTGGTACAAAGAGACTCAGACATCAGACATGGGCTTGTGATGCTGTTCAACACTGACAAAAGCCCTCAGACGCCCTACAGAAGCTGTTTACCCAAGGCACTAAACAAGGTAGATGAGATCTACCTCACTTGTAGTTAACCCCAATCAGATAAACATAAATTCACTGTTTGGACTGCTGGGATGCTTCCAAAAGCAGATTCTGTGCTATGGATGTTCTGCTTTTCAACCGAGAAGTTTCAGCTAAGAGAAGCAGCAGACTGTACAGCAGCTTTTGGAAGCAATCAGTTAAGGGCCATAAAATAAAAATAGATCTCTGACTTTCAAATAGTTGTGGAACAGCCTTGGACAGCGTGGAGTTGCTGGCACGCCTGCATCCATGTCTGTCTACAGGATCATTTCTGGTCCAGTGACAACTCCCCCACTTGAATTGCAACCGAGGCAAAACTGTCTTAAAACTGTAAGACAGTAAGAGAAGCAGATTTCAAGGTTGCCATCTGGATTGCCCTATTAAATGCTGAATCCATTCCTGCAAACACCTCAGAACATATGCTGTAGTTCTCCAGAGAGGCCTCAGGAGATAAAACTCTCACAGGAAGAATGCTTGCTAAGAATAAAGGGCAAATATTCCAACTTCCTACTCGACTAAATATCAACACAGTAATTTAGTAACCGCAACTCCACGGCAACAGAAGCAGCAGCAGCTCCCTCTCATTCTGCCATCCCTGCTTTCCCACTGGGATAGTTTTCAGGGGGTAGCTTGAAAAATCAGTCAGACAAGCTCAAGGACAGAAATCAACTGATCAAAAACCTGCAATAACAATGAAGACTGATGAGATGTAAAAGGCCATGTGTGAACTGCAGAGGGAGACCGCTCAGGAGCCGGCTCAGGTCGCAAGCAGCAGCAGGCTGTGCCTGAGCTTCTCCACAGAAAAGATGAAGATAAATGTGTGGAGAGATTTTTCAAACCTTGCCTTCTTCTATTATCTTATATCCCAGCTGGCAAGAGGGGAAACCTTTAATTTGGTGATGGAGCTTTTGTCACTGCTTACAAGGAAATGGAAAAAATAGTTGATGCTAAACACTTTGGTGGCTGGAACTGGCACTAGGGCTTGACTTAGGAGAAGGGTAACAGAATTCCACCGCAGGGAGAAGACAGCAAGAAGTGCTACCATACAGAGAGAGTGGTGCATGGAAAGGTGGATCAAACCCTTCAACATGATTAGCTATGATTCAATGTTAGTGAGCAGGGCACAGTTTGATGTCTGTTGACACAAGAGCTACTGACACTCCAGACAACTCGGCATAAGAAGCACAAGAGCTCAGCACACAATCAGGGAACCATTTGGCTTGGAAAAGACCTTTATGATCATCAAGTCCTACCATCAGTGGATCATTTTCTCATGGGGAGTTTGTCTGGTTCACTGCTGATCTGTAAAGGTGAAGCATCATGCTAAGGCAGGTGTATCTCCTCCAGTTATGAAGAGAGGGCACGAAGAGCTATGAAGAGTAGACTGCGTTATGGCAGGCTGAGACAGTCTCAGCAAGCAGACCACGCTACACACAGAAACCCTTCAGCGTGCAGGGAATGGCTTCAAATTCAGTAAATCAGGGACAACGTGGTTGGATACAAATAATTAAGTGGTTTAGCCTCCAATCTGTGTTCTCAGAAAAGCTTCACAAGGACCTGGGTGTTTAAAATCATACACAAGAGGCCCTAAAAGCTCCAAGACAGCCATGAGGCAAGCCAGGTACAAGTTAACTTGGAAAGCAACGGATTGGAAGACTTAGATAAATCAAACACATTTAAGGCTTTTTAAAGTATGAAACTGATTTTCCTCATGGTGCCTCTGCAGAATGGGAGGCATCCTCCAGTTACCAAAACCCATGATTTGGCAGGGAGCAAAGCCAGGAAGCTTGTTTCATGTACAGAAGTTATTGGAAAGGAAGGGACAACCTCTGAAGCTGGTATAAAGCATTGTAAGACATCAGCCTGTTTCTCAGAAATAAACCAAGGGTTGGCAGCAACAGACAGAAATCAAAAGAAATTCCACTCATTTTCCATTATACAGAGCAGGAAATGTTCTGTGCTGGAGAGAGCTCCAAAAAGGAGTTGGTACACTTCACTCCAGTCTTAGTTTTCCTTGTAATCACAACTAAAGTGTGATTTGAATGGGACTCTAAATCAAAGAAATGGGTAAAGGCAGAGGCACAGGGGACAGATGTCAGAACTGGAATGTAATGAGAGATCAGATGACACAGGGCACTTCTAGCAGTGCTCCCAAGACAATGCTAGCTACTGTCAGAATCAGCTCTATTACTGTTGCCACAGGAGAAGGAAATGCAACCTGCCTTTCTCAGCTCAGCTAGGCTTAGCAGCAAGCAGGCTGGGATTACCTAGCAGCCATCCGCCTGGGAGACAAGGAAATGACCTTTCAGAGACAGGCACCATAGCTGCTTAGATCCAGCAACCAACGAAGCCAAGAGGTTTCCACACACCTGGAGAAACAACAGCTGCTGTCCTGTCCCCCAGAGAAGGGGGACTGCACAACACACCTCTTCAGTCTAGCCACAACGCAACATCTGCAGCACACACAGCAACAGAGGACTCCTCACGTGTGAGGGGACCACAACAGGAAAAGGACATCAAAGAGCCCTCCAGCTAGCAAGTGCTCTTCTAGCTTTATGACTTGAGTGTGGAAAGATTCCTGCTCTTTGTATTTGGTTCTCAAATTAGATGGGAAATGCAAACCAAAGAAAGAAAAAGACTAAGGTTCTTCCCCCATTGGTTCTCATTCGTGCCTAATATGTTACACTACAAACATCCTTCTGGCAATTCTCTCTCAAAGATTCTTGAACCTTCACCTTTCCTTAGGCATGACCACAGCACTAATTCCAAGTGCCATGACAGAACTATTAGCCACATACCAAGCTCTCACATTCCAGCACTGTTCAGAATATATGGCAAAACAAACAAAACACAAACCAAATCACAAAACATTTGACACCAAAATGGGAGGTTTACATCTAAATATTCCACACTGAGTACTCTGACGAGCTGCAATTACAACACATCATACCATAGAAGACATCCCAAGTACTGCTCCAAACACAGACACACCTTCTTTACTGAACACACAGTGATCATTATCAACACTGGAAGCTAAACATTCATTAGGGCAGGAACCTTACTAAGAGGCTCTAGGTGGAACCTGTTAACTTGGTGCTCTGCAGTCCAACAGTTTCGTGACATCAGGATTGGAAAAATACATCAACTGTGGTACACCTAACATGAGCTGAGCTGCAGTCAGCACTGGGCTGCAAATCCTCTTCAGTGCCAGGCTTCAGTTAGCTCTGCCTCCCTTTACATGGCAGATACATTCTGGGAAGTGTATTTCAAAAGGCCCTTTTGCTTTTGACTGTTGGTCTTTTCTCTCTTTAGCATTAAGCAGAAGATGTATTTGTAGCTTAGACTCATTTCTCTAACTTACCTCCATAGCTCAGAAAATGCTATCTCAGACTTAACTGCATTAGGAATAAAATCTATAGGAATATATCGAATCTATTAGGAATAAAATCTATATTGACTTTAAAAACCCTAAATCTTTTCTCTCTAAATGTGTTATCAATATCTGATTGTACAAGTTAGGAGGAATCAAAAGTCTCTAGGTCTGAGAGCTGATAAAAACTTAGGTGTAAAAAAATAAGGGATTTTATGCTACATGACACAAACCCAAGCTCCTCTGCTCAATACAAAGTGCATTTGCTATTGCTTTACCATGAAGATAATGCTCCCAAGCACAAAAGGAATTTACAGTGGTGGTTACAAGAGCAGACAAGTAAAAAGAAGTTCAGCAGTGCTGCTCTGTGATGTAGTGCTTCTGTTTAAAAGGAAACACTTGTTCCAGTTCTGCCAGTGGAACCAACTGACTCAACAGCTCCATAAAAAAGGCTTTGAGAAAATGCATCCTTCCTACAAAATACAACAGGACACATTTTCAAGGCACAAGTAGGAACTCAACTGCTATTAAGAGCACTGGGAGCTGCCTGTCAGAAGCACTGTGCACGGTGCTGAGAACGTCCTTCAGCAGTAACTATGGGCTTAAAGCTTTCTGATGTGCACATGAATATTTCACATGAGGTGTTTCACAAGGCAACAGCTGTGATTTACACTCAGCTCTGCTCTCAGAACACCTCTGGATGTGCAGCTGACTAAAGCCTGCTGCTCTTCCCAGAAACTTTCAACAGAAGTTGAGAGCTGAGGCAATTTTTTTAATGCAAGTTGAAGGCAGTCTTGAAACAAAAGGCACATGAGAGAAGTCACTCAGTAAGGAATGGGTTTCAGTGTTATCCATATCACTTCAGTATCTCCTGTCCTTCATGGCCAGGTGACCTTGCTCAATTACTTGCCAACCAGTATTTAAAACATTGCCTCTCCCCTCAGCAGAGGGAAAGTGATATATCTAAATAGGATCCAAGAGAGGTGGAGAGCTTTGAGGTCAGTGAGAGCAATGGAGGAAAAGAAACAATACAAAGATTTTCAACTGTGCATCACAGAATGAAATCATAAAAACCTTGGGGCTGAGATTGCATTCTCAAGGCAAACACTGGGGGAAGAGAATCTTGTAAAAAGAAAAAGGCCAATACAGCTTACATGTACTTGATTTAAATATAGAAGGGACCACTGCTAGCCAAGAGCTCACACTTACACAGTGGGAATAGCTGATTTACTGCTCTGAGTCTCTTCTGCAAAAGCAGTGATGTGACATATACCACATCTGTGTGAGCACCTGGACTAAGTCTGGATTAGTTAACAAGGAAAAGTTAATTAAAACAGGACTTTTTGACCAAAGTCTTCAGCCTATGCTGAAGAAAACAGATTGGAAAAGTGAGCTCTGTATCTCAGTTCGTAACTTAAGCATTGTTATATTGAGCTCCTTAACTCTGACAGCTCAACTAATTGTGCCTCCAAACACGTTCCCACCTGGGACTTCCAATGATGTGAGGTCCTCTCAGGGGTTTTAGCTAGCACACAACTAAAACCTACATATTGTGGTCCTACTTCTAAGATATTTCTCTATATAAAGTCATTTGGTTTTTTTCCTAACAGGAAGAAGCAACATTTAGACACAGACTTGTCAGGGTTGGAAGGGACCTCAAGGATCATCTATTTCCAACCTCCTCGCCACGGGCAGGGACATTTTCCCCTAGATCAGGTTGCTCAGAGCCATGTCCAGCCTGGCCTTAAAATCTTCCAGGAATGGGGCTTCTACCACCTCTTGGGGCAACCTGTTCCATCTAGGATTAACATGGGCAGCTAAGCACTCAAGCTGAGATTAACCACCACAGTAGCTGATGAAATCAGGCTATGTGTCAGGCCTCCTCATCTTTCTAAACACAGGATAATTGAGAGAAGCATTTCAGGCACTTTCCAGAGTCTCTAAATGTGTAGATAAAAGAAGGCTACCTCACACCCAGGACTTCGTGACACACACTGGAGACTGAGGATAGCAGTGCAGAAAACTAGCAGTGAGAAACCCTCGCAGTCAGATATCCTTCTACAGACCATGAAGTTAAAATATCAGAGCACGAAACAAGAAAGGTTTTTTTGTGACTTTTGACAATTATTAGTAAGAGAAAAGATGATAACAATTGCCAAAAAAATCACAAAAGTTGGCATGTTACCTGGCTATGACAAAGAGCACACAACTGACACCCAAGTAAGCCAGCAGAATATACATCCAGATATCAGGGGAGAGAGGATTCAGGAAGGAGAAGACGCCCGGGTTTGTACCATTGGGCTTGCGGTACAAAATACTTATTCCAAGAGTCATAAAGGGCTTGGAGAAGTCGATGACCTTCTCTCGGACATAGGTAATGGCCAATGGTGCAACTGCAAGGTCAGCTTTCTGTCAACAGAAAGACAAAAAGAGAAACAGAGGTCAGTCAGAGGAAGCAGATTAGGCAAAACACAAACTTCGCTAAGTAGGAGGCTTGTTCTTATCATAGTATCATCAGGGTTGGAAGAGACCTCACAGACCATCAAGTCCAACCCTTCACCACAGAGCTCAAGGCTAGACCATGGCACCAAGTGCCACGTCCAATCCTGCCTTGAACAGCTCCAGGGACGGCGACTCCACCACCTCCCTGGGCAGCCCATTCCAGTGTCCAATGACTCTCTCAGTGAAGAACTTTCTCCTCACCTCGAGCCTAAACTTCCCCCGGCGCAGCCTGAGGCTGTGTCCTCTTGTTCTGGTGCTGGCTGCCTGAGAGAAGAGAGCAACCTCCTCCTGGCTACAGCCACCCCTCAGGTAGTTGTAGACAGCAATAAGGTCTGCCCTGAGCCTCCTCTTCTCCAGGCTAAACAACCCCAGCTCCCTCAGGCTCTCCTCATAGGGCTGTGCTCAAGGCCTCTCACCAGCCTTGTCGCCCTTCTTGCCCTAGGTAGGCTGAAATTTAAGCCTCTCTTCTCCCTGTGAGCAAGGAAATGGATCAGTTCTACCTCCTGGCTGCTGACCTGACATAGCAGCCTTTAGAGGAAATTAAAAGCACCCTTCAGGGGCAGAAATAAAGACAAATATTACACCTTGCAGAAAATAAACTGAACATTCATTGTAATGTCTCTTGAAATGTTTACACGTGGCAGAATCACACAGAATCACAGCATGCCAGGTTGGAAGGGACCCCAAGGACCAGCTGCTCCAATCTCTCAAGGTTGAAATGAGCTGGCTCAGCACCTTGTCAAGCTGAGCCTTCACACTGCCCAGTGCAGGGCACACGTACACATCAGCCTGTGTCTTTGTCACTTTTACTGTTGTGCTGGTTTGAGGCAAATTGGAATATCTTAATGAGAGAAATTAGATTCTAGGCTGTGAAAAGGAACCAATGGAGATGGCTGCTGCACTCAGAGGCTTGCTGGGATGGATAAGAACAAGAACACAAACACAGACAACTGTGCTAGTTTGAGCCTAGCTAGAATGTTTTGGTGAGAAGAATAAGGCTCTAGGCTGTGAAAAGGAACCAATGGTGATGACTGCTGCACTCAGAGGCTTGCTGGGATGGATAAAACCAAGGACACATAAATAAGACTGTGTAATATGACTCTGTGTGTGTGTCTGCCTCTCAAAGTCTGTTTCTCCCTGGGCTGCTTCTGTGTAACTAATCCTTCTGCTCCTAAGCCCCCTGGCCAATCCTCCAAACTCACCTTGCACATAAAGCAAAGTCTGGGATAAGGTAGAGGGATGGGAAGGAGGTGGAAGGGTGGTTGGGAGCCCCTTCTGGGGACTCTGGTTTCTGGGAGGGCTGTTGTGTCTCTCTATTACCTTCAACTTCTCTATTTCTGTCTATAGCTGCAAATACTGTCACTATCTGCTTGTATCTTGTGCTGAGCTGTGACTATAAAGCTTCATTCCCTAACTTTCAGCTTGGCTGAGTCTAGTCTGGGTGATTTCATAAGAGGGGGGGGTGAGGAACTCCCAAACCATCCCAACTGTGCTCTTTAGAAACTCATTCACATCTGCTTCACAAGTGTGTTCCTAGCAGTGCAGGGAAGGGCTGGGCAACATAAGGTGGTGCAGAATCAGAGCAAGCAGTGGCAGAGAACAAAGAGCACTTTACAACAGGAACAGTGCCTTTCGAAAGAGCTGCCCCTCAGCGGTGCTGCTGCAGGGAGCACATCTGACTAGTTTGTAGAAATCATTAGGAAGTTTGTAGCTAATTGACTCCTAATCAATTGCAGCATCCAGAATGAAATCAGAGAACAGAAAGCATTTTGTCAACTTGGACATAGTTTTAGTTAAGGTAATCATTTATGGGAGATGAGTAAATGGGATTCAAAGGGTTTTTTCTGTTAGATTAAGAGACAGCCTAGTGACAAGGAACATACCAGCAGCTGCTTTTTAATCTCTTAGCAGCTCTTAGCAGGCTGCTGTGGACATGTGTGTACCTGTCAGTGTGTACCTAAGGAAGAAGGAAGGTCTGAGTGAGGGAAATGACACAGTACAAGGCTTGGCAAGCTGTAAACTAAGAATTCCTTGCACACTGCATGTAAACTTAGCTTTGGACCGACAGAAACAGCATCACTAGCACGGAATGCTCTTACCCAAGCATCACTTTCAGTATGCCTTTTCTAAACCACCAGCCAGAGATTCAGTTCCCCTCCCCCAGGACCTTTCTGCACTCACATATTTCTAATTGCTGTTTACTGTGCATGCTGTGCACCTCTCCAACGCTCACTTCAACCCCACACCAACATCCTGAAATGGCTTTCTGACAAGTTCCATGAGAAATTACATCTCTCCCACTTGGCAGTGAGGTTTGCTCCCAGTGCTTTTAGAATGAAGGTGTGCACAGTTCTAGTTTTTAAACCAACAAAATAGATTTATCCATCTGAAAGCATAATGCTAAGAGCACTTCTGGACCTCAGAGCATGACTTTTTACAACAGCATCCAGAGAGCAGTGAGGATAAAGGAGCTGCTGTAGAAAAAAGGTTCCAATAGCAATTAGGAACAGACAGGTCTGACAAGGACATTCCAGCACCAGCTGTGAAATGCAAGAGTTTGTACAGCAACACACTGGCTGCAGCACGCGAGGAAGGAGCACACTGCAGACAGTGCCAACAGCAGAGGTCAGAGAAAAACCCTCACAGCAAATCCCTGCTTATGTCAGGAGGGAGGAAATCACAACCTTGCATTCCCTCCACCAAAGACGTGGCAGGGTAGGCTGGAGAATGGCACTCACGTTCTGCACCATCCATCCAGCTTCAAACACAGGCTCTCTAGCTAGGAGGGCAATGTCCAGGACAAGAGGGAGGAAGAAACAGAACATCTCAAGCTCTACAGGACTCTGCCCAAAGTCACATGAACCATTGCCAGTTACTCCCACCCTACTTTCCCAAAGTCCATCAGAATACCAGGGTGGAAGGGAACTTGTGGACTAGGTGATTATAGCATCATGGAATCAGTCAGAGTTGGAAGGGACCACAAGGATCAGCCAGTTCCAACTTCCCTGCCACGGGCAGGGACCCCCTACCCTAGAGCAGGCTGCCCACAGCCTCAGCCAGCCTGGCCTGAAACACCTCCAGCCATGGGGCCTCAACCACCTCCCTGGGCAACCCATTCCAGCCTCTCACCACTCTCATGCTCAACAACTTCCTCCTCACCTCCAGCCTGACTCTCCTCACCTCCAGCTTTGCTCCATTCCCCCCAGTCCTGTCACTCCCTGACAGCCTAAAAAGTCCCTCCCCAGCTTTTTTGTAGCCCCCTTCAGATCCTGGAAGGCCACAAGAAGGTCACCTGGGAGCCTCGTCTGCTCCAGCCTGCACAGCCCCAACTCTTTCAGTCTGTGCTCACAGCAGAGCTGCTGAAGCCCTCTGTGCATCCTCCTGGCCCTGCTCTGGACACACTCCAGCATCTCCACAGCCCTCTTGTCCCAGGGGCTCCAGAACTGGATGCAGTACTCCAGGTGGGGTCTCAGCAGAGCAGAGCAGAGGGGGAGAATCACCTCCCTGGCCCTGCTGGCCACACTTCTGCTGCTGCAGCCCAGGCTCTGGTTGGCTTTCTGGGCTGCAAGTGCACACTGCTGGCTTATGTTGAGTTTCTCGTCCAGCAGCACCCCCAAGTCCCTCTCCTCAGGGCTTCTCTCCAGCCTGGATTTGTGCTTGGGATTGCCCCGACCCAGCTGCAGGACCTTGCACTTGGTCTTGTTGAACCTCCTGAGGTTGGCTTGTGCGCAGCTCTGCAGCCTGTGCAGGTCCCTCTGGATGGATCCCTGCCCTCCAGCCTGGCTGCCACACCACACAGCTTGGTGTGGGCAGCAAACTCACTGAGGCTGCACTCAGTGCCTCTGTCCATGACACCCACAGAGATGCTGAACAAGACTGGTCCCAGGACGGATCCCTGAGGGACTCCACTTGTCACTGCCTGCACTTGGCCATGGACCTATTGACAGCCACTCTTGGTTATGGCCATCAAGCCAGTTCTTTATCCACCCAGTGCTCCCCCCCTCAAACCCATGTGTCACCAGCTTGTAGTGGGACAGTGCCAAAGGCCTTGTTCAGGTCCAGATAAATGACATCAGTTTCTTGCCCCTCATCTGGGAATGTTGTGACTTGTTCATAGAAGGCCTTGCTCTGGTCAATAATTGTTCACTCTCAGCTGCTCTTCTGTTGCAAACCACATCTGCATTTCATCCTGGAGGTGAGCTCAGTGACACTTCTCTTGCCTGCAGGTTAGGAGAGGATTCCTGTGTGCAGTTCCTCGTGGGAATCATTCATAGGTTTTGCACACAGGAACTGAGCTTCTGCCTTGGGCTTTCTCTGCCGCTGTTGATGTCACTTGGATTTTCCCATGGCTTTCTGCACTACCTTTGTCACTGCACTCTGAAAGTTATTTTCTGCATAACATTTACTCTGAGCTGTTTGCCCATTTTCCCATGGGAATGTGACATGTAGCCTTTATTAGGGAGTGACCAAGTGTAAGAGGGAAGGGTTGGTCTGTGTTTGATCAGAAGTTCCAACAGGCTGACAGTCTCTAGGTTACTAGAGAGATGATCTGGGGGAATCAGGGCTTGCAAGTATGCACATGAGCAGTAGGGAACAATGGGATGGTCCTCCTTCATTTGGCCTCCTGGGACATCCTGGCCCTATGTCACAGAATTCTGCACCCACCTGTCCTGAGAGCCCAGGGAGCTGGGCTGGAGCAGCACCAGTCTGACCACCCATGATGGTGTGGTTCCTGCTGAGGATGCCTACCTTAAGAAGGTAAGAGCCTGCCAGCCCTGCCCTCTGTGCAGCTCAGGAGGGTTGCTGCTCTGTGGGAGAGGCTGAGTATAAGCTGCTCCTTGACCAATAGAGGTGCTCAGCCTTCCTTACCCTCTGCCTTTCTCTCTATGACTTTAATAGTTGAGCTCTAAGCAGTGTAGGTTCCAGTATACCTTTCTCTTTAGTATAGCTCAAACACTAAAACCATAAACTGTTGAAAGCATACCCAGAGTGGGGGACCCCTGTGTGAGAGTGTTTCCTGGTCCCCAAAGAAGCCACTGGAACACCAAGCAGGCAAATTAAATGTGATGTGAGGCCCTTGTGTGGCTGTTTATTTGAAGGAGGAGTAAAGCTGTAGTCAATAACTCTGATGATGTAGAAGGCTGTGATCTCTCTGATCTCTCACCTTACAGCACACCAAAAAAGAAGGTAGGGTTGTTTAGTCTGGAGAAGAGGATGCTCAGGAGTGACCTCATTGCTGGCTACAGCCTCCCTTCAGGTAGGTGTAGACCAGGTGGGGTTGGTCTCTTCTGCCAGGCAACCAGCAACAGAACAAGGGGAGAGAGTCTCAAAGTGTGCCAGGGCAGGTTCAGGCTGGATGTTAGGAGGAAGTTGTTGGCAGAGAGAGTGATTGGCATTGGAAGGGGCTGCCCAGGGAGGTGGTGGAGTCACCATGCCTGGAGGTGTTCAAGAGGAGACTGGATGGGGCACTTGGTGCCATGATCTGGTTGACTGCACAGAGGTAGGTGCTAGGTTGGACTGGATGAGCTTGGAGGTCTCTTCCACTCTAGCTGAACCCAAGGCATATTGGAGTGAGTTACACTGATAAGCTCAGACCAAGGTAAGAATTTGCAGGAAGGTTCCGCAAGTCTGTGAATATGTTTGGCTTGGTTGGGGTGAAAAGCAGAAGCTGAAGGCACAGAGGAGATGTGGTTAGCTGCTTGTTGGGGGAACACCTGCTGCTTATTTAGCTTATGACAAATGACACTGGAAAGCAAAGGTCAGAGCACTTGAAGTTGTGGATTAATGAATGAGTAATTGGACTGAAAGGAACAAAAAATCACAAGTGGTATTTTCTGGCATATAACAAATCATCATCATAAATTATCCTAGAGACCCCAGGACAGCTTGCACACAGCAGTGAAATGCTACTTAATGAGGAAAAGGAGGCATGCAAATAATAACTGAAAGGTGATATGAATATTTGAAACAGTCAACAGACACAGGAAAAATACATTACAGGCACTTAACAGTTAAAGAATTATGACGTGAGGCGAGCAGGAGGAGTTGGAATACTAATATCAAATCAGAGCTTTGTGGTGGCAAGCTGCCTAGATAACAAACCTAACCAAAACTGACTACTGGAAATTCAGAGACAAATGGTTTGATATAGAACAGGAAGGTTTAATCTGCAAGGTAAATAAATATAGACCAAGAAATAGAAAATAAAGCACTCAAAACAGCCTTCAAATAACTTCAGAGATACACCAGGAAAGATGAAATTAAAAAGAAAGCACAAGAAAGTTAAATGCAGGCAGACAAGAAAACTGAAACACAAGCAGTAGTATTTTAGATGCTCACAGAGACTGGGGGGAGAGGGAGGAAGGGCATTGAGTCTTTTGTTGTATGGGGTAGATAAAAAGAAAATAAAGTACCAAGAGAGAGATGAGAAAATAACATCATAAAAATTCCACTGGAATCAGCAGGCATTCAGTCTGCCATCTCTGTCTGCACCAGAGCTGCTCCTGCAAGCACTGCCTGGACCTCAGCTGCAGACTTGCCAAAACACTGTGCTGTATGGAAAGCCACCCCTGCAAACACCCCCACCCCAAAGGGACAGAGCTGTGTGCTGTATGGAAAGTCATCCCCCCAAACACCCCCACCCCAAAGGGACAGAGCTGTGTGCTGTATGGAAAGTCATCCCCCCAAACACCCCCACCCCAAAGGGACAGAGCTGTGTGCTGTATGGAAAGTCATCCCCCCAAACACCCCCACCCCAAGGGGACAGAGCTGTGTGCTGTATGGAAAGCCACCTCCCCAAACACCCCCACCCCAAAGGGACAGAGCTGTGTGCTGTATGGAAAGTCACCCCTCCAAACATCACCCCCCAAAGAGACAGAGCTGTGTGCTGTAAAGTCACCCCTCCAAACATGCCCTCCCCAAAGGGACAGAGTTGAGATCTGTGCTATGTATACAACACATTTGGCATTACTAATGCCTTGAATTCAGTTCTGAGCTCTGGTTTACACTTAAGGCTTGGACAAGCAAACAAACTTACCAAGTCTGACATAACTTGTCAAAAATGTAGCCTAAATGTTGCACTTAAAGAGACTTAGACTCTTCTTTAAGTACTACCCATCATGTATTAAAAGTTTATGTTGCCCTTTTGTTATGCAAACCTGCACAAGGAAAGGAATCATTATTATTGAAAATGGGAAAGCTTTATAGCTGAATGAGACATTCTGGAGTGAGATCTGTGGGCAAAGACGACTTGGAAACTCCAAACCCAAGACAGATTTATGGATTCTGCAGGTGAAAACCATTTAGAGACCAGTAAAACGTTAGAGGTGCTGCTGAGCTGAGTATTTATCTTCCTCTTGGTGATATTCACTCAAATTAAAACCCAACAGTGGTGTGTGAGTGCTCAGAATTTACTATAGGTCGTAACACCTTGTATGATGAGTTAAGATTTCCTCAATGTATGAAGGATACACACTTAAAATATTTCCCTGTGATGTGATTCATTTGGTGATGTTCTACCTAAACTGTCACACTTGTCAAAACAAGTTTGCTTTAGCCTTACTTCTAGAGCTTCCAGCCCTTTCTCTGAAGGAGTCTTGAACCTTTTTGTCTTCATTTAAATAAAGGAGATGCAAAAAATGTTAAGGACCAACACCAGGAGATTGGTTAGCAAGGCTCTCAGACCATGGGAAAACACTGTGAGCCAGGCCTGGCAATGAAGCCAAGGTTCTCAGAACAGCAGCTGACAAGCCTCCAGCACAAAACCACCTCACCAGCACGGCTTTGGAACAAGGAAGATTAACACACACCACTGACCACCTGCAGAGGGCAAGGAGACATTAGCATAGAACCACAGAGCTGCTTCGCTTGGGAGAGACCTTTAAGATCCAGTCCAACCATTCTCTAGCTCTACTAAGTCCAGTGCTACGCCGTGACCCTCCACATCACATCTCTGCCTCTTTGAAAGGCCTGCAGGGAGAGGGACTGAAGCACCTCCCCGGGGAGGCTGCTGTGATGTACACAAACCCTGCCGGCAGCGGAACAGGCTGCCCGGGGGGAGGGTGGAGTTGCCATGCCTGGAGGTGTTCAAGGAAGATGGAGACATTTAGTGGCATTGGGTTGAGAGTTGGATCTGATGATCTCAGAGTTCTATTCCAATCACAGTAATTCTGTGATTCCTCAACATCAGGGTCCTTGAGCACGAGGCTGGGGCATCACATGGGGCTTGAGAAACACATCCTTTGTAGAGCTACACTTTGCCCACATCTCTCTTTCATCAGTGCTGCACTTCTGAGGCACAAATGTGGGACTAAGTCCCACCAGAACCCCTGCTGCATTAATGGGTTCAAGTTTCATTAGAAGGGAACTGAGTCCCACTGGAATTGCCTTGACATAACTTCTAAGGCTGTTAAATCATCCATGACCCTCACAAAGCCACTTGCTCCTTCCTGTTGTTCATCAAAAGATCTGTTTGATGCGTACTTGTTCCACCTTGCCCAGCAGGACTCACATTCTCTCTCTCCATAGGGAAACCTCTCTATTAGCTGTCCTAGGGAATATTTCTCTTCCATTTGGAGCTCAAGAGCCCAGTGTCTTTTCCAAGAGGAATTCATCACAGTTCAGTTGTAAAAGAGAAGGAATCACTGAAGTTGTTTTGCACTTTCAGGATTTACTACTTATTCAAAAGGAAGCTAGGCATGGTTTGGGGACCAGTATCAACAGAAGTGAAACAATCAGAACTGTGAGTAAACCATGGGGAAACAGACTGGAAACACACAGGGCCTGATGGAAAGGCTTCAGTCTCTGCTCATACCACAAGATTTCAAGCTTCAGCCTGACACAATGCAGCAGGCTCAGTTTGGATAGCATTAGCTTCATTTCACTTGCACTTCTCAGGCCAAGGAATTATGTGAAGTGACTAAGCACAGATCTAAACCCCTGATTTTAACATCTAGATTCCATTTGGTGCTCTTCATCTTTACATAAATTCTGCATCTCTCATTCCACTACACCCAAATTAGACATTTTATTTATTCTTAACTGACAGATGTGACAAACCACCCTTGTAAAGATATGTGCTAGAGCACAACATCCTTTCTGAACTCAAGTGACTGCCACTTCACATAGAACAAGCAGATCAATACTAAAAATACTTTTCAGATAGAAGAAAATGCTGCAGCAACTTTCAGACTGAAAAGAAAAGATGAAGCTCTAACTAGAAACTCAGGTTGAAAAACGTAGACAGAGTCATTTTATCTTGCCAAAAGAAACATTAACTGAGTTTAGTAAATCACCTTATGCAAAACAAATGCTCATTTTGCCACTTTATTGTCCAAGGGAAAAGAAAGAGTGAAAGCTGATGGGCCATGGGAAGTATGAACCTCATAGAAACATCAAAATGTGGTAACTGTCTAGATGGATTCCCTCTCTAAAGTCTTGTTCAGCAGTTCTGAGGACTGAAGTGGAGCTTGCTAAGAAGATGCATGCACAGATGCACTGAAAAAAATTGCATGAGTTCAAGTCAATTACATCAGAATGGGGGGGGGAAGGCTGACAAAAAAAATTAAGTGAAAAAATTCACAACTGTAAAGAAACCATCCAGATTCAGCAGTTCTGCCACATCTGCTGCCATGCACTTGTAGGATATCTACATCTTTTGACTCCTAAATAAACACTATTTCAAATGGTAAAAAAATCAGCTTGAATCTATCTTTAGTTCTAGAGGGAAAAAAGCACAGGTTTCACTCTATGGGGAGGAAAGAATCATCACAAAAAATCATAATCAAGCAGGTTGGAAGAGACCTCTAAGCTCAGACAGTCCAACCTAGCACCCAGCCTTATCCAGTCAACCAGACCATGGCACTAAGTGCCCCAGCCAGTCTCCTCTTGAACACCTCCAGGCACAGTGACTCCACCACCTCCCTGGGCAGCCCATTGCAATGCCAATCACTCTCTCTGACAACAACTTCCTCCTAACATCCAGCCTGAGGCACAACTTGAGGCTGTGTCCCCTTCTGTTGCTGGGTGCCTGGAAGCAGAGCCCAACCCCAGCTGGCTACAGCCTCTCTTCAGGCAGCTGCAGACAGCAATGAGCTCTGCCCTGAGCCTCCTCTGCTGCAGGCTGCACACCCCCAGCTCCCTCAGCTTCTCCTCACAGGGCTGCATTCCAGGCCCCTCACCAACCTTGTTGCCCCTCTCTGGGCACCTTCCAGTATCTCAACATCTCTCTTGAATTGAGGGGCCCAGAACTGGACACAGCACTCAAGGTGTGGCCTGAGCAGTGCTGAGCACAGGGTGGGGGAAGCCTCTGTTCTACACACTTTGCTGCCACTTCTTCAAGCACATTTCACTCCAAGATTTTCCTGGTGAGACTCTTAGGAGGACATAGCAGCAGTTGCTCAAAAAAAGAAAAAAGCTTTAGGGATGAATAATAAAAGCATGCCAAAAAGTGATTATTTTCCTTTGCTTCTGAGAGATCATTTCTCCAATATCCACCTCAGTAATAGCAAATTAGCTCCAGATGATGCTACCACCCAACAACCATCAAATCTAATAGCTCTGCATGCCTGCGCATCTAGACACGTGTCACAATATGCATGCCTAGGCACAGCCAGGCTGAAGAGCTGTTTGCTTTCTGTCTCTGTATAATAGGTATAATACATGCACACATTTAAAGATAACATAAATACAGGGCTCCCACGCCTTCTTCTCCAAAGTGTGAAGAGAGGCATAATCAACATTTGTTGCAACAGCAATGCCAGATTATTATTTACTAGGAAAGCAGAGAGATAACAACCTTCCCAGCAAATAGGAGTATTTTGATGAGCACATGTTCTGCCCATCTGCTAAAATCTTAAAGCAAATCGAAACGAGAGCAGTGAATTTCTCCTCCAAGCTACCCGTGTGGTTTCTGCCATCGTTAGGAGGTTTCCCTTGAATCAGCTACAAAACAGCCTCCCTTTCTTCCCATTTCAACTGGCGGTGATGTGCAGAATATGTTTCATCTCCTGCTTTGATCAGAATGTCCTGCATCAAGCAGCTCACCCAAATAGATTCAAAAGGAGACTATGACATCATTTTCAGATTGACGAAAGGGTCTGTAGGAGACTAAACGGAGCTGGCAGGACCAGCTGCAAGAGCCTGCTTTGATGGCCGCGAAGCAAAGCCGCCTGGCTCATTTACAGGCAATTGCATTGCTTTGCTCCTTCAGTACGTGTTGATATTTGTGCCTTCCTGCTTGCACTTTATTGTTGTCTCAATAGAAGTGTTTCTGTTCTTTCTGCATACCAAACAGTGCTCATGTTCACATTAAATACATTTATCTCCAAGATGAAGTCTCACTACCAGCAGGGGAAGCCTGGCTGCTATCGATTAACGGAGGAGGAGTTTGGGGGTCCTGCCTGGTTGGTCTGTTGGGGTTTTCTCACAAGATCACATCTATTCATTCTCAAAAATGAATTAGGAATACTTTATATTCATTATTTTGACTTAGGCATATGCCACAGAAGAGCTAAACCAGTTTGGCAGAAACAAAAACTGCCTATAGGCACAACAGTGACGCAGAAGGGTTTTCATTTCACAAACAAACGCTGCAGTAAAGGAATCTTGGGTGCGAGTTTCCTCTCATTGCATCTTTAAGCATCCAAACTAGTCTCATTTAAGCAGCACTATCAAGTTTCACAACTTGTTCAGAGGGAACTGAAATCTAAATGGACAGCAGAAAGCTTCCAGAAGTTAACTTACGTGATCAATGAGCTCTCGAACCATTCCGTTCCACTGTCCGCTGGCATCCTCCTGGGCTCCATATTTGCCATCCTCCACCAGCCTAATCTCATAGGAAAATCCAAGGATAGTAGACAGCTCCCTGAGGAGGTCAATGCAGTACCCCTCAAATCGGTCGTTTCCATACAGGGGTTTGTCAGACTTCTTGAACATAACATATGGCTCCTCCTGTAAAAACAGCCACACAGCAGGGGTGAGGAGTGTCCTCACACCTTCCTTTTGGACCTGAAGTAGCAGCCATGACACTAGTGCCTGGGCAAAGAACTCAGATGCAAAGCAAAACCCTTCTAACGTTTGGGTATGTCTGTCTAAAGCCTTTACTTATCTCCAGACTGAAGTTAGAGGCCGTTACAGATTTTGTTTGGCCACCTGACACTGGAATCATGGTAGACATAGCCAAGGAACTCATACAAACAGTGCATCTACATGTGCTCCTTGTCCAGCTGCAACACACCTGGATATCACCTGCACTGTTCCAGAGGCCACTGCAAGGCTCTTCGAACGCAGGAGGAAAACAAGAAGTAGTTTAACAACCTACAAAGGGATTTGAAACTCAAACATCAGCCCAATGCTTTTCAGCGCTGGGATTTACACATCTCTTTACAACACAGCTGCTGTAGCTATTTTCTCAGTGCCTTGTTAGATGTGGGAGATGCACAGGGGCAGGAAAAAAAGTGAATCCACCTTGGCCACTCCTGATAACTCATTTCAGTTATTTCTCTCAGCTGTATCCTAGCTCACAGAACCACAGCATGGTTTTTGTTAGAAGGGATCTTTAAAGGTCATTTGTTCTGATCCTCCTGCAATGAGCAACTACAAAGATACTACCAAAAATGAGAACAATAAATTCTGCACTTGAAATTGTTCTACTTCCACTTTTTTATGCAGTCCCCACCCCCATCTCATTGATGCTTTCAGCATGGCCATAAGCATTTGTTTCAGGACTTGGAGTTTTTGTATTACTACCAGCACTGAAAAAAGGCAAAACAAAAGAAGTGGAAGTGCTGCTGGTGAAGAGAGGAAAACCATCCTCAAAATGTGCCACTGTTGCAGCAGAGACTTTTAATCATTAGCTTCTGTTCACTAGGGATCCTGGAGCTCAAAGTTGCCATATCTAATGAACATTTCTATCAGCTGTGAGGAATACACAATGGGCACCACAGTTGGCTGCCAGATTCAAGTGGGAGAGGTGAAGCAGTCCACTAGCTTCAGTCAAAACCAATGTGACACAGCAGATATCTACTAGTCAGAACCACAGAGCTAACCAGCTTGGAAAAGACCTCTGAGATCACCCAGTCCAACCTACCACCCAACCCTTCTAATTAACTAACCCATGGCACTAAGAGCCTCATGCAGCCTCCTCTTAAACATCTGCAGGGATGGGGACTCCACCACCTTCCTGGGCAGCCCATTCCAACGCAAATTCTTCACTGCTGTGAAGAACTTCCTAACATCCAGCCTAGACCTGCCCTGGCACAGCTTGAAGCTGTGTCCCTTTGTTCTGCACTTGGGTGCCTGTGAGCAGAGACCAACCCCACCTAGCTGCAACCTCCCTTCACTAACTGTAGCAATGAGCTCTGCCCTGAGCCTCCTCTTCTGCAGGCTGCACACCCCCAGCTCCCTCTCTGCCTGGCTAGACACTTGAGCCAAGATACTCCAGAAGAAGAAACTAAGGCCACACAGCAGCACCACCTCCCTCCTGCATGCTCTCTAGGACACAAACTACTCCTGAGCAGCTTCATTGGACATCTCTGCAGATATTTCCTGGAAGGTTCCCTCGTATGATCTTCTGGGCCAGGAAGCATGCAGCCATGACTCTGTTTTGATAAACCACAGCCTGAACTCAGGCCATGCTTGCTCATTTCTGCAGTTTCACTTCTCACTTTGTCAGGCTACAAAAATAAATTTTTTAGCCCTCCACAATTTGCTCTCAGCTTCAGTTAGCCTTTAAGTAAGTTCCACTGCATGGCCAGATCAGGCACTGAGTTTCTTTTCCAGTAAGGCAAAACAGATCCAAGTGGATGCCTACTTGAAACACTTGACTCAGAGCACATTAAAATGTTGCAGCACTGCAGGCTGTGCTAAGCTGTTTGTCAGCCAAGCTGAAGCACCTTCATGCTATGTGAGGAATAGCAAAGACATTATTAGATCTTGTCAGAGTGCAAAGCAAAATCCTCTTCTCTTAGGATGTGTCTGAGATTTTCCAAAGACTGTGGGGAAATAAAACCAAACCCAGAAAGTGCAAACCAAAGACAGCCAGCAAATACAGCAAACATATTCCTAGACTGGTGGCCCTTGGTGGTCTTAAGGCAAATCCTAGCATGGAATTCTAAACTGATCCTTGCCACTGTACGAAAGCATCATTTTGTGACTAACACTTCAGTAGAACTGAATTGGAGTACTAGAGAATTGTTTGGGATGATGCTGTAAACAGGAAACTCTTCACAGGCATCATCCAGAGAGTGAAATAAATGCTCACCCTACCTTCTGCTTGCAGGCAGTCAGGAGAAAAATTACTTTACTGGCCCTGTGCAACTAAGTCAAACTTCAGCTTGTGCTGGTCCCACTGCACTCATTCATATACTGCGGCTCCCTTCAAACCTCACCATGTCTGTCTGAAAAGCATCACCTCCTTTCATGCCTGAAATGCAAACAAGAACTGTGGTCAAGAGTGTCTCTGAACACCTTGCAAGTCTAAAGGCCCCAAAGGGTGCTAGCACAGAGACACTTGTGCTGATTCTCCACTTCAGCCTTCCCCTACAGCTGCATTCCTGCAGAAGCAAATGGAGTTGCTTACCAAGATGGTGGTGACGATTAGCGAGCGATTGGACAGGGAATCTGTGATGTTTGCTGGCTTTCCCTTCTGATTCTCTGTCATGTTAAGGCCACTCAGTGGATCCCAAGTCCCAACCTACAAAACAGTAATGAATTTGGTCATTCTTAACTTGCAAGCAGCTGCCATTGCTGACAGAGATGAGTTTTCCTTTAGAAACACCTCTTGCCAGCCTGATGCTTGATTATCACCTCTGACTGGAGGGCTTCAGGAGCAGGTATCCTATGGAAGACTGAGGTCTCACATGGCTTCTTTTTTCTAACCAATGTGCAGTTTTTCTGTTCCCACTGACTTTAGCACTCACTGCACTCTAAATCACTTCAGGTCATTTCCCATTATACTAATCAGGGAACTCAGATTCATAGATTGATTTAGGTTGGAAGGGACCTTGAACATTATCCAGTTCCAGCCATGGGCAGGGACACTTCCACCAGCCCAGGTTACTCAAGGCCCCATCCAGCCTTGCCTTGAACACTTCTAGGGAGGCAACATCCAGTGTCTCCATGGGCAACCTGTTCCAGTATCTCATAATCCTCACTGTAAAGAACTCCCTCCTCATCTTCAGCCTAAATTTCCCCTCCTGAAGCTCCAAATGGAAATACTTCACAATAACTCTTTTTTTCTTCTTCCATACATATTTTTCTCCTCAACAAATCTCATTTTGTCACAAAACCATTACAAATTACAGCTGAAATTAAATTGTTGTCCTGCATACAAGAGACAACCTGGCCTGGTGGGAGGTGTCCCTGCCCACAGCAAGGAGGTTGGATCTAGATGATCTTGAAGGTGTTTTCCAACCCAAAGCATTCTCCAGTGCTATGTATTCCCCCCATATTTGGAAAGAGGTTAAACAATGGCAATAGTGGCTATTACTGCAGGCCCAGCTACTGCCTCTGCCCCAGCCCTCCTTCATCTAAGAATGTGGCTACAAGCACCCAGTTAATAGGCTTAAAAACAGATACCAAGAGAAGAGCTTTTAATAGAGCACTTTGAAAGCAGACACCAGCTGGAGAACAGGTTCAGTGTAGGTTTATGCAACAAGTGGAATGTTATTGAAAGTGCTGCTGTTTGGGGGGGATAGGATTTGGGTTTGTTTCCAATCCCTCTGGAGGTAAATATCTTACACACCTTTTCAAGCCCTTCCTCCTTGAGGCTGATAACATCTAAATCAAAATCTGTCCTCAGGCCATTGGTTTTGTTGAAAGTTATCCTGCCTGTGAGACCTTCCCAGTGGGCCTGTGGAGAAAATAATGAAAACATTTCTGTAAATAAAGATCTCTGCCTCCTTTTGGTTTTGTCTCCCTGCCAGAATGGGCACATTCATTTTTTATTTTAGCTAAATCATTTGTCTTGTGGCTGACTTCAGCAACAAATATTTTGTAACTGCTAATTGGGTCAAGTTTTCTTCTGTCCTCACAAGGTTTAAATAACTTTCTGTGTTAAGCAATAACCTCCTATTACTGAATGAGATCAACAGCTCTTCTGTCTTCCTTGCTCCATCACTCATCCATGCTATTCCCTTTCTCTTCCCTGCACACCTCATCCCAAGCCTCAGCCTCTCATGAGTGCTGGATTTCATTCCTCTGCCAGGAAATTTCCTTCAAATAAAGGTTTGCTTTTGCAAGATGCTGAGTCCTCTGAAACCACACTGAGACAGCAGAAAATCGAGGTCACTGGTGCCAGTTGCCAGAAGTGATCTCTTGCTTTGACTGAAGTGCATTACCCTCATTTTTTCATAGCGCTTAAACTCTATCTAGCTCTAAAGCTATACCAAAGGGAAGCAAAGAACAGGTTTGGAAGTAAAATTATCAGGAATTGAAAGGAACAAATGTTAAATAGAGAGCAATATTCCATTGCAATTACTTCTCTTTGTCATAGGATCTTGCATAACTAGAATGAGAAATGCTGAATTCCCATGGGAAGCAGTGGGTCGCCCTTCAGTGAGCAGTTTGGAGATTCAGCTTGACAGTGCTGGGCTCTTCCATCTAGAAAGGTTGGACCAGATGATCTTTGGGTTCATTGGGCCACCTCATTTCAACTCCACTATCACCTAGAAAAGTTGGATCAGATGATCCTTGTGGTCCCATCTAAATGGGCATTCTATGGATTACAACTTGCAGTACATGAGACTTGGATACTCTACAGTGTTCACCTTTAACACCTTAGATGTCCTGGCTTCACTTCAGATCACCATCAGTACCCAAACAGCATACCAGGAAACTGAGGCCACATATGTTCATGAGTAAATCACAGCAAAACACCTGAACAAGCCAAACAATTCAAACAAAGGAAACAAACTCCATTCTTGGCCCTTTTGAGCTTACATCAATGTTTAGTCACTGAGTTTTTCTCCATCAGGCTGTGCTTGTGTTTTCAAGGATGTTGGCTTGTCTGCCACCAAGGGTTCAAGCACAAGCAGCCACCCCTTCAGACACCTACAAACAGGAGTTTCCTTTGGAGTGCAGTTGTTCCACCCTTTCCTGTTTCTTTGTCCCAACCAACACCTCAGGAATTCCACAGCCACACAGAACAGCTGCCCTCCCTGCTGAGCTCTTCACACAACTTGAGACATTTCCAGCTACTGAAATAAGCATAAAAACACTTTCAAAGGATTCAAGTAGAGTGGGAACAAGAGGAAATGCGAGTTGGGAGGAAGGGAAGCGATGAGGCAAGACACTTATCCGCGACTTACCTCCTTAATGAGGCTCATGAAGCGGGTGCCAAAGCGCCAGGGCTTGTGGCGGTTGCACTGCAGCGAGCTGACAGTCATCTGCGGGAACTGCTGCACAGCCACCGACACCACGTGCACGGCGTCGTACATCAGCGCCGCGTCCGTCTGAAAGCAGAGCCAGAGCACAGCCATCAGCACGCACCCAGCAGGCCAGCAGGGAGGGGAGACAATTCTCCCTGCTCATCCCATCAGGAAAATGAATCTCATTGCTCTGCAGCCCCGGCACCAAGTCACAGAGTGGGTTGGGTTGGAAGAAGCCCTAAAGATCATCTGGTTCCAAGGCCATGCTACCAGGTTGCTCAAGGCCTACCTTCCTTACCTCCTTCCACCTTTCCTTCTTAATTCCTTCCTGCCTTCCTTCTGAATTCCTTTTGCTATTGGAATGGGCTGCCCAGGGAGGTGGTGGAGTCACCGTCCCTGGGGGTGTTGAAGCCAAGCCTGGCTGGGGCACTTAGTGCCATGGTCTGGTTGCTTGGACAGGGCTGAGTGCTAGGTAGGACTGGATGAGCTTGGAGGTCTCTTCCAACCTGGTTGATTCAATGATTCCTTCCTCCCTCTCTCCCAGGATCACAGGAGAACATTGGTATCTCTGATGACTCAGGGTACTTTTAAGATCAGTGAATTCAGGGAGTGTATAAATCACCTTATGCACCTTTGATTCTCATCAGATATTCCCAGGGGTAACGAGAAAGGAAGGAGGCAAGGAAGGGAGGACTAACAAGGTGGCAAACTCTTAGTTATGAAGGACAATGCAAAGACCAAGGAAATAAGGGGTTTGTGTTTTGAAATTACAGACTAGGTACAGTGCCAAAGGTACTCAATTGATGAATAACTTCCAAATGAGTCACTTTTAACTCCTAGGACAGGCCTAGGCACTGCCTTCTGTAAATCAGAGGCAAATGAGAATTGCACTAAAATGCACATTTGTTTTAATGGTTTCTGTGTCCCATCCTAAACAAGTAGGCTGTTTAGACCTGGTATGTGCTGATGTTGTATTAGCCAAGGCTGGAGACAGTCTCTGGGTGCACACTGTCAGGCAGTACAAGAAGCTGACATCTCTCTCCTGCTCTATTTGATAAACAGAGGCAAGCCTTGGAACCAAAAGCAAGAGAGGACCTTGGCTTCAGCTGGGGGAAACGAGCACTAGGCCATCTGCTCAGCATACCTTAGAGGAAAAAGGACCTATTTCCCCTTCTCATTCACACAATTAGTGAGCTGTGAAATTAGTTCTTTAATGGCCAGGAAACCTGGAGATTATTGCACTTGTCACAATACAACACAATGCAAAACCAAACGAGCTTATACAGTGCTGCCTTTCATGCAAATGCATCCCAAGACTCTTTCCCATAAAGCTGAAACATAAAAATGCAAACACGACCTACCATTATAGCCCATAAGCTGCTGCTGCTGAAGAGGAAACTCTGCCTCTACACTTCAATGGCTCTCCCAAGGAGAGGTTTCAAACCTCAAACAGAAACCAATCTTGATTTTAAAACAGCCACTCTAATGGCTTCCAACCCTCTCTGCTGCCAAGCCGTTTGCGCAGGGGCTCCAAAATTAGGCAGGAAATATTTTGGCTGCCAAACAGTTCATTATCTTTCAAGGCATTAAAGTGCTTTTAAGGCAAGCTGATATTTGACAAGGAGGCAGCAAAACACCAAAAAGTTGGACTGAGGTGCTGAGTAAGCACCACACAGAGCTTAATATTCCAGAAGCAGCACTTGGCAGTAGCTGGAGTCTAGACAACAGCCTTTAAAATCAACTCCAAAGAAGTACAATGCCCTCATGGAGCTCAGAAATGCAAACCTTGGGGTTTGGGGGTTTTAGTTTAATCAGCTTTATTTTGAGAACTGTAGTACAGCAATGAAGGAAAAAAATTCAATTGCTCTGAGACTTCAGCCAAAGCAGCCCATGAAGAAGCCACCAAAGTTCAAAACCAGCATTAACTGATTAATTAGGCACACATTTGGAGACAGACTCATCACAGCAAGGATCCAATGGACACAGTACTAGATGCAGAGCACTAAGACTTTGTGTCAAGTTCCATAAGCAGCTGAGCTTATAGAACTGCCACCTGTAGGATGGCAACAGAGCCAACTCCTCTGTCACAGAATCATTGAGGCTGGAATAGACCTCAGAGATCATCAAGTTCAGCCTATGAGCTAACCCCATCAGATTCCAAAAGCTCCACTGCCATTTTAGACAGATATCTAATTAGAATCATAGAATCAGTCAGGGTCAGAATGGACCACAAGGACCAGCCAGTTCCACCCCCCCTGCCATGCCCAGGGACACCTCACACTAGATCAGGCTGCCCAGAGCCTCATCCAGCCTGGCCTTAAACACCTCCAGGAATGAGGCTTCCACCACCTCCTTGGGCAACCCATTCCAGGCTCTCAACACCCTCATGCTGAACAACTTCTTCCTAACATCCAGTCTCAATCTACCCATTTCCAGCTTTGCTCCATTGCCTTCAATCCTATCACCACCTGACAGCCTAACAAGTCCCTCCTCAGCTTTCTTGGAGCCCTCTTCAGATACTGAAAGGCCACAATAAGGTCACCTGGGAGCCTTCTCCTCTCCAGACTGAGCAGCCCCAACTCCCTCAGTCTCTCCTCACAGCAGAGCAGCTCCAGCCCTCTGCTCATCCCTTCTCTGGACACCTTCCAGCACCTCCATATCCCTCTTGTCCCAGGGGCTCCAGAACTGGATGCAGTACTCCAAGTGGAGTCGCAGCAGTATGGAGCAGAGGGACAAAACCACTTCCCTCACCCTGCTGCAGCCCAGGCTCTGGTTCCTCTCTGGGCTGCCAGAGCACACTGACAGCTCAGAACAAGCTTCTCATCCACCACTGCCCCCAAGTCCCTCTCCTTAGGGCTGCTCTCAAGTCAGTCACTGCCCAGCCTGTATCAGTGCTTGGGATTGCCTCAACCCAGCTGCAGGACCTGGCCACAATTGCTCACATCTAAGTCAGGATGTACTTTTACATGCCCACAACAAGCTAAGCACTGGCTGGAAGCTGAGTGTCCCACTTCTTTTTTAGATGCTACAAAATAAAGCCTTTATTTAAGGAGGAAGGGATTCCACAGGCCACCTGGTACAAAAAGATCCAAGTTAAACACAGGCTTCCATGTTTGCCCTGAATAAAGACAGACAACACCATGTTACCACAAGACCTTGGTTTAGTGGTTGGATACTGCACTCATCTCACTGGGTGCAATCAGTGACTTCACTGCAGGAGGAATGAACAGCACAGAACTCAGGACAAGACAGAAAGGTGCTCAGGCGAGGGCTCAGGTTGAGCTCTCCTCTCAGCTGGTCACTTTTCTCCCAGAGGCAGGAGGAGTTGCTCTCCATCCTCTCCCATCAGCCTGGCTAAGCCCTGTCCACAGCACTTTTGTCCATAGCACTCTCTCTTCCTTAAGCCACGATATTGCAATGTCGAGGTACAGGCAATAGAGTAGGTTTCAACAAGAGGCCACATGAGGACAGGTGAGGAAACATTCCCTGTGGATTTTTGGGGATGCTTTATTACACCTAACAAGAGATGCAGAGGCTGATTCCTTGCAGCCCCCACATTTAATGACATCAAATCATGGCTTGAGTGCTGCACAGCAATATTTTTTGTATGGCATTTCCATTTACCTCCCTCAAACCATATGAGGATTTGATGTACCAATAAACCACTCCTCTCTGGTCCGTACCTCAAGCTCCAGAACTATCCTTCAGTTGCAGGAATGGATGCTCCTTGTGGTCAGAGAACAGCATTTTTTAACTGGGCAATCCCATTTAGTGTTAACTGAAGATGAATGCTTGCTGGGCAGGTTCTGTGTCTTTATGAGCTCTATCAGAAATGGCACACCTCAAGCCAAAAGAAAATCCTATTGCAGCTTTTACTCTAAGTTCTTTCTAATCTACCATTTGAAAAGAGAGAATGGCACTATTATGTAGGCATGATCTGGAAGGACTTCCAATTACTCAAATGCAGATTATTAAAACCAGCTCCAAATCAGGAAAAAGCCCTCAGGTTTTCAATTAAATGTTAAATTAAACTGATGTGATTGTTCCCCCCCTTAGTTAAACTTATTGCTAATAAAAGTCGAGGAAGAAATACAGCTTGCTACTCAAAAGGTGCTCTGGACAAGTAAAGGAGAATTAGTGGCAGAAGCACTAGAAAAGAGACTGAATATTCATTTATGAAGCCTATGGAAGCAAAGACTGAGCACAACCACTGAGGAGGAACAGAAGCCAGAGAAGAAGGGAATGCTAAAGAGCAGAGAAAAACAATCATGGCTGCAAAAATTACCTCTTCCCCCCTCAAAAACCTACCAAACATCAAGCCCAGTGTAAGTTGCTGTGATGGTTTGGGTGTTCCCTGCCTCCCCTTCAGAAAAATCACCCATACTAGGCTCAGCCACTCTGGAAAACTGAATGAAGCTTTACATTTACAGCTTAGCAGAATACACAAGCAGGCAGTTACAACCCACACAGAAATACACAAGTTAAGAAGTAATACAGAAACACAGCAGCCCTCCAGAGACCTGAGTGCCCAGGAGAGGCTCCCAACCACACTTCCACCTTCCTTCCACCCATCTACCTTACCCCACACTTCACCTTACATTCAAGATGAGTTTACTTCACTTTACATTCAAGGTGAGTTTGGAGGGTTGGCCAGGGGGGTTAGGAAGCCAAAGGATTAGTCAGGCAGCAAGTTAGAGAGGAAGGGCAGCTCTAAAGCCCAGGGAGAGACTCTTATCTATGCTTGTGTTCTTGTTCTCATCCATCCCAGCAAGCCCATGAGTGCAGCAGCCATCACCATTGTTTCCTTTTCACAGCCTAGAATCTCATTCTTCTCACCCAAACATCCCAGCCAGGCTCAAAGTAGCACAGTTACAGACATCTCAAATTGCATCAGATTTCAAAACCTCCACCAATCCTTAGAACTTCTGCACCAAAGCACCATCAGGAGAGACCTCGGTTTGATGATGCCTGACCAAGGCAGCGGCACGCAGGCAGGCTCCAGAGCCCCAGCACAGTACCACTGCTACTCACCAAAACCTCTCCTACTCAAGGCAGTTAAAACAAGTGAATGAAATTAAGAAGAAATGGCTTGCAAAAGTAGTTCCTCCCCTCCTTGGGTAATAAAATCTATTGCCCCTGAAATCATTTCCCTTAATTCTCACTCACTACCACATCCCACAGAACCATTTTGCTGAGTGAGATTTAATAAATCTCTCAGCTTGGGATTAAATTTTAGTGGTTCATGAGCTGTTAAATTGCATTTGTATGTTTATTAAAGCTGCTGTTTGCTTACTTCTTGACACATTCCCAACTCCACCTTGGGGTACAATTAAGCAAACAGTAGAGACTCTGCTTTTTGTTTTCACCCCAAAAACACTCTCCAACTGAGAAGAAGATAGGAGCATCAGCAAGCTATAAACAACCTTCACCTAACTTTTTTAAAAGCCAAAGGGCCTCTTGGTGTAAGTTATTTTATTGTTCCCTGGAATGAGCTGCCCAGGGAGGTGGTTGAGTCACTGATCCTGGATGTGTTTAAGAGTTGTTTGAATGTGGTGCTTAGGGATATGGTTTGAAGTGAATCTTGTTGAGCAGTTCAAGAAAAGACTGTGCTAGTTTGAGGCTAGCTGAAATACCTTAGTGAGCAAAATTAGATGCTAGGCTGGGAAGAGGAAGCAATGGTGATGGCTGCTGCACTCATAGGCTTGCTGGGATGGATAAGAACAAGAACACAAACATAGATAACTCAGTGTGGCTCTGTTGCAGCTGGTGTCTTTATTTCTCTAACCTGCTGCCTGTGTAACTAATCCTTCTGCTTCCTAACCCCCCTGGCTGACCCCCCCACTCACCTTGAACATAATGCATACTCTGGGATAAGTTAGAGGGGTGCAAAGGAGGTGGGAGGGTGGTTGGGAGCCCCTCCTGGGCACTCTGGTTTCTGGGAGGGCTGCTGTGTTTATGTATTTCCTTCAACTTGTCTATGTTTGTCCGTAGCTGCAAGTATTGTCACTATCTGCTTGCATATTGTGCTAAGCTGTGAGTATGAAGCTTCATTCCTTAACTTCCAGCCACCTGAGTCTAGTCTGGGTGAGTTCATAAGAGTGAGGAGCAGGGAACTCCCAAACTGTCACAGGGATGAGGTGCTTAGTGCCATGGTTCAGTTGATTGGACAGGATTAAGTGATAGGTTGGACTGATGAGCTTGGAGATCTCTTCCAACCTGGTTGATGCTACAGAGTACTAGGTTGGACTCAGTGATCCTGAGGGGCTTTGCCAAGCTGGGTGATTCTGTGGAAATAGAGGCCCTGTAAACATCCCCTCACACAAACTTCTCTAACCCAAAACATGGTGAGACACTGCAGAGGTTGCCCAGGGCAGTTGTGGCTGCTCCCTCCCTGGAGGTGCTCAAAGCCAGGCTGGGGAGGGACTGTTGACAAGGTCTGTTCCTTCTCCTCCTCTTGTTACAAGGTTTAAACTGGCAGATGGAAGATTCAAACTGGATGTTAGGAAAGGGCTCTTTGTAGTGAGGGTGGTGAGACACTGGCACAGGTTGCCCAGGGAGACTGTGGAGCACAGAAGCACCCAATGTGATCAAAGATCATTGGGTGTTTCTATGCTCCACAGTCTCCCTGGAGCTGTTCAAGGCCAGGTTGGGCACGACCTTGAGCAACCTGTTCTAGTGGGACATGTCCCTGCCTGTGGCAGGGGAGTGGAGCTGGATGACCTTTAAGGTCCCTTCCAACCTAACCCTTTGGGTGACTCCATGAAGCCAATGACTTTCAGTGCTCTGCTTGCAGCAGCACATCTGGCAGCACAGACACTTGCAGCACTGTGCTTATAACAGGCAATTAGGAACAAGGTGTTCTCATGTTAGCTTTCTGTGGATCCTTAGAAGCAATTGTGACATTTCCAAGGGAAAGTTACTTTGAAGTACTTTCTCAGCCTGAACTTCAGAAATTATGGTATGTGCTGTAATGTTGCCTTTTTTTTCAATAAAAAACTCCATCATGCTCTTTTCTATACCTTAAGGACAGATAGCAAAAACCTAATTACCAGGAAGAATGGGTCATTATTTGGTCTTTGGTAGTCTATTTCCTTTCATCTGTTCTCCTGCTCAAAAAATCAATATGATTGTGATCACTGCAGCTCCATCAACCACATCCATAATAAAGAGCTGTCTGCTACTATTATATTAGCTCAGCATTCAAGACTTATCACACCACATGAAAAGACCCTCTGCAGAAGCAATTCATAAGTAATTACAGAAGGGTCCTACTCAGTGCACAGACTGAGCAGCTTTGCACCCATGTGCAGCAAGGAAGCAAACCTGGCTGTGAAACTAGAGGTAAGGAGTTCAGAAGATGCAGCCCCGGGCTGCAGCAACAGCACTGTGGGCAGCAGGGCAAGGGAGGGGATTCTGCCCCTTGGCTCTGCTCTCCTCAGACCCCACCTGGAGTCCTGTGTGCAGTTCTGGAGCCCCCAGCACAAGCAGGACATGGAAGTGTTGGAGCCAGTCCAGAGGAGGCCACCAAGATGCTCAAAGGGCTGCAGCAGCTCTGCTCTGAGGACAGGCTGAGAGAGTTGGGGCTCTGCAGCCTGGTGAAGAGAAGGCTTCCAGGAGACCTTGGAGTGGCCTTCCAGGATCTGAAGGGGACCTACAGGAAGGCTGTAGAGGGACTATTGACAAGGTTTTGTAATGACTGGAGGAGGAGGAATGGGTTTGAACTGGCAGAGGGGAGATTGAAATTGAATGTTAGGAAAGGTTTCTTTGCAGTGAGGGTGGTGAGACACTGGCACAGGTTGCTCAGGGAGGTTGTGGAGCACAGAATCACTGAATGTGACCTCCCTGGAGGTGTTCAAGGCCAGGTTGGATGAGTCCTTGAGCAACCTGTTCTAGTGGGAGCTGTCCCTGCCTAAGGCAGGGGGTTGGAACTGGCTGAGCTTTGAGGTCCCTTCCAACCTAAGCCATTCCAGGATTCTAAAAACGGAGGGAAGAAAAAAGCCTCCTGGGGGATGAACTTCTTCATACCCTGGTTCCCTGTGCTGTAAGTTTCACAGTTTGAGGACTTCTGAGATTTCACTTCCATTTTTTAAACAAAATTCTCAGATGAAAAGTTTGGTGATGGCTTAGAAATGCAGGGAGAAGAACACACCAAACAGTTCTGAGTCTACTTAAATTACCTTCTCCTGCTTTCACCAAGCCCCAATTACATTTCTCTCCCCTTAGAACTAATGGCAGAGACTTTAACATCCCCAGCAAAGCAAAAACTCCACGATTACATGTGCAGCCTTGCCAAGTGCCTGCTTGCAGGAGGAGATTTGGTGAGCAGCACAAAACCTATCTAGCCCATGGAGGAGCATTCCTTTCAGAACAGGACTCTGCTCTGTGCCAGACTTCCATAAGTCCTTTAATTAAACTATCCCTTAGGACTCTTTTAAGCCAGTTCAATTTTTGCTTCTTAAGACCAGTCATGCCCAAAGAAAAAGGCATTGGAAGATACCACTGGTCTGTGATTCAGGGATCACAAAAGTCTAATTTCCTTTAGAAGCTGGAAAACTTCTAATGGGAGCCCTAATTGCTAATGCTGGGAAGCACCTTGGTGCTGAAAGACTAATTGAGGTTTCAGGTGCTCTGAAATCCGTAACTAGCCAAAGGCTGAGAAGTTCAGGGTAAAAAGCAAATAAAATAAGTGTGATGGTTTGAGTGTTACCTGCCCCCCCCACTCAAGAAAATCACCCAGACTAGACTCAGCCAAGCTGCAAATTTGAAGAATGAAGCTTTATATTCCCATCTTAGCAGAAGACACAAGCAGATAGTGACAATATCTACAGCTATAGACAGAAAGAGACAAGTTAAAAAGTAATCCAGAAACACAACAGCCCTCCCAGAAACCAGAGTCCCCAGGAGGGGCTCCCAACCACCCTTCCACCTCCCTCCCACCCCTCTACCTTACCCCAGACTTTGCCTTACATTCAAGGTGAGTTTGCAGAATCAGCCAGAGGGGTTAGGAAGCAGAGGGATTAACCAGGCAGCATCTAATCAGAGAGAGAGAAGTTCATGCAGCCCCAGAGTGAGACTCTGTTATCTCTGTTTGTGTTCTTGTTCTTATCCATCCCAGCAAGCCTATGAGTGCAGCAGCCAGCACCATTGGCTCCTTTCCACAGCCTAGAATCTAATTCTTCTCCCCAAAACATCCCAGCTAGGCCCGAACTAGCACAGTAAGAATATATATGTAGATATAAGTGTCAAATCTTAGACTCAGTATGTGGTAATTTAGTGCCAGAGAACAGAAGGGTTTTCTAGTGAGAGCAACCCAAAAATCATTTGGCTGCTGCCTCAATGCATGTGAAAACCAACCAAGACCTTCAGAGAGTTCAAGTTTGTCTTCTCTGAATTAAGTGAATCTTGCTATGTCCATTAAAACTTGCAGTAACACACAAAAGCCAAAGTCATTCAGTGGTCACAGAATCAGTCAGGGTTGGAAGGGACCACAAGGATCACCTAGTTCCAGTCCCCCTGCCATGGATGGGGACACCCTAGCCTAGAGCAGGCTGCCCACAGCCTCTGCTGGATCCTTTCTGGAAATGTTGGATCCCTCTCCCTCTAAACATAGCTCACTTGCAGAGGGATATTTATATCATAAAGCCACTACTAGTATGTAATTATCAGTGTTAATAAACCCAAAATAGGAACTGAAGCTGCCTATGCTTCCAGCTGTTTCAAAGCCCCATCAGGATCAGAGTCACATTTCTGCACTGCAGCTCCAGAAGGATTCTATTTACATTTAAAAATAAACAACTCTGAACTGAGGCAGAACTTTGAATCATTTCATCTTCCCCCCCCAACTCTGACTGATCTGATGAGAATTTCTTTTTCCTCAAGTGTGCCAATAACTCTTCAATTAACAACTTGAGCAAGACTTTCTCCCAAGTAACTAATGATAGGATGAGAGGAAATGGCCTGGAATTGTGCCAGGGGGAGATGAGGAAGAATTTTTTTGCTGCAAGGGTGGAATTGGAAGACGTGGCCCAGGGAATGTGGTGGAGTCTCCACAGGATCACAGAGTGTCAGGGGTTGGAAAGGACCTCTAGAAAGGCCCTGAAAAGATGGCAGCTGCTGCTTCCCAGGGTTAAGAAGCTGACAAATCCTAAACACAGCATTTTTGAGTGCAGAGAGGTGGGAAAGGGAGCAGCAGCATGTGTGTGCCCTGTATTTATGGTAGATAACAGCTTTTTATAGCAGTCAATAGAGAGCTGGGTTGAAGGCCATTTGTCAGATTGCACACAGGCACCCCAACTGGAGCTGGGAAGGGTTGCCTTTGGCTCTAGCTGTTGAAAAACAGTTATCAATCTTCATCTCAGTCTTCCAGGAGCTGCTCTGGGTGAGCAATCGATACTGCAGTCGCCACAATTGCTCATTTCATTATTTCCATCCTAAATATCCTGTCAGCAGGGGAAAGGCTTCCTCATTTTAATTAATTTTGAGATCATTGATTCTTGGCCTTTTCCTTTTCCTGTGATTACACAGGCAGGCACCAATGCACAGACACAGGCTTCTAGCCTGCAGGCTCTGCAAGATAGATGACAAGTCCTCAGTGGGTACCTTGTGTGTCACTGCAGCACACCTGGATGACACAAGCTTGGCTAAACCCTTAACCATCAGCTGCTGCAAGTGAGCCCCTGGCACCTAAGCAGAGTTGGGCAAAGCAACAAATTGAAAAGCCTGTTTGCTGAATAGTTCTCAATTAAAGAGGCCTTAAATCAATAGGCAGGTGGATATCACAGCCACAAGCCTGCTACCAGTTAGCAGAGAAAGACAAAGACAGAAAATGGAAGTCAGAGAACCAGAAAGCAGCATCTGCCCTGCAAGGGTGAAAGTTGCCTCCAGAGTGAACCCAGGCATTTCTTCCTCTAACCAAACGCAGCTTAGGCTGCAACTAGGACAAGAGGAAACAGCCTCAAGTTGCACCACAGGCAACAGAAGAAGGGGACACAGGCTCAAGTTGTGCTAGGGGAGGTCTAGGCTGGATGTTAGGAGGAAGTTCTTGTCAGGGAGAGTGATTGGCATTGGAATGGGCTGCCCAGGGAGGTGGTGGAGTCACCAGTCCTGGAGGTGTTCAAGACAAGACTGGATGGGGCACTTAGTGCCATGGTCTGGTTGACTGGATATGGCTGGGTGCTAGGTTGGACTGTCTGAGCTTGGAGGTCTCTTCCAACCTGGTTGACTCTTCATAATATCATAGAATCACAAAGTCTCTTTCCTGCAGGAGTGGTCAGACACTGGGACAGGCTGCTCAGCAAGCTGGTGGAGTCCCCATCCTTGGAGGTGTTCAAGAAACCTGTGGCCATGGCGCTTTGGTACATGATTTAATGACTATGCTGAGGTTGGGTGGATGTTTGGACTCCATCTTAGAGGTCTTGCCCAACCTTAAAGACCTAATTAACATTCAGTTTACTTTCCAGAAGCAAGCACAGTCAATTTCTTCTGCATTACAAAGTCAACAAGAGCATCTAACATTATTTCAGCTCAAGATCCAAAGGAAGTGATCAGATTCAGAATGGGCTGCCCAGGGAGGTGGTGGAGTCGCCATCCCTGGGGCTGTTCAAGGCAGGATTGGACGTGGCACTTGGTGCCATGGTCTAGCCTTGAGCTCTGTGGTGAAGGGTTGGACTTGATGATCTGTGAGGTCTCTTCCAACCCTGATGATACTATGATAGGTTGGAATGCTGCTACAATATCATCACTGGCTCCTCTTCAGATGAGATACCCCTCCCTAACCAACTCTATGGGAGAAGTCTGAGGAAGGCACCACCTCTGCCACAGGCTGCCAAGCCCTGTATAGTATTAACACAACAGAATGAATTTGGAAGTAGACTTCTGCTCGAAAAACAGAAGGTAGGGAAAAACAAGCCAGGAAGCAGTGGTGTGCCTCAGAGACAAATCCAGCTCCTCTCACAGCTCCTCCTCGGGGAAATAAAGAGCAGCAGCAAGGCTAAGTCACAAAAGCTCTCCGAGACACAAAGCAGGATTGTGAAGTGCTCCAGCACATGCTCACATTCCTCTGGGAACTGTTATCTTGCTCAAACAAATCCAACTAGTTACAGCTGACAGTTGTGCACTGCCTTTTTTCTCCCTTCAAGGATTAACATTAGGCAAAAAATATTAATTGAAAGTATCCTTCAGGAAGCAAAGTTACTGAGCCATCAGCTAAGCACTGCTGCCAAAGCAGGGAGTGCTGAGGCTCCAGCCTATTTCTTGCAGGTAGCTCACAGAAGAGACCTGCTGGGAGACTTTTTCCAGCTGGTTCAGCCTTAAAAAGAAGAAACAAACAGAAAACTAAAGGACCAAATTTCCTTTAGAGAGCAAAACCTCCTCTAGACTGAACACCACTTAAGGCAGACATTTCTGAAGGTGTCAGAGCTATTACTTGGATGTACACAACAAATGTGGCATTTGAAGTGTTTGTTTGTGGCATTCTGAAGCCTTGCAGAACTCAAAACCCAACCCAGCAAGCAGCCTGATTTACCACCAAACAGTGAGTCTGAAAACCCCTTTGAGACAGATTCCATTCACCTAACTTCAGCCATCTGAAAGCTACCAAAGAGAGCCATGAATTACAAACAGATTCATGTGGTTATGCTAAGTTTAGAGGTGGTCTACACATCTAGAATCATACTAGGCAGTAAAGGCCTCTGAGGTCATCGAGTCCAACCCTCAACCAACCTCACCATGCCCACTAAACCATGTCCCCAAGTGTTGTATCCACAGGTTTCTTGAACACCTCCAGGGATGGGGACTCCACCACCCCCCGCACAGCCTACTCCAATAGTAACTACAGCACTAACAAAAAAAGGAGTAGAAGGGTTCAGCTCATCTTGCTCCTTTGCTAGGAGCCTCCCAGGGTGAGGTCAGAGACACTTCTATAGCTAACCTTGGTTTGGTTCAAGGTACAAAAAAAGTGCAGAGAGTGTGTCCAGAGCAGGGCCAGGAGGATGCTCAGAGGGCTGCAGCAGCTCTGCTGTGAGCACAGACTGAAAGAGTTGGGGCTGTGCAGGCTGGAGAAGAGGAGGCTCCCAGATGACCTTCTTGTGGCCTTCCAGGATCTGAAGGGGACTACAAAAAAGCTGGGGAGGAACTTTTTAGGCTCTCAGAGAGTGACAGGACTGGAGAGAATGGAGCTAAGATAGAGGTAGGGAGATTCAGCCTGGAGGTGAGGAGGAAGTTGTTCAGGATGAGAGTGGTGAGAGCCTGGAATGGGTTCCCCAGGGAGATGGTTGAGTCCCCATGGCTGGAGGTGTTTAAGGCCAGGCTGGATGAGGCTGTGGGCAGCCTGATATAGTGTGAGGGGTCCCTGCCCATGGCAGGGGGTTGGAAATGGCTGATCCTTGTGGTCTCTTCCAACTCTGAATTGTCCTTCCTCTGAAAATTGATTATTAGAATCATAGAATCAGTCAAACTGGATCAAGTTCACCCCCATGCAGCACTCATGAACCACAGATGCAGACAATCAGGTTACACCTAGCTTCTCAGGTGCACAGGTGAAAAACAGGTACCAAGCACTGCCAAAAAGGTAACAACTGAAGCCATTCCAGTTCACCCCAAACAGGTTACACAGGGCAAGTTGTGCCCATGCAGATACAAAGGGAAAAGCTTGCACTTTTCTAATTAAATGCATAATCAGGGATGCAGATCCACAGTAGCAATGCTCAATGGCTTCTGCTTTAATGAGCCATTTGAAATTAAATGGTTGCCTGCAATTAGACATCTGCAGCCCAAGGACAGCAGGCCAACTCCAGTCTGGCTGCCAGAATTACAGTTGCATTCCTCAGCAGGACAATGAGGAGAATGGATAACTGTGATTATAACATATAGATCCCTCAGAGTTCTGTGGCTGAAAGACTGAACAAGAAGGGCTCTTAATACATTTAATTGTTGGCTGCTAATAAAGGGTTGTCAGAAAAGATAACCATTTCTGAAGTCCCTTCCAGTTCCACTGAACACCACAGACCAAGGTCAGTAACCACCCACTTGGGGACTATGCACCAAAGGAGGCTGCCCCTCAAACCCTGCAAATATCTTCTCAGACAGCCTTGGAGGCCAGAAGGCTGCAAGCTGATATGCAGCCAGGTTGAAGAGACTGGAAGGTCTCTGATGTCTGAGGGTTAAGACATGCTGTAACTTCTCTACTTCCATTCACTTCATAGGAGCTCTTTGTAGACTTTTTCCACTGAAGTTTTAAACAAAGATTCATAGAATCATGGAACGGTTTGGGTTGGAAAGGACCTTGAAGGTCATTCACTGCCAACCCTCTTGCCATGGGCACCTCCCACTAGCCCAGGTCTCTTAAGGCCTCATCCAACCTGGCCTTGAACACCTCCAGAGGGGGAACTGCCCTGGGCAACCTGTGCCAGTGTCTCCCCACCCTCATTGGAAAGATAAAGAAGTGTCCTCCTTAAACCTAGCCTTCAAAAACACCAGAACAATTCCCACGCATTGACCACTTATTACCTTCAGCACAGGCTCATTCTCCCCAGTTAAAACCCTCCTGCCTTCAGCCATCACCATAGCCCACCTGTGGTTCTCCTGCTGCCCACACAAGACATTGTGGATGTAGTTATTCTGTCCAAGTCTGATTTTTATAAACTTGCTTCTCAAACAGAAGGTAAAAGATAACCTGGAAACATGCCCACAGCTTCCTACCAGAACGGACCCGAGTTCCAAGGTGTCTGTAACACCCCCCCCAATTGTCTAGAATCACAGGAAGCATCAGGTTGGAAGGGACCCTCAAAGGTCAACTTGTCCAACCCCCCTGCAGCAGCAGGGACACCTCCAACTAGATCAGGGTGCCCAGGGCCACATCCAGTCTGACCTGGAATGTCTCCAGGCATGGGATCTCAGCCACCCCTGGGTAATCTATTCCAGCATTTCATCACTCCCATCGTGAAGAGCTCCTCCTGACATCCAACCTATACCTCCTCTGCTCCAGTTGCAAACCTCTGCCCCTCATCCTATCACCTCAATGCCTTCCGAACACTCACTGCCAAACCTTCCTGTAAGTCCCCTTCAGGTACTGAAATGCATCTCTAAGGTCTCCCTGGAGCCTTCTCTTCTCCATGGCAAGCAGCCCCAAAGCTCTCAACCTGTCCCCGTGAGGGAGGTGCTGCAGCCTCTGCTCCTCTTTGTGTATTCATTTCAATGAAGACTCACTGGGCTTCAAGTTTCTGTTAAAGCAAGTTTTAAGTTGTCAAACCATCATTATTTTGCCAACTTGTCAGCCTCTGCTCCTTCCCTCTCATGTCAGCCACTGCCAGTTCTTTAGGGCAGAGAAAGTCATTACTTGAGCAATTAAATGGCCCTGAGAGTCTCCATACACACTGCTCCTCTCTGGCCCACCCTAATTCCAATTTGAGAGTTCAGTGGCAATTGTTGCTGCCTTACACACTTAGGAGGCACAAATCCATAGTCAAAGAAGTTTGTTATTGCCAGTGCTCAAGGTACTACTTACAAGAATAGAAGGAGCAGGGGGGAAAAAAGCACCACTCAAGCAGGCAGGTTTACAGCACTGCCAGCAAGCCCAGCACATCCCATTTTGCTTCAGTGCCAACCCATAATGATTCGAGCAGAACACAAGAAGCACAGCAATTCTGTGCTGCTGGAATTCAGAGGCACATTTAACACATTGCCAGGAGCACAATTTGTGTTTATATGTATTTGTGTATGTAGATCTATAAATTATCATCCAAAAACTTGCTGCGGAGCAAAGTTCAGTTCATGCAGAATTCAGGCTGTGAATATATGCAGTGACAAACAGACACTGGAGTCAATGCTTCCACCACTACAGGCAATTCTGTCTCAGCTGCCACCACAAGTAACATAAGCTCAATATAATCATAAAGCAGAATTTGCTTTCAGTGTAATAAATATTTATAAATGATGTGTTGTGCTCCCAGTGTCAGGTTGAAAGGTTTGGGGTTGGTTTTTCATCCTGTTGGTATTTTAATTACAGAAAGCAGCTTCTTCCCCAAGGTTATTACAATGTTTGCATCTGTTTTCCTAAGCATTTTTAAGTGCTGCCTGCTTTTACTTTACCTAAAGTCTCCCCAGTGAGATGAAAATAATTCCTCAGTGAGAATACCTACAAGAGAGTTCTGTCACTCCCAGCTGCCAATCCACCGCCAGAGACTGCAAAGTTAACTCTCAGCCTGGCTTATTCCTTTATCTTCTCTTTATCTCCTGAGAAACATCTGCCTTTTTTAACAGCTCCCTCTTGTTTGCAGAGAGCAGGAAGCTGAAGAAAAGCTAAGGTAGTTATTAGCAATGTAAGCAGTGAAACCCAAAGCCATGGAGAAGTTCTGCTCTCCAAGGAGGAGCAGCAGTCGTGCTCCACCAGAGCGGCTTCAGCTTTGATTCCTTCGCCTGAGCTTGTCAAGCTAGGATCATGCAACACAGCACCAAGGGAATGCTCAGAGGACTTTGGGGCACTGGGGCAGATGCTCCAAGGCCCAGGGGTACTGATGGTGCTTGCCTCAATCCCTGCAGTAGCAAGGAGAGATACTGAGGGGTTCAGAAAAACACACTCAATAAAGCTGTGGCTCAAAGGCTGGTGCCAGCCTCGAACTTGGGCTTCTCAAGCCTTGACAAGGTCTACACAGCATCTGTCCTGCTGGGCCCCAATGGTTGTGAGGGGAAAGAGGATCCCGAGTCATGAACTTGCAGGGAATGATCTTCTGCTAAGAGAGAGAAGCTTTAGACTGGATCTTAGTTGACAGGCTCACAGGATATCAGGGGTTGGAAGGGACCCAAAGAGATCATCCAGTCCAACTCATGCCAGAGTAGGGCCATACAACCCAGCTCAGGTCACACAGGAGCACATCCAGGCAGGCCTGGAAAGGCTCCAGAGAAGGAGCTCCACAACCTCTCTGGGCAGCCTGTGCCAGTGCTCTGGGACCCTTACAGCCAACAAGTTCCCCCTTGTGTTGAGCTGGAACCTTCTGTGCTGCAGCTTCCATCCAGTGCTCCTTGTCCTATCCCAAGGAACAGTGAGCAGCGCCTGTCCCTGCCCTGCTCCTGACCCCCAGCCCTCAGACATTTCTGGACATTTATTAAATCCTCTCTCAGTCTTCTCCAGACTAAGCAGCCCCAGGTCCTTCAGCCTCTCCTCACCAGGCAGTGCTGCAGTCCCCTCATCATCCTTCTAGCCCCACACTGGACCCTCTCCAGCAGATCCCTGTGCCTCCTCAACAGGGCAGCCCAAAGCCAAATGCAGTACTCAAGATGGGATCCCACCAGGGCAGAGTTCTTCAGTACATGTCCCACAATTGAAAGTGTTCAACCTTTGAACAACCTGGGTCTGTGCCTACGGCAGCAAGGTTTGACTGGAGGTGCTCTAAAGGTCCTTTCCATCCCAACTCATTCAATGATGCTGAGTCTAAAGATCTGCACCTATCAAAGTCTCATGATTTACTTTGTTGTTGTTGCTCTATACTGAACTATTCCTTCACTACTCATCTCTTGAAACTCTACATTTTTCCCCCTACATTATAAAGAGAGGGAAACCATTCTGATTTTACAAGAGAATTTCAGCTGGAGCTTCATGGGGAGGATTTATCCACACACCAGGGCAGGCTGTACAATGTAGAGAGATAATCTGCTCTGGCCACTCCGGACAACATCTGCTTCTCTGTATTGTTTGATATGTGCAGGTTATTTATGTCTTTCCCTCCAAGCATCTTTCAGAGAATGATAGAATGCAAATTTTTTTGCAGAACAGCAGTTCCTAGAAAAGCAGAGCTTCTGCTATTGTAGTTGAGAGAAAAATAGGCAAGCCATTTGTCTGCTCAGATGCACCAGCAGAGCAGTGAGAAGAGTTGGCACTACAGAGGAAAAAACTCTCCATCAGATGATTTTTTTGTTTCATTTTTGGAAATGATTCATCTGCTCAGAGCACACCAAAATCACTCAGAATTCTTTAACTAGGAGCCAGAAGTGACATTAATGCATTGATCCTTCTAAAAGCTTCGTCACCAAAAATCTTACGAAGCCCTTCATAGCAGAACCATTTCTAACAACCATCCAGGAAGCAGTAACCATCTGGAGACCCAAAGAAATGATCACCTCCAACCTCCCCACCATGGGCAGGGACACCTCTCAAACCAGAGTCAGCTGCTCAAGGCCTCATCCAACCTGGTCCTGAACACCCCTAGGCAGAAGACACCCACGGCCTCCCAGGACAATCTATTTCAGAGTCTTTCTACCTTTGTAGTGAAGAACTTCTTCCCAAGATCCAATCTAAACCTATTCTCCTCCAGCTTCCAACTATTCCCCCTTATCCTGTCTCTAGTCAGCCTCAGGAGAAGTCCCTCTGCAGCCCTCCTGTAGGATCCCTTCATCTACTGGAATGTCCCCTTCAGACTCTAGAATGGATAGAAGCGGACACCAGAAGGTACTGAAAGCTGTGCTGCAGAAAGGGGGCATTTGTGGAGGGCAAAGATGAACAAAACCATCACCTGCCCAGAGAAGGGTGACAGCTGGTGAGGGGTCTGCAGCACAGCCCTGTGAGGAGAGGCTGAGGGAGCTGGGGGTGTGCAGCCTGCAGAAGAGGAGGCTCAGGGCAGAGCTCATTGCTGTCTACAGCTACCTGAAGGGAGGCTGTAGCCAGGTGGGGTTGGTCTCTTCCACCAGGCAAGCAGCAACAGAACAAGGGGACACAGCCTCAAGTTGTGATGGGGGAGTTACAGGCTGGATGTTGGGAGGAAGTTCTTGCCAGAGTGATTGGCATTGGAATGGGCTGCCCAGGGAGGTGGAGTCACCATCCCTGGAGGTGTTGGAGCAAAGCCTATCTGGGGCACTTAGTGCCATGGTCTGGTTGACTGGACAGGGATGGGTGTTTGGACTGGGTGAGCTTGGAGCTCTCTTCCAACCTGGTTGATTCTATGAGTTATGCAGTGTCTGACACACCAGTGAAGACTCAACCTGAATCAGTAACTCCACCTCAACTGCACAATCTAATACTTCAGTCAACTAAACCTTTTTTCTAACAACAAAGAAGTGCCTTCCCAAGCCACACCAGAACAGCTTGAGCTTGATTAAGAAACGGAAATAAAGACCACAGCCACCATGGTGGAGACAACAGCCCCAGCAGGAAAGCAAACGGACTATTTAACAGGAGATCAGCTGTCTTCACCACTATTAGATCCCTCCAGGGAGCCATCATCTGGCAGAGGAGGCCTTCATTCCCCTGCAGAAGTCTCCATGTGCTCAGCATGGCCATCGACATCGCCATGTGCCGTCACCCCCTCACGTGAGGCTCCAGCTGCAATGTCTGCTTTCCCAGCATGCTACCTGCAGCAGCACATTCGACTGCTTCCTGAACTCCAAGGACTTAATGTTCCTCCATTATTGTCTGCTGAAGGCCTCCTTTTCTAATCTTCATCTGATGGCTCAGACTTACTCAGAAAAATCCTTTCTTCCCCTAGTCTGTCCTCCCACAGTTCACTCCTCCACTGGAGTAAGTCTGCAACTTACTGAAGGGAGGTCGTGGCCAGGTCGAGTTGGCAACCAGCAACAGAACAAGGGGACACAGCCTCAAGTTGTGGCAGGGCAGGTTCAGGCTGGATGTTAGGAGGAAGTTGTTGGCAGAGAGAGTGATTGGCATTGGAATGGGCTGCCCAGGGAGGTGGTGGAGTCACCATCCCTGGAGGTGTTCAAGCAAAGCCTGGATGATGCACTTAGTGCCATGGTCTGGTTGCTAGGTTGGACTGGATGAGCTTGGAGATCTCTTCCAACCTGGTTGATTCTATCACTCAAAGTCCTGAACAGATAAGTGTTAGTAATATTATCTTGCTAGTTTGAGACCTCTGGGATGCAGGAATTGTTGGACTAGCACTGAAGTACAGCAAGCGATAACAACAAACAAGTGAGCTAAACCTCAAACCCCAACCAACCAAACCAGACAAGGGAGAAAGCCACCAAACCCCAAGAACACCAGACAAGGGAAAAACCAGCCACATCCCAACCAAGCCCCAGCCAACCAAAATGGACAACAGCAACCAACCTCTAACCAACCACAAGAGACCACAAAAAACCAACCAAACCCAAACAGACAACAAAAAAAGCAACCAAACCCAAAGCAACCAAACACCAACCAACCAAAAAAGCAACCCTCAGGTTGACAAAGCAAATATGTAATCATCAAGAAGGTTTATTTTCTTTCCAGCTACCACAAAGGCTTTCAGATGCAGATTGGGCTTGATGCTTGGATTTTCCCAGGCGCTGTTTAGTAGTTCTGGATGTGTGCTTATGGCAACTCTATTCCCAACAGACCATTTAAGTGGAAAACACATTTGCTGCTACAGGTCTAGTAAGAAGCTTGATTAAGCAGCCTAACTGCAGGCATGCAGCACCATTTGGAAGGTTCAAGGATATGCAAAACACCCACAGAAGATAAGCAGACACAGCTCTGGACTTATAGGAGTCCATGTAGGAGCCAGGCACAGTATCCTGTGGCATCTAGAAGGCACTGAAACTGAGCCCATGGTGCTGTGGAGAGGAGATTCAGCTACCCCTCAGGAAAAGTGATGTAAGCAATGACTGTATATCTGATCTGGATAAAAGTCCCAGTGAAGCCTGTGTGTGCTATAGGAACCCACTTGAAACTGGCAATGATGAGCTGCAGCTTAAGGAGAGAAGCAAAACAAGAACAAAGCATTGATAGGGAGAAGAAATACCTTGTAGTAGTGAAATCCACATACATCTTGGGGGGGAATGGAAACCAGTCAAGCACATACCCCTCCAGGTCTTTAACAGAGACACTGCTATGCCTGGCAGCTTGTTTATTTCTACCAGCTCTGTCAACTGGTCTACTAATTAGTATGTATTAATTAGTAACAAAGAAATAGCACAGTTTGGGGTTTCATACATTGCAAGTACATGAATGGAGAGCTTAGCAAGCTATGCCCTAATTTACCACCTGACTCTTCAGAGCAGTAGATTGCTTTCACTCTTTTTCACTTCATCACAGTATGTAGTATTTAATTCTCTATTTACAACTAAAATCATAATTAATAATCAGCTCTCAAGTCCTTGGTTTTGCTGTGTCTCAACCTGGCACACATGTCCCAAACCCAAGGTGAGCCCCACTGCAGGAGGCATACCCCAAGCAACCTCACTACTTTGACAGATAATAGAATCACAAAGTGATTTGGGTTGCAAGAGAGATCTGGAAAGTCATCCAGTTCCAACCTCCCTGCCATGCTCAGGGACACCTCTCACCAGCCCAAGTTACTCAAGGTCTCATCTAATCTGAACTTGAACACCTCCAGGGAGAGGGCATCCACAGCCTCCCTGGGCAGCCTGTTCAGAGTCTCACCACTCTCACTGTAAAGATTTTCTCTCTAATCTTCAGTCTAAATCTCCCCTCCTCAAGCTCCAATCCATACTGGTTTAGAGTTCCCAGACTTCAAATAACTCCTGGCTGAGGCATTCCATTTCCTATTTCAGAAGCCAGCCTTAATCTAGTCTTCCAGACTGCTCAGGAGCTCCTGCAGGTTGCACAAACTTTGCCATTTGCCTCCTTGCTGCTGTACTGAGTTCTTTCTGCTGCTTTGTAAAGAGGTAGCAGGAGAGGTCTAACCTGAGAGCATTCTGTAAATCCATGCTGATCTGACTCTATTCATAAACAAGCAACTACCCCCTCAGCCCCTGGAAGAACTGAATCAAGGGGTGTGCAGCCTGGAGAAAAGCAGGCTCAGGGCAGAGCTCATTGCTCTCTACAGCTACCTGAAGGGAGGTTGTAGCCAGGTGAGGTTGGGCTCTTCTGCCAGGCACCCAGTGACAGAACAAGGCAACAGAGTCTCAAACTGTGCCAAGGCAGGTTCAGGATGGATGTTAGGAAGTTCTGCACAGAGAAAGTGATTGGCATTGGAATGGGCTGCCCAGGGAGGTGGAGGCACCATTCCTGGAGGTGTTTAAGAGGAGCCTGGATGTGGCACTTAGTGCCATGGTCTGGTTGATTGGCCAGGGCTGGGTGCTAGGTTGGGCTGGATGAGCTTGGAGGTCTCTTCCAACCTGCTTGATTCTATAAGACTTCCATTGGAGAAAAGCTCTCCAACCTCTGATCCTGTCCCAAAAGAAAGAATAGATCCTGCCTCCCAAAATACCAAGGACCATTCCAGATGGGATTCAAATGTTTAACAGTAATTAATTGTCAAAATAGCTGACATGCCAGTTCTAAAACATCTTCCAGCATGGCATCTTCAGGGTCCCTAACCTCCTGGAGTTAATTGTGCCTGGGGGAGATCACTAGCTTGTAATACAGCAATAAGTAATTGTTTACCATTTCCTTTGAAGTAGACATTTGCTGCCACACTGCTTCACTAAAAACATCTCATCAGCAAATCCAGAAAATGCCCTTTTTTTGCTTAAGGGATAATTACAAAGCTGTCTACATAACAAGCCATCCTCTTTGAAGCTTTAAATCAGAAGCCCAGGCTGGGTTTCCATAATGAGGATCTCTTTACTTTTATGGATCTTTGCCACCCTCAGGAGCCTCACCAGCACCTCAGGTTTTTTTCCTCCTCAAATCCTTCTGCCCAGTCAGAGCTTGCTAGCAGCAAGTGAATTAGTGTCCAACTTGCTGTCTCAAACACAACTGCCATTTCCTACTGTTAGCTGAAGATAACCCACTGCAGCTTCCCAAACATCCTTTCACTGTTAACAGAGCTGAAGGAGTCAATCCTAACAAGTTATTTGGCAGCCTTATCTGCTGTAAAATAACTTCATTGTAATTAAAGAGCTTACTGGGTTCAAATCAGCAGCACAAACAAGCAGGAAATAATTCATCATTTTTGAAAGAAATCAAAGCAGGCCTAAGGACTTAGGAGGAAGTAAAGCAGCTCTAGATGCTGTTAATGCCACCAGATAAGCACCCAAGTTTCATTAAAGCACTAATTGAACAAGCTTAAAATAGTCTGCTTGCAATGGGTGTATTCTCTTCTGCTCCCAGGTAGCTAGAAAGTTCTAGTGGCCTAAAGGAAAAGAAACAACCAACTGCATCTTAGACTTTCCCACCCCTCTGCAGAATCTGTACCCAGTGTCATAACCTCAGTCTCTATCACTTCGAGTATCTAAACAAAGCCAAGCCCCAGAAGTGTCCTGACAGAAAGCCCTGGGGAACAGCAGCCTTTTTAGCTTCCCTTGGAGAAGGCTGCAGAAGCAGCAAAGGAATCAAGGAATGGAACAAAAGTAGATTAAAAATTAATCTGGATTCAGTGCACAAGGCATTAGTCTTGCCAACAGAGGACTGCTCCAGTTTTGCATCTCCCCCATGTCTTGAGTCAGTAATTAAGAGCTTAATTTTCATAGATGATTCATAGAATGGGTTGGAAGGGACCTTAATGATCATCAAGTTCCACCCCCCTGCCACAAGAGGTTGAGAGTCTTTGGTTAAAGTAAAATATCACCTCTATTTTGGTGAGGTTTGGGGGGGTTGTTTTGGTTTGTTTCCCAGGGTTTGGGGTGGTTTGGGTTTTGCTTATTTTTCTTTGCTTTTGTAGTTTGGTTTGGTTTGTTATTCACATTTTTTTCCTTCTCCCACCCTGCTTCTTTAAACCTCAAATGACACAGGTCAGAGAGACCCAGATGTCAGCTCTTGTGGTTCTCCATGGGAGTTGGGTTTTCCTCTGGACCTGCCACCCAAAGCTACTGAAGTGGATATTAAAGATCAGAATTAAGAGCCAGACCAGACAAAAGCACACACAGAGTCCACATCCTTCCTACAGAAGATAAAAGCAGATCCCTGTATCAGACGATAGGCAAAAGCAATTAGTAAGGAAAACTTTGCATTAATGAAGCAGCAGAGCTTGTTAGGTCACCCTAATTATGCATGCTAAGTTCTGACTTGAGGCACAGAAAACAGCAGAAGAGTAAGAGTTGTAGAGTATATTAAAAAAAACCTGAGCTTCTAACCCTTTACTGATGCTCCACTTTGCTTGCATTGAATGGTGGCTGTCACATCCATCTAGGAGTGCTAGGAGCAGCTGTGGAGCTGTTGCAGGGTAGCAGAGCCCTGCAGAGGGACCTGGCCAGGCTGCATGGGTGGGCAGAGGCCAATGGGATGAGACTGAACAAGGCCAAGTGCAGGGTTCTGCACTTTGGCCACAACAACCCCAAGCAGCACTACAGGCTGGGGACAGAGTGGCTGAGAGCAGCCAGGCAGAGAGGGAGCTGGGGGTGCTGGCAGAGAGGAGCTGAAGATGAGGCAGCAGTGCCCAGGTGGCCAAAAGAGCCAATGGCATCCTGGGCTGGCTCAGGAGCAGTGTGGGCAGCAGGACAAGGGAGGTTCTTCTGCCCCTGTGCTCAGCACTGCTCAGGACACACCTGGAGTGCTGTGTCCAGTTCTGGGCTCCTCAATTCAAGAGAGATGTTGAGGTGCTGGAAGGTGTTGAGAGAAGGGCAGCAAGGCTGGGGAGGGGCCTGGAGCACAGCCCTGTGAGGAGAGGCTGAGGGAGCTGGGGGTGTGCAGCCTGCACAAGAGGAGGCTCAGGGCAGAGCTCATTGTTCTCTACAACTACCTGCAGGGAGGCTGTAGCCAGGTGGGGTTGGGCTCTGCTGCCAGGCAACCAGCAACAGAACAAGGGGACACAGCCTCAAGGTGTGCCAGGGCAGGTCTAGGCTGGAAGTTAGGAGGAAGTTGTTGGCAGAGAGAGTGATTGGCATTGGAATGGGCTGCCCAGGGAGGTGGTGGAGTCACCATCCCTGGAGGTGTTGAAGCCAAGCCTGGCTGGGGCACTTAGTGCCATGGTCTGGTTGACTGTCTAGGGCTGGATGAGCTTGGAGGTCTCTTCCAACTTGATTGATTCCACAATTCATTTGTGCTCAGGGATTAGGAGGGTTTGGTCTCTTCCTGTGTGCTGCTTCCACAGACAACTCAAAAATACATGTCCCAAAGTGAAGTTGCTGGAAAATAGTCTGGCACTCTTTTCCCAGCATACTGTTCCAGTAATGCAGTGGAGGTGATGATCAAGTCAGAATTTAACAGAAGCATTTGGTCAGAATCACAGGATGGAGGAGGCTGGAAAGGAGCTCTGAAGACCTCTGAGGTCCAACCCCCCTTCTAAAGCAGGATTAGTTTTTCCATCTTGCAGGGAAATCCAAAATTCAGGGGGTTTGGTCCAGGTTAAGTCAGGGTGGACCCTTGTAAACTTCAGCTCTTCATGGGCTCAACTTACTGCTGATGTTTTTCCAAGTTCTCTATAGTCATTATCCACTGGTACCCAACACACAGAGCCCCAGTTCAACCCCTAACTGCATAACTGCAGTGATCTCTGGGTAGGACCTTTCATTCCTGAGGGCATTTCTGACTTCAGACACGAGAAGCAGTGAAATGGAACTCATGTTTTGCCAACTTCACTGCTAAGTCAACAAGATGACTTTGTTGTTCCACTTCTGAGCCTCTAGAGAGAGAACTTTCAGCCATGCTGCAGCTTTCTTTCACACCGCATGCGAGGGCCAAACTATCAAAGCTCTGTAAACACCTAACACTTGTCAGGACTATCTGGCCTTTAAATAACCTTTCAATCCCATCTGCATATCTGAAGGATGTAAAAGCACATTTCAACGCTTAATCAACACAAAGAACCTCCATCAAATATTCATCACAGTCTGTAGGAATCCTTCCTTCCACTTACAGACCTACAAGGAGGTCTCTTAAGGGTCCAGAAGTGCAGCCCCTGTGTTTTTCATGCACTTCTTTATCATTTCCTATCCCGAGGCAAAGTACAGCTGTAAAGTAAGGTCTTACACAGCCAAATTCTGACAGTAACACTTTTCTGGCTCACATCAGAAGCTTTCCTGAGAGCAGCAATTTCTTCACAGCAGCACAAAAAGAGAAACATATGCAGCTGGGCCACAGATATTCCAATATTTGTTACTGTCTGATTTGATTGGCCACGACCCTATTTCCTGGTAACTAATGCTATTGATCTGAGTAATTACCCAGAGGTTTGAGATGATGCCTTTAATCAGCAGATAAAACACACAGCCACAATGAGATTAACTTTGAAACTGAGAAAAGGGGAAAAGGAAGAGGTGGATGCACAGGAGGCAGCATTAAGCCTCAGAATCACTGAATGCCAGGTTGGAATCACAGAATCATGGCAACATCCAGGCTGGCAAAGCCCCTCAGGATCACTAAGTCCAACTTAGAACCCTACTCTACAAGATTCACCTTAAACCATATCCCCAAGCACCACACACAAACCACCCTTGAACACAGAAGGGAGGGACTCCAAGGAGCATCTGATCCCCAGGATCATCTGGTCTGACCTTTAAATGGTTCAAAAGAAGCTTTAATGACATACAATAAGCAGCAGCCACATGCAAGACTAGATGCATATTTCCCACATGGCTCAGGTTTTGGGGCTGTTCATTTGCTTATTTGGATCTTTTTCCCACAGTGCAGCTGTTGAAGTAAGCTCAGATGTGAGCTGTCCACTGCAGAGCAAGAGCCAGTAAATAAATCAAGTGATGCTTGCAGCCACCATGCTGTAAGCACTACATAAAACAAGAACAGAATAAAGTTTCTCTAAGAAGCACAATTCTCTGCAAACAAGACAGCAGGGAAATCAGAGGGGTTTAATAGTGGCTGTCACTCAGCAGCTCATGTCTAGAACCTATTTAAAATGCAGCAGAAAAAGTTAACCACAGCATGTCAGGGTTTGGAAGAGACATCCAAAGCTCATCCCGTCCAACCCCCCTGCCAGAGCAGGAGCACCCAGAGCAGGTCACACAGGAACACACCCAGGCAGGTTTGGAACATCTCTGGAGAGGGAGACTTCACAACCTCCCTGGGCAGCCTGTTCCAGGGCTCTGCCACCCTCACAGGGAAAAAATCCTCCTGATGTTTCCATGAACTGCCTATGCCTCAGCTTCCACCAGTGCCCCTTGTGCTGGCACTGGGCACCACAAAGTTATGTTCATTGAGCCACACAAGGTAGCTAACCTAGAGCACAGCAAGATAACCAAGAGATCAACCTTCAAGAACCAGAACTTGCTCTCCTTCCAAATGCAACAGGAAAAGGCTTCACCAAATCTAAATAATGAAGTCAATCCACACATCAGCTAAACTGGCAGCAAAGATGTTGCAGTTTGCTCTTCCCAAACAAACTGAAAACTTAAAGAGGTTCTGAGCTATGTTTTAAAACAAATCCTTTCACACCTCTCACGGGATTCAGTTCAGAGTTGTACGACATAATGAGAAAGAAGACACTGAGCAGCTATTAGTGAAAGTTTTGTTTCCACTAAGGTAATTTTGATTGTCAGGAATTGAAGTCAGGCCAGAGAAGAGTGGAAGGGGAAGGAAAAAGCAAAACAAACAAACCACCAAATGAGCCAACAAAAACCCAACACTCAACCCACAATCAGACTAATGAACCATATGAAGGCACAGAACTGCAAAGCACAGAGGAAAGGTCATTTATAACATCTATTTGAGAAGGATTATGTAGAAATCAAATAGTTCCCATTTTTAATAGTTGAATCTCAAAGTAAGACAGAGAAAGAGAAGAATGTCACTTAGATTGATTTGTGCCAGGATTGGACATGATCCTGTACAATATTTGCAATGAACAAGGGAAATAAAAACTGAAGTATTTAAAATGTGACATTATCAGTTGGGGGAAAAAAACAATCTGTGTGAGTTTGACATATGGCCACATCTGGAACCTACAGAAACACCGCAGCGAGTGACTCCTGGGCACAGAAACGTTTGGGTTCCTTCCTCTGTGCAATGTGAGCAAGAAATAAAAAGCCCAAAGGTTGTTTTAAGCTTCACAAACACTGAGAAAGGAACTGAACACTGATATCCATACCGTCATAAATCCATCCAGCAAACCTGAGTCAGGCTTAGGAGGTGCTTGCAGCCTCTCCATCGACCACTTCTCGATGATGGATGACACTTGGGTGTTCTCTGTGTTGAGAATCCTGAACCCAGTCATATTGACACCACTGTACCGGTAGGGTTCCACATCCAGGGCAAACAGGTCCTGAAATGGAATCACAGAATGACTTGGGTTGAAAAGGCACTCTGAGGTCAGCCACTCCAACCATCAAGCCACCATCACTGTTGCCCACTAAACCATATCCCAAAGGGCCATGCCACTTGTGTCCTGAACACCCCCACAGACAACTCCACCTCCCTGGGCAGCCTGTTCCTGTTCCCTCCTTCCATACACTGTCACTCTCGTTTCATGGTCAGACCATCTCTCAGCAGACAGCTCTCACTCCTGCCATGTGCAGCAGTAAGAGTGCTGGATGTGCTGGCAGGTACCTGGAGGGCTTCGTTTGCAACTCACTGACCCTGCAGTGGGAGCAGTCCGAGGCACAGGGCACAACCAGCTTCCATCACCAGAGGAAGGGGGGGAAACAATTCAGTCGAGGAAGGGGGTCAGGGGGAACAAGGAAATCAAGGAAGAGGGTCAGGGGGGTAACAAGCAAATCTAGGAAGGGGCAAGACCAGTGGCAAAGATGGGCTACATTAGTACTGCTATTATTACTACCATCCACTACCAGTAGGCTCAGATATTACTACTTTCCCTTTCCAGAACAGACTTCAAACCATGAAACAAAGAGAAGAAGAATTTCCTTCTGCTGGTGAGAACATTTCCAACAGTGGATGTGGCTTTGACTAGGAACTTCTCTTTGCAACAATAACCTTTACCAACCCATGTATTTTTAACCCATATATACATATTTTAGCCCCTCAAAACATATGGGACAAAACTGAATTCATTTTGTTTACTGAACAAAACAGTAAAGATTAAACATTGTGTGGAAAAACCAGAATGGAGCTCATTATTTGCTCATCACATCACTAAACTCACAAAACTATCAACCACTGTCAATCACTGCCCATTTTTAATTAGTAATTATGATCCCATTTTCCATAGGGAGTAGTTATGCAGGGGTCAAGATGCTTTTAAGTTCTTCATTTACAGAGTAAAGAACTTAGAGAGTGGTCAGGCACTGGAATGAGCTGCCCAGGGAGGTGGCAGAGTCCCCAACCCTGGATGTGTTTAAGGGTGGTTTGGATGTGGTGCTTAGGGCTATGGTTTAAGGTGAATCTTGTTGAGTTGGGTTCTAGGTTGGACTTGGTAATCCTGAGGGGCTTTGCCAGCCTGGATGCTTCTGCGATTTAACCCCTTCTGAAAGAAACAAAACATTTGATTGCAAGAGAAAGATTGAATATGACTGGAGCTATGCTCCATCTCTCAGTTTTCACTGAGGAGGAAGTCTGATCCTCAGGTGTAATGATTTAATCCAAACACAGTCCTGTTTACACTGGAAGGTAATAAATACACACAGCCAAACTGTGCATCCATCCCAAATCCGCCCAAGTCGGTGTGTTAATGAGCTGCTGCACCAGACCCTGAAGCCATCACGAGGAGAATGCACAGCAGAGTGCTGTAAACACTGGGGCTGGAGAATTTATCTGACAGGACTGTCACCGTGTCAGGTAAGAAGCAATTAATACATCAAAGCAACTAAATTCTGATGCAGGTTCCCCAGCTCCACTGCGAAATCAAAGCCTCTCATCTGTTTGCGCACACTAAGCTACCCCTCGATAGCTCCCGGTCAATAGAACGCTTGTCTCTCCCTCAGAGGAAGCTTCCAAGGAGGGGAGAGGACAGAAAATCCTGATTCTGAAGCAGAGAGCTCTGAAGAATAAAACTGAAATGCCTATGGGCAGCACAGCACTCAACAGAACAGCTTTAATTAATGGCAAAATGACAAATTGAAATACAAAAGATGCCTTGAAACCTCCAGGAGCCACTGCAGTAAAGCAGTGAGGGAAATCCTACTGCACACAATCTAAACCCATGAGTGAGAGCTCCTCTTGGCCTTCTACAGTAAGGCTTGTGCAGGGCATTTCACCTGTGCACTTCTAATGAACCTTGAATAGAATCATAGAACTAGTCAGGGTTGGAAGGGACCACAAGGATCAGTCAGTTCCAACCCCCCGACATGCCCAGGGATACCCTACCCTAGAGCAGGCTGCCCACAGCCTCATCCAGCCTGGCCTTAAACACCTCCAGGGATGGGGCCTCAACCCCCTCCCTGGGCAACCATTTCAGGCTCTCAACACTCTCGTGCTGAACAACTTCCTCCTCACATCCAGGCTTTATCTCCCCACCTCCAGCTTTGCTCCATTCCCCTCAGTCCTGGCACTCCCTGAGAGCCTAAAAAGTCCCTCCCCAGCTTTCTTGTAGGCCCCCTTCAGATACTGAAAGGCCACAATAAGGTCACCTCAAAGCCTCCATTGCTTTGCCTTCCATTCCACAAGCTGTTTCCATTGCAAAACTTCTTACCTAAGGTGGATTTTCCATCCCACAACAGAGTTCATTTCTAACCAAGGGTCCTTTCCAACCATAGCAATTCACAGTGATTAGATGTTGTGCTGAGGGATCTGGTTTAGTCAAGGACTTGTCAGTGTGAAACTAATGATTGGATTCCATGATCTCAAAGGTCTCCTCCAATCTAAGAAAACTCTGATTGTAATCTTTGTGATTTGAAGGAGGCATTTGCAAGGATGATTCCCAAGGCACATGTTTGCCATGATGGCAATAATTGGATTTTAAGAACTTCAATGACCTGCAACCCAAAGAGGCAGGCAGGAACAGAGCAGAGCAATGTGCACAGCTGTAGATTCTTCAGTAGTCTTTTTGCAGCCTTTAAACTCTTAGATAGGCTATAGTGAGGTGTAACAAGAGGTCTTCAGGTGAATGTTTGCTATGTTCTGTAAGCTCATTCACATGTTAAATGATCAGTTCCAGGAACGCTGAATTTGATGGCTTCAAGCATGATCAAATCCCTTCTGAGTTGTTTTTGATGAGGGACAGCCAAGACTACTGTGTAATTCATGTGCCTAAAACTCTGCTAACATTCACACCAAATTAACCAGGAATTAATGGCAGTGAAGAATTGCTTCCCAGGGTGTGGGATAACAAATATGGGATGTATGAGTTGGAAATGTCATCATCTTCACATGCAAACAGCCAAAACAGGAAAAAAAGAAGAATAGAATTCATTGTATAAATAAGTCTGAATTATCAGCTCAGCCCTGGTTGAAAGTTAGAACACAGTCAGGTGCTTTTTCAGGCCTAGCAGCTTCCAGAACACACTGGTGAGCAACAACTGAGCCATCCTGATGAGTTCTCTCTAAGAGTAAGGGAACTCAGAATAAACCAAACTTGTTCCAAGAAGAACTTCTCCTCTTTCTCCAGTAATATCATTAAGCAAATTAACATCTCTGTTGGATGTCATCACTATGTTTGCATAAGCTACTTACCAGGGTGGTAAAGATATAGTGATAGTATTCTGTCATCATTCCCATAGCTAAAGCCTTGAAAAAATAAACAGAGGATTAATGTTTTTGAGGACACACAATACAGTTTTATCACATTTACATGGCAAATGAATAGCTGCAAAAGAACACTACTGAGAGCAGACTAGAGGGTTGGAATTACACTAAAATTAGGTCAAGCAAGTCATTTCCTAGCAGTTAGAGCAGATTACTGGCTATTAAAAGGAATTTATGGACCAGATCTTCTGATAGAAAGAATATTATTAGACTGTTTAGTGCAGTAAACCTGGAAGAGGCTGCTAGTTTTACATACTAATGGATGCATTAAGTTGCCACACAAAATTTGAGCTGACAGTATTTTCATTCATTATTCAATCTTTCCCTTCCAAAGAAGAACCTAATAGGAAATAAGGTTTTTATTTTGATGAACAATGTCATGCATTTAAAAGAGGGAGCCAAGCTTAGTGCTGGAAACTGTGCAGCTACTATCTGTTAGCTTTAACAACTGTTGCTGGGTTTAAATTATCTCCCTCTCTTTACATCACTCCTTTGCAGCCACCTATGTCTCAACTGCTTTTAATCAGGTCTTACATACATCACATGATCTCTACACAAGGACATCCTGCCCATGTTCCTGGTGCTGCTGTGTGCTACCAACTTCCCTGTTAGTATTTCCAACCACCCTCCCAAGAAGGAAGCCCTTCTCGTGTCTCCAAGTTCACCCTTCCATTACTCAAGAAAGGATAACAGCCCATAAATTGCATCTGTGAATACTTCATTATTATTTTTCAGTAAGCATTGGTAATATCATCATAGAATCAGCCAGGGTTGGAAGGGAGCACAAGGATCATCTAGTTCCAACCCTCCAGGCCATGGGCAGGGGACCCTCTGAATAATAAATACGATTTTCACACCCTTTGTGTCAGTTGTGACATGAAAAGCTCACATCCAGCTGCACAACTTAGAGCCATTTAAAGCACTGCAATAATGGAGCTGAATGGAAAGCTCAGGGTCTGCACAAACGGTGAAGTCTAATGAAAGCTGTTCCAGCATCTCCCTCCTATCATCTTTAAGATGAGCAGAATAGCTTTAAATCAAATTGAAAGAGGTTGAATGGTCCTGGAATGTCATTGAAGATATAATGCTCTTAATTTTCTTCTCACTCCCCTTGTCATATGTTTCACAATGCTGTAGTGTGAAAGAAAAGCTTCCTTTCACCTAGGAACTCCCAGGCAGAGCAGAAATCTAGGTGGAAGTGTCCCTGCTGACTGCAGGGGGGTTGGACAGGATGACCCCTCAGAGTCCCTTCCAACCCAATGTGATCTGCAGTTCTGTGCAAGCAGCACACCTTGATGGAGCTCCTGCTGGCACTGCAGCTCTCTATAGCCACCAATGCCTTTCCCATCTCTGTTTTCAAGGTGTTAGAATAATTAAATGCACATTTAAGGATTTGGGCTAAACCCTGACATTAACCAGGCTGGCTCCCACACGGTGAAGAGCAAAAACCACCAGCAGAGGTTTGCAATTGCTAGGATTTAATGAAAGCCTTTTTCTTATTCAGTGGACAATAAAGCAAAGCAATGATAGGATGTGAGGATGTTTGCTAGCAGCTTTGATTGCACTTGCAATAACAGCTCCAAGTGCCTTTAATGAGAGACATATTTTCAAACCTCAAACACACTGTTTTTAATGTAAACCATACAGCCTGCTAGCAGCCCTGGTGTAAACATGAGTTACAGCCACTAAAAGCTGTGCATTAGGAATGCAGAGTATTGGTTTAGTGTAAGTATTTGCTCCTCTCCTCCTTGTTGCAAGCCACAGTTCAATTAAAAGCCTGTAGGGGAAATAGCCTCTGAGCAGAAAGAAATCCCAGCCTTTGGAGCTGGCTTGTCCAGCTGAAGGAGACCATAGAAGCTTGTCTGCTCTGCACACTGCCAGGAAGCTTTTTATGAGCCATGCCCTCTACATTCTGCTATATTGAGAGAAGTCACTGGAGTCTGCTTCTGCAACATGAGGCCAGTTAAATGGGAGTTGGAACTAGATGGTCCTTGTGCTCCCTTCTAACCCTGATTGAGTCTAGGACTCTAATTGTTTTGGGATTCTGCTGGATCTCACCTCCTCATCTGACTTGTATCACCCCCAAAAAGGCAAGTCTTCCCAAAGCAGTCACCCCAAGGTGTTTGGCAGTTCTGCCAGTGGTGTGAAGAGAAGATGGCTCTGAAGTGTCTCTGTTAGATCTGTCCTCTCAGTGGAGCACATTGGTGTGCTCAGATACTAACACAGAATGGTTTAGGTTGGAAGAGACCTCAAGGATCATCCAGTTGCAACCCCACGCCATGGGCAGGGACACCTCCCACTAGAACAGGTTGCTCAAGGTCTCATCCAATCTGGCCTTGAACACCTCCACACTACACAGATATTACCATCTGACAAATACCCAATTGAGAGGCCTCCAAAGTGACAAAAAAAAGCACCAAGCAAGTATTTAGAAGCCTGATTGAAGCATCAGGGCCCTGAAGTACCAACTCTTGATTGCTGAAAGACCGAGAGACCTTTTCCTCTCTACATGAAGCAGTGAACCCACTTCTTTACAAGCACATGGTGGAAGGGAAGCAGCTACCATTGGAGTCCTCAAGAAAATGCTCTCTGAAATGCTTGGCTGATTTCCAGTCAGGACTCCATGAAATTCCCCTGTTTAAGTGCCACTAAAATAGGTGAGTGCTGTAGAGTAGGCTTCTAGGTTGGACTTGGTGATCCTGAGGGGCTTTGCCAACCTGGGGTTCAATTCTCTGGTTCTGCTCATTAGGGATGGAAACCATTAGGCCATCTACAGCAAAGCAATGATTACCTGTTTCAAGATACCTGCTGCCATTTCGTGGCTGCAGTCAAAGATGACATGGAATTCTTTGCCTCTCTTCATTTCCTTCAGCAGTGGCTTTGCATCTTTTGTGTCAGCAGGCAACTGACGGATTTTCAGCCTCAGGTTGTAGCGGGACGGAGCCTTGATGAGTTCTTGTAATCGAATAAGGCCTTCAAGGAAACAGGAGTCAGAAGAAAAGAAAATTACCACCACCAGAAGCTGAATGGCTGCAGGACAGCCTGCTGCAGCCACTCAAAGCTGCTCCAGTCCTTTTCTTCCCTCACAGTGTGTTGCAACCAATACACAAAAACTGTATGAAAAAGGGGGAACAAAGAGCACTGACGTGTCTGCACTCCAGCACTTTGTGCCCTTCAGACTAGCAGGCAGTAAGCAGCCCCAGTTAGGATTACATCAAGACAGCAAATCTTCCTTTAGCATTGCCATGCACTACCACATTCCTCTCCAAAGAGTTCATGTAGTTATTCTAATTCGATTAAAGCAACACCATAGGACCAGTCAGCGTTGGAAGGGACCACAAGGATCAGACAGTTCCAACCCCCCTGCCATGGACAGGGGCACCTCACACTAGATCAGGCTGGCCAGAGCCTCATCCAGCCTGACCTTAAACACCTCCAGGCACGAGGCTCCCACCACGTCCCTGGGCAACCCATTCCAGCCTCTCACCACTCTGGTGCTAACAGCTTCCTCCTCACATTCAGGCTGACTCTCCCCACCACCACCTTTGCTCCATTCCCCCAGTCCTACTACACCCTGGCAGCCTAAAAGGTCCCTCTCCAGCTTTCTTGTAGCCCCCTTCAGATACTGAAAGGCCACAATATCCCAGGCTAACAGTTTGTTATCAGACCAGCCAGCCCCTAACTCATCTGCCACTTTACACTGAGTCATTTCAGCACAACACTCGCATAATTCACAGCAAGTATTAAATTCTCTCTTTGCTACACAGGTAGCAGAACACAACTGCAGCAGCAAAGAGGCTCTGCCCACTGCATTCATTTCCATTACTCCACAGCAGGGGGGGAAGAAATGCTGTGAATGCAAACCCTGCAGTGCTCTGAGTATCTCAGTGCTGGGGCAGTGCAGGGCTGCAAAGCCAAAGTCCTACTATCCTCTACAGGAAACACAAAAGGCTACTCAAAACTTTCAAGGTGTAGTATTGCTGCTCAGCATTTCCACATGTAGCATGTTTGACTTTAGTAACAGCCCACACAGGCTTCCATTTTCAGGGCTGCAACGTATTTTTCATTGAGTTTCAGTCACCACCATTTGCTCAGGTCAGATGAATCGTGCAGGGTACAAAGCATGTTCCAGTCCACAGTCACTGGCTTCAGCAGCCCACCAAAGCACCAGCTGCAAGTGCTATCTGCTCATCCCTATCCACACTTGCAAAATACAGCCCTGCTGGCACAGGCTCAACAGTTCCCAGCTTGCTAGACCCTCACAGGGATGACTCTGGAAGGCAGAAGCCCATCACTCTCAGGAGCTGCTGCCTCCCACAAAGCCCCAGACACATCAATCTGCGGAGAGCAAGTGGTGTGAGGAGCTACCGCGAAGCTGTGTCACAAGCATCGCGTCCAAAGCCACCTTGCAGCTCCTCCCTGCCCAGAGCCATCTGGCACAACAAAAGCCACCAGGCAGTGCTGAGCACTCTCTGGGATGTTTTGTTCCGGGGGCAGCACACCAGTGGGTGAAGTGCTGAGCAGTAGCATTTCCTCACTCAGGAATTCATGGGAACTGAGACTGAGGGAAGGCTTTCCAGGTCTGGACCACACTTCAAAGAGAGCCTCTCTCAAAAATAAATCAAAGGCTGAGCCCTCCTCCCACCTAGCACTGGGGATGAAGTCTTTGTCTCGCATCTAGTGGGGGAGGAGCACTCCACCTTTCCTAGAAAATAAAACCCAAACACATCTCCCAAGGACAAAAAAGGGGGAAATTAATGTGAAAAGAAAGCAACCCAACCCAGTGCACAATGACCTCCCCACCAAAAACAATACACACACAAAACCACCCCAACAACACCCCCAAAAAAACCAAACAAGCAAACGAAGCCAATCAAAAGCCCAGAGCTAAAATCAAATCCCATCCTTCTCTCTACCTTTTCCTCCCTATTATGCCTGGATGAAGGCACTGGAGCTGAACTATCTTGGGAGATGATTCCCCTTGCAAGACACAAGCTACAGGGAGGTGCTGCTATCACCAGCTGGCCACAGCTGATGCTGACCCAGCCTGAATAGCAGGGGAAAAAAGTCCCCAGGGCACCAAAGGGAGTCAGCCCTGCTCAGAAGTACTGAAGACAGTGAAACCCCTCTGAGCCTGGACTGCTTTGGCTGCAGTGCTTCCCAACCTTTGGAGCAGTTTGGTTTCCCCCACCCTTCTTTCCTAGCTTAAGCATTGTAGGAGCTTGTTGGGAGATGAGTATTGGCCTCTTCTCCCAAGTAACTCATGATAGGACAAGAGTTTGAGAGAGGCTGAGACAATTGGGGCTGTTCAGCCTGGAGAAAAGAAGGCTCCAGGGAGGCCTTACAACTACATTCCAGTGCCTGAGAGGCATCTACAGGAAGGCTGGGGAGGGACCCTTTACTCTGCCCTGGTGAGACCTCATCTTGAGTACTGCATTCTGATGTGGGCTCCCCAGTTGCAGAGGGACAGGGATCTGCTGGAGAGGGTCCAGTGGAGGGCTATCAGGAGGATGAGGGGACTGGAGCACTGCCTGATGAGGAGAGGCTGAGGGACCTGGGGCTGCTTAGTCTGGAGAAGAAGACTGAGAGGGGATTTAATCAGTGTCCATAAATCTGAGGGCCAGGAGGAGGACAGGCTCTGCTCACTGCTCCCTGGGATAAGACAAAGAGCAATGGATGGAAGCTGCAGCACAGGAGGCTCCAGCTCAACACAAGAGGGAACTTCTTTCCTGTAAGGATCCCAGAGCCCTGGCACAGGCTGCCCAGAGAGGCTGTGGAGTCTCCTTCTCTGGAGCCTTTCCAGGCCTGTCTGGATGTGTTCCTGTGTGCCCTGAGCCGGACTGTATGGTCCTGCTGTGGCAGGGGGGTTGGACTCAATCTCTTCAGACATCCTCTGATCCTGTGACTGTTTAGAAGGGCTTGGGGTGATAAGACAAGGGGCAATGGTTTGGAACTGGAGCAGAGGACACTTAGATTGGACACTAGGAGAAGTTCTTCACTATGAGAGCAACAAAAAAACTCAGAAGAGCTTGCCCAGGGGTGTGGTTGAGGCCCCATCCCCTGGAGACATTCAAGATTGGACTCAATGTGGCCCTGGGCAGCCTCATGTAGCTGGAGGTGCCCTTGCTGATAGCAGAGCAGTTAGACAAGATGACCTTTGAGGGTCCCTTCCAACCCCATGCAATCTGTGAAGTGACCTCAAGTTGCAGCAGGAGAGACTCAGGGTAGCATTAGGGAAAAAAAAAAGTCTGGGGTAACTGCTGAGGCATTGGAAGAGGCTGCTCAGGGAGGTGGTGGAGTCATCACCTCTGAGGATGTTCAAGACATGTGCAGATGTGGCACTTCAGGACAGGGTTTAATGCCCATGGCAGTCTCAGTTGGCAGTTGGACTCAGCAGCTTCAAAAGGTCAGGTAGGCAGCTGCTATGTGGCTAAAGAGCTACCAAAGCCTCCAGTGAAGGGAGGAACAGAAGATGAGAACTGCAAGGACAATGCAGCCAGGCACAAGAGGAGTTTTCTTCACAGGCAAAGCACAGATCTCAGCCTTGAGTATTTCTAACTGGTTTGCAGCCTAAAACGAAGCACAGCCCTCAGATGAAATGCTGACCTCTTGTTTCATTAAGATTACAGCTCCCAGTGAAATGAGAACCACAAACTCAACCAACCCCAACCAAGCTCCTAAAATAAGAAAGCATTTTACACCCCTACAGAAACAATAGCTGCATTTTGGGAATAGACTTCCTGTAGTTCCTGTCCCCAGGGACACCTTTTTCCTGTCCTCTGCAGCTCTCAATTCCTTCTTTTAGCAGCCCCTGTGCCTGAGCCTCACCTCTGAATGGCTGGGGAGAATGGGATGTGACTAAGTCTTTTCAGAAGCTGCCATCAATTCATCTTTAAGGAGGATCTTGAAGGAGCAGTTTGTGAGCTCTCCAGCTGGCATCTTCCTCCAAAGAGATCAATCACATTACCTCCCTGACATGTTCAACTTCAACCAGTCCAGGAAGCATGAGCCCCAAGTTTGTTCTAAAACCTGTGTCTCCAGCTCAGCAGCCTTGCAAGCCATTGCCATGCCACCTGGGCTGCTCATCAAACCATTCATCATTTCCCTTAATGCTGCCTTTGTGCTGCACAGGAAGAATGCAAGCAAATGCAGTGGGCAATGGGCTGAACACACGAACCTTTCTCTGTGCTGAAGAACACTAATGCTCTTTGAAAGGCTACTCCCAGCTCCACAACCTCAGCAACTCCCCACATAACCCTACATGGCTCTGCAGAGCTACTCAGAAGAGTTTGTTTTCCGTGAGTTGCTTCCTCTCACACTTCTCTGTGCTTTTCTCCTTCCCTGACAGTCCTCTGCCTGATTTTGCTGGTTATGTAGCAAGAGAGATCTCATCACTGTGCTTTGAAAAGGGTCTGGGCAGAAGGGAGGAGACTCCCAGTTTATTGGGCATGGACATGAGGCAGAAGACTTCACTGCTGTGAAATGACTCAGACATTGTACATTCTGAGCAGATAAGCCACAAACTCTCAGGATGAGTTTTATCATCCTCTGCTTCAAATCCACCTCGAGATAAAAGACTAAAAGAAAACAAAGATAGAGGAATAGATCACTCTTGCTGCCAGAGCTCCTTCAACACTGGGCTGCTCCATGCCCTGTGGGGAGTACAGTGTGCTGGTTTGAGGCTGACTGGAATATTTTAATGAGACCTTAGATTCTAGGCTGCAAAAAGGAACCAATGGTGATGGCTGCTGCACTCAGAGGCTTCCTGAGATGGATAAAACAAGAACACCAACACAGATGAGACACTGTGTGTGTCTCAGTCTGTTTCTCCCTGGGCTGCTTCTGTGTAATCCTTTTGCTTCTAACCCCCCTTGCAGACCCTCCAAACTCACCTTGCACACAAGGCAAACTCTGGGATAAGGTAGAGGGGTGTAAGGGAGGTGGAATGGTTGGGATCCCCTCCTGGGGACTCTGGTTTCTGGGAGGGCTGTTGTGTATCTCCATTACCTTTAACTTGTGTAGTTCTGTCTGTAGCTGCAAATATTGTCACTATCTGCTTGTATCTTGTGCTGAGCTGTGAATATAAAGCTTCAGTCCTTAACTTTCAGCTTGGCTGAGTCTAGTCTGGGTGATTTCATAAGAGTAGGGGAGCAGGGAACTCCCAAGCCATCACATAGAGAAACACCACCAAGAAGTGCAGAGAACAGAGAGAGAAGTGGAACAGCAGCATGCTGGACCTTCCCCACTGAGGCACCTTCAGCCTTTTTACTGCACCAAGATCGCTTCACCCAGTTCTGGCAGTACAAAGCATCCCTAAAACTGTCAGCATCTAAATACAGTAGCACAGGTTGTGAAGTGTCTTTAATGGAGGAAGAGCTCTAAGATACATAACCCAGAAAGAGTGCCTCTTCCTGCAAACAGAATTAATGCAGCTTCTTACTGCCAGCTTTACAGTCCCATGTTCTAGCAGGGATTTACAGTCTTGAAGATGAAGCTTTGCAGAGCAACCACAAAAGCGGTTTGTGGCACCAGGCTGAGGGGACATTTCTTCCACTCCTTGACCTGCACTCCCACAAAATGATACCAACATAACCAGCAGTCAACCTGAGCAGGACAGAGCACAGCAATGCTAACACCTGAGGAAAATGCTCCTTTCTGGAACACAAACCCAGAGTGCTTTAACCAGGTGTTTGTGCATGTGTGCATAGAGAGCTGAAATGTAAAGCTCAACCACAGCATCCTTAGGGCTGGAAAAGACTTTAAGGTCATCCAGGCCAACCATCAACCCAAACACCACCATGCCTGTCCCCAAGTGCCTTGGCCACAAACTTCTTGAGCACCTCCAAGGGCAGTGACTACCAGCTCCCTGGGCAGCCTGTTCCCTGCCTGACCACTCTCAAGTAGAGACATTTATCTACTGCCCAGCCTAAACCTTCCCTGGTGCAACCCAAGGCCATTTCTTCTCCTCTTACTGCTAGTTACTAGAGCAAAGAGGCCAATAACCACCTCATGCTAACCTCCCTTCAGGGAGCTGTAGATAGCAATGGGGTCTCCCCTCAAGCTCCTCTTCTCCAGACTAAACAACCCCAGTTCCCTCAACTGCTTCACATAAGACTTGAGCTCCAGATGCCCTCAGCCACTCCTTGTAAGGCATGAGCTCCAGACCCTTCACTGCTTCATTGCCTTTCCTTAGACAGAGGCAACTCAAAAGACAGAAAACCTCTTTTAGACTAAGCAGAACAAACCTGTGTGGAAGCAGTGGCTGGAGGGAAGCAGACATGCCTGAAGTCACGTTCACAACTGAGACTGGAGATTACTCAAGTGCCTGCTATAACAGAAACTAACACCAGGGTTAAAAAACCCAAACCCCACACCACTCAACAACCAGGAATCCACACTGAACCTCATGGAGTCAGATCCCCATTCTATTCCCATGCACATCACTTCATTTTGTGGCTTGGGTCTTCATATCTGAACATTAAGCCCATTTTACTGTTTCAGCATAAGCAGCTGTAATTGAAGTGCAAGGCAATAATCAGCTTTATTGTTTCCCTTAAATATGCTAAGTGAGCATGTCAGAGCAGGGCTCTGAATGGTGTTCATGGTTACTTGCAACTAGCCAAGCTCACTCCAGTCTATTTCCAGTAACAATTCTGTTCTAAGAATGGCTTTTCAGCACTGCAGTGTTAAAAGTCCCCTCCCCATGCCACACAATTCCACCAGAGAGAATCGATGTGCTCCTGAGGCTCAGAAATGGCCTTCAGCTCATGGGAAGGTTTTGGTCCTGGAGATCATCAGAAGAGGAAGAAAAACCTTATCACCTGCCCTGAGTAATCAACAGCTGCCAGCAGACAGCAGCCTGGAAAAACAGCAGTACAGCAGGAATTGCATTTCTTCATTTGACAAAGACTGAGCTGCTGCTCTTGATGACAGTTTGTGAAGGGAGGGTTGAAAACCTATTGTCTCCAGTGGGAAAGTTCAGTAGAAGTGTGGATGTTCTCCCAAAGGCTGCAACCTCTGCCTTGGTGACTGAGCAGACGTGGAACAGAGCTCTGTGTCATCCCAGCACGGGAACCTCAGCTCTGCTCTATTCCTGCTGCCAGACACAGCCTTCCTTCCCAGATTCATTACACTCACCCCACTACACCACACACAATAACTGATTAGTAATTGATAATGCAGCTACTGGAAATGCACAAAACTATTTTCACTTCAAAGCTGTGCTAAGCTACCCCATCCCACCCAGAAGCTCTGACAAGATGCCAGACAAGTTCATTTCAGCACAAGGAGGACACCCACCCAACCCTTCAAGAACAACCAGTGCTGTGAAACCACCAAACACCCACAACACAGCAACAAAGCAGCCAACCTCATGAGGTGGAGCTGCCACAGCCCTTTGAGGATACCTTTATTTTGTTCTGACCTAAAAATCACACAACCAGGCTGGAAGAGACCTCCAAGCTCATCCACTCCAACCTAGCACCCATCCTTGTCCAAGCAACCAGACCATGGCACTCAGTGCCCCAGCCAGGCTTTGCTTCAACACCTCCAGGGACAGCAACTCCACCCCCCCCTATGCAGCCCATGCCAATGCCAATCACTCCCTAACATCCAGCCTGAACCGGCCCTGGCACAGCTTGAGGCTGTGTCCCCTTGTTCTGATGCCAAGTAAATGATTTCTGTTACAATCTTCCCTGTCTCTAGCTCTGTTCTTTTACAGAGGATAGTTTGTATTCATTCCTTCTGCAAGACCTCTTTCTTTACTGCCCCCAGGCCAACCCAACACTCAGTCACTCCTTCCAGGTCATATTTTTGTTAGCCTCTGATCAGAACAATCCTCATCTTTCTTGGTATCTACTGCCCAGATCTCTCCCTAGCCAATATTTGCCTCTAATCACAAGCTTCCCCCCAGCCCTTAATCACAGAATCAGTCAGGGTTGGAAGGCACCACAAGGATCAGCAGTTCCAACTCCCCTGCCACAGGCAAGGACAACTCACACTAGATCAGGCTGCCCAGAGCCTCATTCAGCCTGGCCTTAAACACCTCCAGGGATGAGGCTTCCATCACCTCCCTGGGCAACCCATTCCAGGCTCTCACCACCCTCAATTGAACAACTTCTTCCTAACATCCAGTCTCAATCTCCCCATTTCCAGCTTTGCTCCATTCCCCCCAGTCCTATCACTCCCTGACAGCCTAAAAGGTCCCTCCTCAACTTTCTTGTAGCCCACTTCAGATACTGAAAGGTCACAAAGAAGGTCACCTGGGAGCCTTCTCCTCTCCAGACTGAGCAGCCCCAACTCCCTCAATCTCTTCTCACAGCAGAGCAGCTTCAGCCCTCTGCTCATCCCCATGGCCCTTCTCTGGACACCTTCCAGCACCTCCATATCCATCTTGTCCCAGGGGCTCCAGAACTAGATGCAGTACTCCAGGTGGGGTCTCAGCAGTGTGGGGTAGAAGGAGAGGATCACTTCTCTCTCTGCTGCCCACGCTGCTCTTAATCCTACACAATGTTTCCCTCCCTGTCCCACACATTCCCATCCCACATCCTTTCCCTCCCAAGACATTTCATTCCCCTTAGCATAAAGTTACATGAACTGCACAGGTGAGCACTCTTTTCTTACTGGTAGCATGGAAAAAGGTGACCAAACCCCAGCCAAGAGGCACCAGATGTGAGACATCTGGAAATAAGATGTGAAATACAGAACAGTGCAAAGGATCTGAAAAAAATCAATTTTCAAACTGGCCCCAAGGAAAATTAACCAAAAAAGTTAAATGACAGCTTTGACCCCCAATCAACACTACCTGCATCTGCTAGTTTGAGCCCAGTTGGGATATTTTGGTGAGAGGAGTTGGATCCTAGGCTGTGAAAAGGAACCAGTGGTGCTGGCTGCTGCACTCAGAGGCTTGCTGGGATGGATAAGAACAAGAACACAAACATAGACAAGGGAGTTGCTCTCTGGCTGCCTCCCTTCTCTCCCTAACCTGCTGTCTGTGTAACTAATCCCTTTGCTTCTTAACCCCCCATGCCAATTCTCTAAACTCACCTTGGTTGTAAGACCAAGTCTGGGATAAGGTAGAGGGGGGGAAAGGAGATGGAAAGGTAGTTGAGAGCCCCTCCTGGGCACTCTGGTTTCTGGGAGAGCTGTTGTGTTTCTGCATTACCTTTAACTTGTCTATTGCTGTCTACAGCTGTAGACATTGTAAACCCCTGCTTGTATCTTGTGCTAAGCTGTAAATATAAAGCTTCATTCTCATCTCCAGCTCATCCCAGTCTAGTCGGGGGGGAGCAGGTAACACCCAAACCATCCCACTGCATACCACAGTGAAAACATCACCAAAATGCCGTCTTTCTCTTTCCTTCCTCAGAATGAAGAGTTCAAGACTGAAGAGCCTCACAACACATTTTTTGTCTCTTTGGAGTCATCTTTCTCAGCTTTGCCTTTGGCTCCTGTTCATTGACAGCACAGATTTTTGGTGTTTGCACTCATTCACTCAAGACCAAAACAAATGTTCATTAAGAAAAATACAATCCAAGCACCCCAGAACAACCTTGTTTAGAGAGCCTGAGCTGTACAAAACAAGAGCTGGCAATGCAAGTGCCACTGTGATGTAGAGCCCTCCCCCTCCCATCGAGGGATTCTTTGCTGTGGAATCCTGATTGTCACCAGCTCAGGATTTCTCTGGTCTGTGCTGTTCTGCATAGAGATCAGAGCAAGGACCTGAAACTAAGCTCCTGTTTTGAGACCAATTAAAAACATTAGGACAGGCAACTGATGAACAGGCTGCCACTTCCCAAATTTTCTTTCTTGAAAGACAATTGACTGTAGGAAATCCTTAAATCTGGAAGGACTTAATTAGTACCCAGGGAGAGCTTAGTGGTATTTAATTAACAAAGAGACCATAAATTACTTGAAAGGAAAAAAAAAAAGTCAACACTAAACCACTAACCAAACTCATTACATCCTGCAAGGGTTACAGGAAATCCTTGTTGAAAGGGAGAGAATCAGGCAGGGTTGGGAGGGACCACAGGGAGCAGCCAGTTCCATTCCCCCTGCCATGCCCAGGGACACCTCAAACTAGATCAGGCTACCAACAGCCTCAGCCAGCCTGGCCTTAAACACCTCCAGCCATGGGGCCTCAACCACCTCCCTGGGCAACCCATTCCAGCCTCTCACCACTCTCATGGTGAGGAACTTCCTCCTCGCATCCAGCCTGACTCTCCCCACCTCCAGCTTTGCTCCATCCCCCCCAGTCCTGGCACTCTCTGAAAGCCTAAGAAGTCCCTCCCCAGCTTTCTTGTAGCCCTCTTCAGATCCTGGAAGGCCACAAGGAAGACCCCTGGGAGCCTCCTCTTCTCCAGCCTGCACAGCTCCAACTCTTTCAGTCTGTGCTCACAGCAGAGCTGCTGCAGCCCTCTGAGCATCCTCCTGGCCCTGCTCTGGACACACTCCAGCATCTCCACATCCCTCTGCTAATAGTGGCTTCAGAGCTGGATGCAGTACTCCAGGTGGAGTCTCACCAGAGTGGAGCAGAGGGGGAGAATCACCTCCCTGGCCCTGCTGGCCACACTTCTGCTGCAGCCCAGGCTCTAATTGGCTTTCTGGGCTGCAAGTGCACACTGCTGGCTCATGTTGAGCCTCTCACCCAACAGCACCTCTGAGTACCTCTCAGGGCTGCTCTCCAGCCTGGCACTGCCCAGCCTGGATTTGTGCTTGGGATTGCCTCAACCCAGATGCAGGACATGATCATAAGATCACAAGAAGCTCACCTTCAGACTAGCATGAAAAGGGTTCTAGAGCTTCAGTCCATAATTTTGTCTCTCCAACAGATGGACTACACTGAGGGAGGGAAAAAAGGCTTCAAAGCCAAAGTAAAGAGAGAAAATAAATCCTAGAGTGAAGTGGAAAGTTGTTATTTTTGGAGGGCGTTAAATAACCAGTCAGGCACAGGAGCATTCAAGTGAAGTTGCACAGAAAAAGGACTCAGTTTTTCCTCCCTGATGGACCAGACTCATTTCCCCTCTGCCTCAATGTCTGCTTCATGAAGCACTACCAGGGCAGAGGCTAATATTGAATCTTTCACCCATTCTAGACTCATTTTTGTTTCCTTATCCCCACTTTAACAGACTTCAGCTCTTCTTACTGAGGCAAGACAGAACTAACCTTCCCAATTTACTCACCTATCTCACCCTATTTGTAGGCTCTTACCTTGTCCTTACTGCACTAAGTTCAACCTGCTCTCCACTCTTACTGATCATAACCCTTTAGAGACATCTCAGGACCTGTTTCTCAGACAGGCATTTCTGCATCAAATCTGGGGGAGTTGGGGACAGGGTCTAACTGATACCCACAGTGCATGGAAAGCAATTTCTTTGCCTCTCAAATCAGTAGCAAGCTATACAGCTATTTCTCCACAGATACTACAAGGAGAACACAACAAGCAAGAGCTGCCTTCATGACCATCTTTTGGGCTGGCAGGTGTGCATTACTGCAAGGAGAGCTTGGGATACCAAATCTTCCTCCCATTCCAAACTGGGCTCCCAATGTGGGCTGCCATGCCCATACATTTCCCAAACATCTCCAAGGATGGTGACTGCACCACCTGGCTGCTTGTTCTAATGCCCAACCACTCTCTCATTAAAGAAATCATTCCCAACACCCAGCAGTCTCCAACCCATTCAAATCAAAGTGAAATATTTCCAGTTGGCACCAACCAAAGCCTGCAACTGTTCCACTGAACCACAAATTGTTGTTCTGAAAGACCATCTGATTACAATCTGAGACTTTGCTCACTTCCTCTCCTATTTCAGGACAGTAATACCCAAAAAAAACCCCAAACAAACCACAATTCTTGCCTTAAGAAGTCAGCAACATTCACCAAGAAAATGAAACCTCTCTTGTTTGCCCAAGTGCCCTCCTCATACCTCCCACTGCACTCAGATTTTCCTCTTGCCGAGGTCTTAGTTCTGACTGCCACCAGACAGACCTCAAAGCAAAACCAAGCTTCACTGTTTTCCAAAGCTGTCAAAGCAAAACAAGCTTTAGGGTGAGGGAAGGGCAAAGTAGCAAACTGGTTTATTGCTCCTGCAGCTCCCCTTCAAAACAAGCTTCCAGGCTTGCTTTGGTTTCTATTCCTCCCCGGTAGGAGCAGGGCTCCTTTCCCGGTTCCCTCTGAGGAGGCAGATACTGAGATTCCAAACAGGTCCAGCTCACTTCCTTACTTCACCAATGCCAGAAGCACTGCTAGGATCTAGGTCTTCTACTTCCCCAGCTATTCTAGTTCATCCCTCAAGTTACCATCTTTTCCTTCAGACTTGAAGCTTTAAATAAAGCCAAGAGACATAGCAACCATAGCTGTTAGCAACTGATAAGACGCTGCAGGAAACACAGCGAGCAGGAGGAATTCATTGGCAGCAGTGAGCTCAGGCACCCAGCATTCAGCAGCTGAGGCAGGCTTTGGAGAACAGTTCTGTTAATAACCCCACCTCCTTTGCTCTCTGCTTCCTTGCCAATGTCAGCTCCTGTAATTCAGTGCAGATCTGCTAAGTGAAGGAACACGAGCAGTGGCAGCCCTCCTCCCTCTCCTCGCACATGTGAGCACATCTGCACAGTCTAATGCTTGAGCCTTACCAGTGCTGTCATCATAAACAACTGTGACTGTTTTCCACTTGAAGAACTGCACAAGGTCAAGGATGGCACGGCTGAGTGAAGAGAAATCTGGATAGAGGCTGACATAGAAGGAGTCCTTGTTGTCTGACACCTGATGTTTCCAGCGGGTCTGGATGTGTGGAACACCCAAAGCGTTGCAGATGGATTGCACAGCGTTAGCTGAGGAGCTATGGGATGGTCCGAAGATGGCAGCCACCCCCAGGGACAGCTGATCGCAGGCTGAAGAGGAGACAGAAGTCTGTCAATGACGAGAGGAAAGAAGGCAGTGTGCCAGAAGGTACTGCACAATTCACATCAAGCAAAAGGCACTCCATGAAACACAACCTCCCTGCTCTGCTGACAGGGCTCCCGTCCTGGCTAGCACCTCAGCTCCACACATTTCAAGTTCACACATTCACAGATTGCTTTGGGTTGGAAGGGAACCTCAAAAGTCATCTCATCCAACCCTCCTGCACTCAGCAGGGACACCTCCAACTAAAGCAGGGCCACTCAAGCCTGATCTTGAATGCCTCCAGGGACAGGGCTCCAGCCACATCTTGGGCAGCCTATCCCAGTGTCTCACCACATTTGTTGTAAAGAGCTTCCTCTGACATCCAACCTAAACCCATTTGCTTCAGTTTCAAATCATTGTTCCTCATCTTATCCTCACAGGCCCTTCCAAACAGCCCCTCCCCAGCCTGCCTGTAGGTCCCTTTCAGACACTGGAATGTAGTTTCCATTTCCCCCTGGATCCTTCTGTTCTCCAAACTAAACAGTCCCAACTGTCTCAGCCTGTCCTCACAGGAGGCATGCTCCAGCCCTCTGAGCAGCTTTGTGGCTGCCTCCAGACCCACTGCAGCAGGTCCATGTCCCTCTTGCTTTGGGGATACCATAGCTGGACACAGCACTGCAGGCAAGGTCTCACTGGAGCAGAGTGGTGGAATCTGGTCTCTGCTGGCCAGGCTGCTCTTGCTGCAGCCCAAGCTCAAAGCACCTTGCTCAGCCTTCACTGGGAGCTGATGAACAGCAGCACCACACAGAGCCATCTCTCAGCTATGTTCAATAAACACCTGCTGGCATGGAAGCCACAAAAGCCAGCAACTGCACATCTTCTGAAGAAGCACTGAGAAGAGATCTCTGCTCAGCTGCACCTTCCATTTGGAAAAGGGCCATGAGGGACAGTTTGCTAACCTAGGCTGCTTGAGCATTAGTCTCTTCCTCAATCCATCAACACCATTTCAAGTGAGATTCTAATTACTTATGAATTGCACAGGTTAAGGAGGTTCTAGTTAAGAATGAGGCAAATCATTAAATTTCACTGAGACAGACAATTGAATTTCTGTAACTGAAAGGTAGGGAGGTTAATTTGCAACAGTTAAAAACAACATTTTCCTTAAAAGATAGGAATAGAAAAGTGAAAATGTTACCCGAGAATGGAAAAACAAACCAACCTACCCAACCAAAACAAAGCTCCTTCCCTCCTTACCCTGGAAACATTCAGTTTTATGACACTTTTGTCAGTAGATAAAACTGGTCCTGAGAGTCAATGTCACGATGCTGCTGCATCCAAGCAGCTTAGCTCTCCTCTTCCCAGTTTAGGGTGGCCCTACCTATATGGTGTATAAGCCACCTCTGCTCTGTGTTCTCCCCCAGTATGCTACAACATAATCCAGGAGAAGAATAGTTGGGACATGCCAGAAAGAAGGCAGGATAATGAAAATATTAGGGAGCTGGAGCATCTCTCTTAGCAAGAAAGGCTGGGAGATCTTGGGCTGTTCAGTCTGGAGATGAGCAGACTGAGGGGATCTTCACAATGCATATAAACATGGGACCAGACTCTTCTGAGTGGTGCCCAGTGACAGGACAAGGGGCAACAGGTACCAGCTAGGACTCAAGAGGTTTCATTTGGGCTTAAGGAAAAAAAAAAATCCATCCTCTGAGGGCACTGAAGCCCTGGAGTAGGCTGCTCAGAGAGGTTGCAGAGTCTCCTTCTCTGGAGGGATTCCAAACCCACCTGCACATTGTGATCCTGGGCAAGCTGCTGTGAGCAGCAGGGTCAGATTGGACATTCTCCAGAGGTCCCTTCCAATCCCTACCACTCTGTGAATTTCCTTAATCCAATTCAGATGCAAGTATTTGTATGAGGTCTAATGACTGCTGTTCCTCCAGCACCTGTGTTCCTGACAGCCAAGGAAACAAGCAGTAGGAAATCCTTGCTGCTTCCCTTCTCTCAGCAAGACAGAAGTGGTTTATTGTGCACATTCTCTGCAACGTGGTGGAAATATTGCTGAAGTCTCCCAAGTGCCTTCCAGAACCCATGCTGGCACACCTTGGCATGGCTGCAGAGCAGCAGTGGGTTGAGTGAACTTCTGCCATGCACACAGGACCTCCACTGCCCTCCAGAGTGCAGGATCAGGGTCTCAAAGATTAGCCTGATGTTTAAAACAACATTTATGCTAATATTGCCCTTCCTAAGAGTAATCAACAAGCTTTATGCAAATGTCAGTAAATGGGATCACTAACAACAGCAATAGCTACCAGATGGCATTTCAATGGCTTCCCCCCTCCCCGTTCCTGAGACGTGAATAATGCCATGAATTCAGACGTGGTTTGCCGTGGCACAGCTCTATCAGATGCATACCAATTCTTCCTGTGCATCGAGGGCTGCTTTGTTTGCCTTGGCTTTATTCTTCACTGAAACAGCATCTTGAACTCCCATCTTGCCTTCAGGTTGCTCTTTCATACAGTGCCTTTAAAAACCCATTACCATTTCATCTACATTCCTCTTCAGCAGTATGTGTTACTAAGAGGTCTAAAGAGGCTGCTTTTGATGCAGTGCCTGCCTGGTCACTAATGGACGTAATCATGGACCACAAAATGAGTCAAATGCTGAAGCCTCATTGTTAAAAACCCTGCTTTGGAGGCACCATAATGAAATGAACAATTTTATGTTAACCTTTAGCCTTCGATTCCCAACCAAAGCACCTGTCAGCACAAATGCAGCAGGCTGCATGGCCAATTGCTGAAGCAAAAAAGCTATTAGCACTGGAAAATGACACAGTTTGTGATACAGCCTGACCAGTTCCCTTCTCATTCAAGATGCAAGTGGGAACGATGAACAGAGAGAGTCTATGTAATCTATTCAGTCAATGGCTTGTTGTCATTCTAACTTCAGCTGTTATGGTCTATCAGGGGTTAGCAATGTAACTCTAGGGCCAACTTGCACCTTCAAACAAACCCCAAGGGCTAAAAGTGGTTTTGTCATCTCAGGAAAGGCTGAAAGAACTCCATGGCACAGAAAAATGTTTCCTGTTCTTTACATCCTGCCTTGGGAGCGAAGAGAAACTGAGTCCCACTACACAGAACATGGGCTGCAGTCAGGAAGCAACCCAAGGGGCCAGAATTAAGGACCAATCCATCTACTCACTGTTGCCCAAGCTGGAAAAGAGAGAGTAGTCTCTCTCAAACTGCTTTAATCCATCATCCAAAACCAACTCAAAGAGACTTTGAGCAAAGCAGTGTTGGCCTCTAATCCCACACACTCTCCTCTGAAAAAAGGGCCCCACACACTCATCTTGGCAGGCAGAAATATTTAGCTTCTAATATTTTCCCTAGGTAAAAAGAATGAGAACAGTAACCCTGCACAGAATTCCTTTTTAGAGGCCCATGCAAGTGTTGAGCTTGGGAGAGATCAAGTCCAGGCACACTTAGAGCTCACAGCCCCACTGCTGCTAAGCTACTACCATTAAACCACAGCTCTCTTAAAATGGTCCAAGCTGTATTTCTGTTCACACCTGGACACTGCCCGGTTTTGAGAGAACCTGGGGCAACCTGGAACTTCCCAGGACAAAGATTGGAGACTTTTCTCACTCCGAAGAAGCTGCTCTCAAAAACATCCTAGTCACAGAAGGTCAGAAACCCAAAGTATCTCAGACTTCACCTTTTTAAAGCACAAGGTTTTAGAGAGGAGCAGAGGAAGCAGAGGCTATAATTTTTCAAGCAGTTGCCATTAAACCCTCAAAAGGAAGCCTTCAAAGCAGTTCTTTGATGTCAGCCCCAAACTTGCCCAGTCCCATTGCTTATGGCTTTAAGGGACAAACTTTTCCAGGCAGGCAAACCACGAGAGGCTTTAGCTGTTCACTGAAGAATTAACTATGCAAAAGGTTACCTTTTTTGGATGCTTCAAAGCTGTCATAGAGGTTGATCTTCTGAGTGTCGTACGTTAATGTGGTGTTTGGCAGAAGAGTTCTGTTCCTGTTGATTGTGTTCACAGCAAATCTGAAGGCCAATTCTTCTGCCCCCATTGGACCAGATTCCACACACTCAAAAATGCCTCCTGGTAGTGGGAGCAAGAAGAAACAAACTCATCAGGAAGCCAGAACAGCATACAGGGGGGATCATTGCTTTGGGAAACAATTCATGAGGTTGGCAATTTTAACTTCATAAACCTGCAACTGACAAAATGACCTCATGGGAAGTGTCCCTGCCTGTGGCAGTACGTTGGAACTGAGTGATGCTTGAGGTCCCTTCCAACCTAAACCATTCCATGATTTTGGAGAGGCCATAAATAGAGCAGCCACAAATCAAATGTGCAAACAGGTTCTCTTTTTTCCCATGCAACACTGAGTTCACCATTGTGAATAAGAAGAGTGCAGCAGTGTGAACTAACCATGCCATGCAAAAGCAAGAAGGATGAAGACCATGTTATTATTTTACATAATGAACTCAGATTTCACTGCATTTACCTCTCCCAGATCAACCACCACCTATGTGTGTGCTGGGGGGAAGGAAAGCTCAGCAATCCTTGCTTCCTGCTGTTCCAGACTTTTGACACAGCCATAACTGGAGAGAGTTCACTGAGCTGAAGAGCAGAATATAGACACAAACCATCCTCCATATGCCAGCTCTTATCTGTGTGTGGAACTTGCTGCTTCAAGATGCTCAAAGGCACTTGAATGAGTTCAGGCATTGACAGGAAATAGAAAGTGACTTCTCCATTGCTGCTTAAGATGCATGTAGAAGCATATTTGGGAACTTTAAACCTGCCTTTGCCTTGCCCTTCTGTCCTTCTGTTTGTTACTGAGCATGCAAGTAACAATTTTGAATGAAAATGTTGTGCACATCCACTGACTTAGCCTTGGGAGACAGACCACAAACTGCATTGCACACCATGGAAAGGCAGTGACTCAGAAGGATTCTCTGCCCACAGTCACAAAGGGCTGGTGGCTTCCAGAACCTGTTCCAGCACTCTGAGCCATGCTGCTCCCTCCCAGGCAGTTCTCTACTGCTGCACCACCTTGCACGTGGAAATTGAGGGTAGCAAGTGCTTGCTCTCAGATAAGCAGGCAGAGTCCTGAATCTTGCCATTGAGAGGTAGACAAGCAGCTGAGCCAGTGCCTATCTCTGCTAACAGCTTGGAAAATGCAGATGGTTCTACAGAATCATAGAATCAAGCAGGTTGGGAGAGACCTCCAAGCTCATTCTCTCCAACGTAGCACCCAGCCCTGGCCAGTCAACCAGACCATGGCACTAAGTGCCCCAGCCAGGCTTTGTTTGAACACCTCCAGGGATAGCAACTCCACCACCTCCCTGGGCAGCCCATTCCAATCACTCTCTCTACCAACAACTTCCTCCTAGCATCCAGCCTAGACCTCCCCTGGCACAGCTTCAGGCTGTGTCCCCTTGTTCTGTTGCTGCTAGCCTGGGCCTTCCAGCACCTCAACATCTCTCTTGAATTGATGAGCCCAGAACTGGACACAGCTCTTAAGGTTTTCTCTTGAGGCAGTTTCTCTACCCATAACAGGCAGAAGCAACAACTTCTCAGGTACAACCTGCAGTATACAGCTGAATTTTCACTGCTAGCTCAAAACTGATCCAGAAAGCTGCAAGCACTAAAATGGGCATTTGTTAATGTTTCTGTTGCTTTAATGCTCTCATCTCTGACAACTTCATTAACCATCTTGCAGATCACCTCTGCCCTCTAAGAGCAGCACCAGGGATATGGCATCACACAGCTACAGCTCACTCTGTAGCTCAGGAGGTTTTATTGACTGTCTGCAGCAAGGGCCTGCTGCAGAGCTGAACACCTCAGGTCAGGGTAGCCACCCAGCAAAAGCTCAATTGGTATTAGTAGTGAACAGGCTGATGAGGAGCAGGCTGGTCCATCCCAGCCAGATATGCAAGGGCAACTGTAAAATGGTCTGCAAATGCCACAGTCTGAGAACTTGGAGAAGCCAAACCGCACACAGACAACGAAGGGGATGTTGCCCAGGTCTTCTCTTCTGTTTCCTGTGACTCCCTCATGAGAAATAAGTACAGCTGAGAGCACAGCTTGCATGGCAAGGCCTCTGCACTGAGCTCTGCAGGTTGCTCTTAAATGGTCGCTCACATTTGCCAGATCAGCATCTGGAAGTGCTTGCTCCTATAAAGCCCAAACCAGACTGCAAGCTCATGTGTCTCACAGTGCAAACAGTGCCCTAAACCAGCAGGTGATGTACTGACATACATCATCATTTTCAACTTTGGAGGAGGAAAGCAGCCATGCAGACAGCAATTTGCAATCTGCAAGAGCAAGCCTGAAGCTACTACATACCTTGACTACAGCTCTGCTAGGTGTGAAACAGGAGCCAGGCTGGGATTTCTAGGTCACAGAACGGTTTAGGTTGGAAGGGACCTCAAAACTCATCCAGTTCCAACCCCCTGCCATAGGCAGGGACAGCTCCTACTAGAACAGGTTGCTCAAGGTCTCATCCAACCTGGCCTTGAACACCTCCCTGGGCAACCTGTGCCAGTGTCTCACCACTGTCACCACAAGGAGCCCTTTCCTAACATTCAGTTTCCATCTCCCCTCTGCCAGTTCAAACCCATTCCTCCTCCTCCTGTCATTACAAGACCTCATCAATAGTCCCTCCACAGCCTTCCTGTAACCCCCTTCAGATACTGGAAGGCCACTCCAAGGTCTCCTCCAAGCCATCTCCTCTCCAGGCTGCAGAGCCCCAACTCTTGTAGTCTGTTCTCATAGCAGAGCTGCTGCAGCCCTCTGAGCATCTTGATGGCCTCCTCTGGACTGGCTCAAACAGTTCCATGTCCTGCTTGTGTTGGGGGCTCCAGAAGTGCACAGAGGACTCCAGGTTTTATCATTTTCCATGACTGGATAAACCCAGATGATCTATGTTCAGTTATGTTTATGTGCAGTTTTGGGCCACTCACTCCAACAAGGACATTGAGGGGCTGGAAGTGTCCAGGGAACAACAAGGAAGCTGGTGAAGGGTCTGGAGAACAGGACTGGTGAGGAGCAGCTGAGGGAACTGAGGCTGTTTAGCCTGGAGGAAGCTGACGAGATCTCTCTACAACTCCCTGAAGAGAGGGTGGGTGGGAGTTGATCTCTAGCATTGAGTGATAGGTTGATAGGCTAAGTAACCTCCAGAGAACCAACCAGAACTTGGGAGCTTTTAATAGCACTAAAGCATCAGTGCACAAATGCTCCTCCACAGCCCTTGACCAAGCAGAACAAGCACTCCTGCATCCACTTGTTCAGCAGAGACTTGAAGCAGGGCAGTTTTGTTTTCTAGGGCTGGTATATATGGGATTGAGGTTTCTTGTCCTGGCTGTGGCACTGTGACATGAGAAAAGGGAAGTTTCATAGAATGGTTTAGGTTGGAAGGGACCTCAAGGATCATCCAGCTCCAACCCCCCGCCATAGGCAGGGACACCTCCCACTAGAGCAAGTTTCTTTCTTTTCAGCTCTCAGTTTGTTGCAGGATGTAGCCATGCAAGTAAAGCACCACCCCTCTGCCATGCTGCAGTGCACTAACTGCAACTGCTTTGTTTCCACTTTGTTTTTAGAGATATTAAGAGAGAACTTTTCTCCACTGCTGCTTGCAGCACTTCAGCCTCTCCAAGTGTCTCCTAGCTGTCCTGCAATTAAACAGCTACAGAAGTGCTGTGAAACAGAAGGGAAAGTTCTAACAATCATTAAAACTAATCTCAGTCCTACTGATGGAAGTTTGAACAGCAACTAACAAACACTTTCTGCTGTTCCATTAATGTTCTGCTTCACTACTCACATGTTCAGGCCCCAAACATGTTTGAATTAGAGGGAGGAGCTGCCTAGAAATGAAGCAATTAATGTTTTCAACTTAGTAAGAAGGTCACCAAGGTTACCTTTGCTGAAGGGATTGCTGCCCTTGTAAACACATGGTGCCTGCCACCACAGGATTATGCTTTAAGGACTTCAGGAGGCAGCTCAGCCTGACCTTGTGTGAGGTGTCTCTGCCCATGGCACAGGGGTTGGAAATAGATCCTTGTGGTCCCTTCCAGCCCTGACTAATTCTATCATTCTCATCTTCAACAGACTAAATACTGTTTTGAAAAGCTTCACTCTCCTGCCTCTGCTTGCATCACAAAAATGACATTTTTGCATTCTCAGTGATTCCCTTTTTGGTTTTTCAGCTACTGGAGGAAAAAAAAGGAAGTTGTGCACACAAGTACAGCAACAAGCAAAAAGGAGGAGCAAATGAGTATTAGGTGCCTCTGATAAAGCCTAAAGAATGGATCTGTAGGGAGATTCTCAAGTGTAACTGTGGGTAGAAGATTGTGAAACCAAAAAGCTTCTCATCTGCTGAAGTGGAGCTATTAGGTGTACCTGCTGCCAGACTGCAAGCTTCACTTGTGAAAACCCACTGGCTTCTGTGCCTTGAGCTCATCTATTTCCCAGGTTACACCAACAAGAAAACCCATCTGGAGAAGAGGAGGCTGAGTGGAGACCTCATTGCTCTCTACCACTGTCAGAAGGGAAGTTGGAGGGAGGTGGGTGTAGGTATCTTCTCCCTGGTATCAGGTGATAAAACAAGAAGAAATGGCCTGAAATTGTCCTGGGGAGGGTTAGATTAGATTGGAGATCAAGAAAAATTTCTCCCCTACCAGAGTGGTCAGGGATTGGCAGAGGCTGCCCAGGGATGTGGTGCAGTCACCATGCCCAGAGATGTTCAAGAAACCTGTGGCAATGGTGAGGTTGGATTTGATGATCTTGGAGGTCTTATGCAACAGAAAGACTTCTCTGATGCTGTGGTCTGTTCTGCAGCATGATCAGAGATAAATTAAGCATCACAGCATGGCTCACACAATGATGACATCAGCAGAGGAAATTAAAACCCTGCTCTCCAAAGGGATGAATGAAAGGTACTGCAGCAGCTCCAGCAACAACCAAATAATTGCAGCAAGCCTCTCAAAAGACTTTGCTCTCTGCTTCTCAGCATCACCCAAAAGATGCACCAATTGTGCCACTGTTGTGGATTTCTGAAATAATTAATGGGAAAGAAAAAGCACAAAAACAGAGAGCGAAGTTCAGTGCTCCAGAAACGCATTTGGCAGCAGCTTTGTGTGGAGAAGAGATTCTTGTGGGGTCTTGGAGGAAACAAGCAGCAGTAATGAGGCATGGGAGGGTCTGTTTCAGTGAGAGGCATATCAGAGATGCTGCCTCCCTTCTCCAGTGCTACAGCAGTGGTGCTTAATTCACAGGCTGCAGAAACTGCGTTGGAGAGGAAAGGGTCACACAGAAGGTGAAAGCATTTAATGGCAAGTACAGGTTCTGAGTACCTGAACCTCCTCTGCCACTTGTAACACATGTGACTGGCATCTCTTCTTAATAATCACCCAGCTCTGTTCCACAAGAGGAACATATATTCATACAGATACTGGAGAGTCTTTAATGTTGGACAAGTCCCCTAAAAATCAACTCCAACCATCAAGCCAACACCACCATGACAATTAAACCATGTCCCCAAGTGCCATACTCACAGGTTTCCTGAAGACCTCCAGGGATGGGGACTCCACCACCTCCATGGGCAGCCTGTGCCAATCCCTGACCACTCCTCAAGTAGAGAGATTTTCCTTACTGTCAAACCTAAACCTCCCCAGTACAACTTGATGCTGTTTACTCTTGTCCTGTTACGAGGGAGATCAGACCTACCACCACCTGGCTCCAACCTCCTTTCAAGCAGTTATACAGAACATCTCCCCTCAGCCACCTCTTCCCCAGGCTGAACACCTCCAGCCCTGTTCTCCAGACCCTTCATCTGCTTCCTTGCCCTTGTCTAGGCATGCTCCAGCCCCTCAATGTCCTTCTTGGAGCAAGGAGCATCATTCCCAACACACTTGCACTGCTTGTCCTTTCATTCTGTCTCCATCTCCACCCCAGAACCCTGCACCAGTCATACCCAGAGTTTGGCTTCAGATTATTTTGTTGTATTACAAGTCTAAATGCCAAGGAGTTATTAACTAATGTGATAATTATGCTCAACAGGGTTGTTCACTAATTTAATGATTAGGTTTTAAGTACTGCACAAGAAGCCTCTTGGGAAAAATCAGAAAGGGTTTTTGGCAAGAAAGCAGGAGCTGTGCACCTACCTTAGCTGAACCCTGCACGTGGAACAGCTATGAACTCTTCTCCATCTAAAGCAGCTCTGCCTTTTTGTCCTCCTCCCCATATTTTTCTAGTGTGTGGCCAAGCTCTTCCAGACACACAACCCCAAGCAGAACACTCACTTAGCTCATGCAACCACAGCATTATCTTGGCTGGTTCAGTCACAAGGATAAGCTTCAGCTTTAAAGCCTTTAAACTACTTCATCTCCTGTTTGTAAGGCTCCACCGTTCTCTTCTGCTTAGCATGGTTTCAGACGTGGTAGGGTTTCTCCATCCACTATGCTAAGTTTCACCCCATGCTGATGGGGTGGGCCACTGCCCAGGTAAGGACCTGCATAGAGGGATGCACTCAGAGGGTTGCAGTCAATGGCTCAGTGTCCAAATAGAGACCAGTGACAAGTGGTGTCCCTCCAGGGTTGGTACTGGGACCAGTGCTGTTTGATTAATCTCCATCCCCTACTGCTTTCTAGTAGTAGGGAACAGCTTTTCAACTGACACAGGTAGAAACAGATCACTCTGCAACAAAAAAAGTCAGCTGTCACACACAAAGACAGCATACAAATGAGATTTAACTTCCATCACCCAAAATTCTCCTGCTCCCTTTGTTAGTGGCCATTGGTGAGAACGCAGGGGTTCAGCCTTTCCTCATGATTTATGGGCACTCAGCAGGCTCAGTCTCTTTAGAATTCAGCTCAAATCTGTAATGAGTCAGAGCTGCAGAAGAGCCTGTTCAGAATGAGCAGTGACAACTTAGTTGAGATGCTGCTCGTGCCATGGAAACAATCAAGTGTGACATCTTGTCTTGTACATCTGGCAACAAGTTCACTCAGGAAACATTAAGAGTCACTTCTGCTTTTCAGACTGGTGGCAATACAGACTGGAGAGTGAAGCATTCACTTTGGGGGCTTGACCTTCCCAGTTCAAGAGGGACAGGGGACTACAGGAGATTGTCCACTGGAGGGCCATGGAGATGCTGAGGTGCCCAAAATTGAACTGAGTTCTCAAGGTGCTGGGCACAGGAGCACAATCACTCCCCTGGTCCTGCTGCTCACACTGCTCCTAACAGTGACCAAGTGACGCTCTTTGGCCTTCTTGGCCACCCAGGCACACTGGCTCATGTTCAGATAGCTGCTGATGAGCACCTTTGGGCCCTTTCCAGCCACTCTGGCACAAGCCTGGAAGGTTCATGTGGCTGTTGCAGCACAGGCACTTGGCCTCCTTGAATCTCATACAGCTGACCTCAGTGCACCAATCCAGCCCAGCCAGGTCCCTCTGCAAAACATTCCCACTCTCAAGGAGGTCAACATTCCCTTCCAACCTTTCATCTGCAAACCCACTGAAGTTCCCCCCTTCAGATGTGAAGATACTTCCCAAACTGGCAAAGGCTCCATGAACTCCATGGAGCCTGGAGGTCTGTTCTTCCAAAGCAGCAGGTTAATGAAGTGCACTTATGTTAGCCTGCATGTGGGATGCAGAGCAGACATTCAGGCAGTGCACTGAAAAAGTAATGCAGAGAAGTGAAGCCAAAGCACTGACCCAGACCAAACAAGGAATAGGAGGGTATCAGCTGGGCATCCAAGCCTAAAATAAGAGCCCTGCTCCAATCCTCATCTCAGCAAGCTGTTTCCTTCAGAAACAACCCAACTGGGCTATTTTAAATTTATAGATCTTCAGAGGCAGGGAAAGAGTTTAATAAACACATTAGAAACAGATTTGAACTCAGTTCTCCATTCTGAATAGTTCAGCTCAAAGATTTTTATGCCCCAGGCTGAAAGCTGCTTGTTGATTGTGCCTTGCACAGCACCAGCAAATGAGAGGCAACTGTAATCAGAAAGGGTTCTCAGCAGCAGGAGGTTCAGATGCTGTCCCTTGCTCATGCTGTTGTAGGTAATCACTGCTGCTAGAGTTAGAGAATCCTTCAAATAAAATACCTACTACAGTCTTGCTCAGCTAGCCCCCAGCTCTTCTGTGTTATAATAACCTCTGCTATTTAAACCACTCTATTCCAGACTAGGAAGGAAATAAATTCTCCCAATAAGTACAGCAAACTGAAAAATTAAAAGAGTTGACAGTCTGAATACTGACAGAACAAATCCTCTGAAGGTTAGACTTGCCTGGCCAAAACCAGCAAAACCCCAGTATCTCAGTGTCCTTAGTGGGGATATTTCTTCCCTCACTCCCAACTTAGTGGCTCCTTGGCTATCCATTTGCTTTCAGCTGCTTAACTTCTGTCACCCCATACATTAACATCTCTTGCTTCAGTACTTTGCTAATACAGAATCAAGCAGGTTGCAAGAGAGGTCCAAGCTCAGCCAGTCCAACCTAGCACCCAGCCCTAGACAATCAACCAGACCATGGCACTACGTGCCCCAGCCAGGCTTTGCTTCAACACCTCCAGGGACAGCAATTCCACCAGCTCCCTGGGCAGCCCATTCCCCTGCCAATCACTCTCTGAAGAGCTTCCTTCAGTGTACCTTTCAGTGTATCTCTAAAATTGTTCATGTGGTCCTAAAGCATGGAAGGTCTTCACTCAATCTGGAAGAGAACAGTTGCCATGGATAGTGCTGATAGATTCTTTTACAGCTCTGAAACTTGAAAAGTCTGGAGAAAGTCAGCAATGTAGAAGGAAAAGGAAGACAGAGCCAGAACCACTCAAGATTGACTCATTGCTATTGCTGAAATTGTCTTTGCAGGAAAGGATAAGCAAAGTCCACACAAACCACAAGCCAAAGCCATTTCTGCTCAGCTAAACTTATCATTTTGATCAAAACAAACATGAGGAGTGAGAAAGAGGTTCCCTAGAGACAACTGCTGCAGCAAGATGATCTGAACATCACTTTTGCCTTCATTCAGTAACTGATATGCATCTCAGTGCCTCAACACTTCACCTGCAGCTTCTACCTAGCCCTCAGTCAGATCCCCTGACAGCACAGGAGCACAACATCCCACTCCAGAAATGTTGTTTGCTCACTCATCAAGCTATAGATATGGGTTTTTATCAGGAGCTGCTCCTCAGACAAGCTTGGAGCACAACAAATTAACGACCATCACATGTACTGCTAAAAATGTCATGTCCCAAAGCAAAGAAACAAACCAGCAAGAGTAGCAGTGATTACAGGAAGCAATAATAAATAGCACTGATAATGACTTTGGACAGCAGCAGATGATAGCAGGACAGAATTTACTGTGGCAAAAGTAGTTTGAATGATGTGTGCCAAACACCAAAAGAGATTCCAAGAGGCAGCACCCAAGAAAATCAGTCAAGAACAACACAGAGGGTGTGCAGAACTGCTGGCACCTAGTCCTGTAGCTGCTTAAATCAATTAAGATGATATTTCCCTCACTTGTGTTACCAAATTGAGTTGGTGAGCAGTTGGAGCACTCCACATCTTGCCAGCTTCCTCAGCTATTCCACTGTTACCTTCATTATGGCTTTCATAGGAGGTTTATTTTTAGCATCCATAAGAGACAAGCTTTCAAGCAGATACTAAGTTCCACTAAAGGGCCAAAGTGTTTCCTCTAACTATAGATACTACAATATGTGGTTCATGGATCTTGATTGGATCCACATAAAATTTAGATAGAGGAGAGGAAAAACACCACCTTAATTTCTTGATACCACCACCACTTGGTTATACAAGTTGCAGCTTCTCTAGGAAATTGGTCTGTGCCTCTGCAAAGAGTCAAAAGTAAAGCATGTTCCAGATTCATAACCCACCAAGAGGCTCCTGCAATAGCTCATTGTTTCCTTTAGAGTCTCAATGCTTTGCCCCTACAAAGCTATCACAGACCCATGCAGGGTGGCAAAGCCCCTCAGCATCACCAAGTCCAACCTAGAACCCTACAACATTCACCTTAAACCATAGCCTCAAGCACCACATCCAAACCACCCTGAAACACAGCCAGGCTGGGTGACTCCAGCACCTCCCTGGACAGCTTATTCCAGTCCCTCACCGCTCTGTCAGTGGAAAAACCTTTTCCTGATGTCTAATCTAAACCTCCCCAGCCTCAGTTTGAGGTCATTCCCTCTTGTTCTATCTCCAATTACCTGTGAGAAGTGACCAGGAAATTCACTTCCACAGAACCTACTGAAGAGACTCTGGTTTGGCAAGGGAAGCATTTACAGCACAAAGCAAGCTGTGATGATCTCTGCTTGCTCTGGCCCAGTGCCACATTATTAATAATGCAGCTTTGCCATGTCCCTTATTGATTATACATTAGCAGCAGTGATGGGCTAAAACCAGCATCCTTAGGCAGGTGTCTGATGAGGCTTTTGATAAATGATCTAGTCAGAGGTGCAGCTTTACAAGAGAGCTCAGTACGCAGCATCATTCAATTCCTCACTGTAACCCTAGCTTGGCATTCCAGGCTCAGCACAGAGTTCTGGAAAGGTTTGGGTTGCCAGGCACCTTTCAAGCATCATCTAGTCCAACCCCCTGCAACTGCTGGAGCACATCAGCTGACAGCCAGCAGTGACAACAGCATCCCTCAGCAAGGGAGTCAGACAGCAAGCGTGTCAGAAGCTATCCTGTGCCAGACTGAAGATCTGACAGCCCCAACAGCCCACAACCACGGGCACCCAGGAAGGGAAAGTGCAAAGGGAAGCACATAAGGATCATTGTGCCATTCTCACAGGGGTTGTGTGAGAGCCACAGGTGCAGTTTGCTGAACAAAAGGTTTCTCTGGACACATCCTCAACCATTAGAAGTGGTCCCTGTTTGGCTACGAACTTCCAGTGCTAACTGTGTTTTGCAGCAGGAATTCCCACCAAACCTGCTGCCTGTTAGGGCTGCATTAGAAGAAAGGATGAGCTTCATTCCATATTCACCTTCTCCACACTGCTCATTATTTTACAGCCCTCTGTTCTAAGCCTATTCAGCTGTCTGTTTTCTGGAGGGAAGTCAAGAGTCCTACTGAATTATTTCATAGGTGGAAGCCACTGAGTATCTTTGATCATTCTTTTCTGAAGCTTCTCAGAACTAATACACTGCAGCTGGGTATTAAAACTATCAAAACTCTCTCTTTTAACTGTGCAACTATAAAGACAGTTCAATCAGGCTGTCTGAGAAATACAAGCAACAGAAAAAATAAAGGTCAGACATTAGACTTGTACAAAGACATAAACACCCATGGATTCCTCTCCTGCATGTTCCAAAGTGCATTTGCAGCACCATCAATGCTTCTGCTACCTGAACCCCTTCAACATTTTCATTTCTCCTGTAATAAATAGAACTATTTTTCTACCAGTGCTGCTAAACTCCCTGCTCCAAAAGCCACCAAATGGTGTCAAAAGGCCATATCTGGTTTCAAGCTTCTCATGACATAAACTAAGGAAACAAGGAGCAGAAAGTTTAGCAAGAGATGGTAACGACCTGAACAAAAGGCTTGCTCGCTGTGCACAGGACACAAACCCCCACAGCTGTGTGCTGAAGGACAACCAGACTGCCAAGGTGATTGCTCACCTGTTACTCCCACTCTAAGACCAGAGCAGCCCAGGTTCCACAGACACCAAACACAGGGCTAGAGAGCTAGAGGGTCCACACCTGGTTAAGTCCAACTGCTATTAGCTGATTTTTTTAACCCTGCTTTTTCATCTCCTCCTTTTTTCCCCTCTCCCCCTTTTTCTTTCCTTCTCCCTCTCCCCACTCTCCTGCCCTGACAGAGTGGCAGCAGACAATTTCTTTTCCAGGAATACCCCAAACCCATTTTATTCCTGGTAACCTACAGGCTCCTCTTTCAAAAGAGAAGAGGAAAATGACCATTACAAAGCATCTCACTGGACCTTTGTGCAGTTGTGATCACACCAGAAGGCTGTACCATTTATAACTAATTGAGCATTCCCATCTTCAGGATTTTCCTTTCATAATCCCTGGTATGGCAGACTCCAGACATTGTTCTGTGGAACAGTTTTTAATCTAATTTCCTTGTCACTTGGGGGAGGAGGGGGTTGGATAAGTGTGTACACAGCCAAGCTGAAACCACGGCTCACAAAAAGGAATTGCTGCTTACACAAAGCCCTGCAGAAGCACTGCTCTTGCAGTACCAGCCCCACGTGTAGACCTGCTCTTTATTGATCCTGAACTATTTATTGAGGTCATTTTCCTATGCAGTTTATCCAGTGGGCTCACAGGCAGTGTGTTTTGAAGAGAAGCAAACAATAAATTATCAGACTTGGAGCCCTACTCATAAGGCACAAGTTGGAGCCTGACTTTCAGGCACTTGCCCTACCTCTTCAACTAAAAGCAAGTCTCTGCCTTTTCCAGTCCTGGTAAATACCATTTAAGTTCTACTACAGAGCTGTTAACCAACAACACAGCACTGAAGAAAGCACACACAGAGCTGATGGCAAAGGAAAAACATAAAGAATGAACCTGAAAGCTTTAGTTTTAATCATATTTGCATTAAGCTTACCTTTGAGGGGAGATGACCAGAAACCTGCCTGCACAGCTCCTCCTCCACACAGCCACGACCTCCAAAGAGCCTAGCAAACCCTCCCATCCCCTCAGTATATATACAGGTTGAACCACAACACCTGCTACCAATTGTTTAATTGAGCCTTGGGTAGCTGAGGGTGGGCACAAGCCCAGGTGGCCAAGCAGGTGAGCACCATTTTGGCCTGGATTAGCCATAGTGTGCCCAGCAGAGCAGGGAAGCGATCCTGACCCAATGCTGAGCGCAGGTGAGGCACCATCTCAAATACTGAGTTCAGGTTTGCTCCCCCTCTGCCCCCCAACTCCAAGAAAGATATTTTGGTGCTGGAGCAACTTCAGAGAAGGTTAATAATGTTTATGAAGGTCTGGAGAAGAAGGGTTTGTGAGGAGAGCTGAGGAAGCTGGAGAAGAGAGGGCTGAGAGGAGACCTTCTTGCTGCTCTCCACAACTCCCTGAAAGGAGCTTGTAGTGAGGTGGGGGTTGGACTTTTTTGCCTAAGGTCAAGGGAGCCAGAATGGGAGGAGGCTTCAGGTTGCACCAGGGGAAGTTTAGGTTAGATAATATAAAAAATGTCTTTGCTGCAAGAGTGGATAGGGATTGGCATAGGCTGCCCAGGGAGGTGGTGCAGGCTCCATCCCTGCAGCCACAGCACTTGGGGCTGATTTAGTGGCTACAGTGGTGTTGCCTCAGCAGTTAGACCCCATCTTAGTGGTCTTCTCCAACCAAATCGATTCCATGATTCCATGTAGGTACTGAAATGTGCCTTAAAATCCACAAGAGCCTGTGTGAGAGGAACAGCTGCCAATTGTGAGCTCTTATTTTGCACTGTTGAAAAGCTCTTCCAAAACCCAACATCCACCAGAACCAGGATTGTCTCCGCTCCTAAGGGAACACTTAGACCACTGAACTGGGCAGAGGGTGTTGCTGTTTGGCTCACCTTGTACCCCAGGCTGGCTGGAGCCTCAGTCACACCTTCCTGAATGAGCTAAACCCTGCAGGACTCAGCAGTGCCACAGGGCTGTGTGTCTGCTGCTACAACCTTCCCATGTACCAAGGTGTCTGAAGTCAGCTTGGGTGCAAGAGTTGTCTCCACCCCCTCAAAACCCAAGTCCAAGTGCTGCATGGAGCAGATTTTGCTACACTTCTTATTTTCACTGAAGCTGAATCTGTCCAAGCCCAGCAGACATCACTCATGGCAAAGAATGGGACTGGGTCTACAACTCAACATGAATTTCCACGTCCAAGTGATGCAAGCAGGAAGCTTTATGCCTCTAATTTGCCACGGTGCTGAGAGAGGCTGAATTTAAGCCTAATTCATGAATGTTCCTCATTTCTACTCAAGATTTATAGACACCAAGAGCAAACAAATCATCTCTGATATTTTCTCCCTTTGCTTTTAACACAGATTTGAGTTTTGTTACTTCAGTGCAATTCCCATTTCACTGCACTCAAAGTGTTTTCCCTCAGCAAAAGCCTCCATCCTTTCTGCTGCAGAGCAAATGAAACTTACTGCACTGCAAGAGGCAAAAGCATTTGAGACTCAGGCCTGAGCAGGATGTTAATGATGTAGTACAGAGCTGAGCAAAATAATATCAACATTCCCCACAATCTGCACAGCCAAAATGAAATGTCAGCCAATTCCAGCAAATGGCAAATGGGTTTACTCTTCAAGGAGCTGGTTTATAAATCCATTAGTTCAGACAAGATGACAATAAAGTAGGGGAAAAAAATAGGACTTGGGGGGGGAGGAGGGGAGAAAAAAAAAGATCAGTACAGTTACTGCTACTTTAACACTTCCTCTATGGTAAATTGTAGCATTTTGGAGGTATTGTTTTTTTAACAGTAAACTTAACCTCATGAATTCCAACAAGGCCAAGTGTAAGGTCCTGCACCTGGGTGGGTGAGATCCCAAGCACAACTCCAGGCTGAGTGAGGAATGGCTGAGAGCAGCCCTGAGGAACAGGACCTGGGATCTGGGGTGATGAGAAGCTCAACAGGAGCCTGCAGTGTGAGTGCAACCCTGTGCTGGGCTGCAGCAAGAGCAGTGTGGGCAGCAGGGCAAGGGAGGGGATTCTGCCCCTTGGCTCTGCTCTCCTCAGACCCCACCTGGAGTCCTGTGTGCACTTCTGGAGCCCCCAACACAAGCAGGACATGGAACTGTTTGAGCCAGTCCAGAGGAGGCCATCAAGATGCTCAGAGGGCTGAAGCAGCTCTGCTATGAGAACAGGCTACAAGAGTTTGGTCTCTGCAGCCTGGAGAAGGCTTGGAGGAGACCTTGGAGTGGCCTTCTGGTGTCTGAAGGGGGCTACAGGAAGGCTGTAGAGGGACTATTGACAAGGTCTTGTAATGACAGGAGGAGGAGGAATGGGTTTGAACTGGCAGAGAGGAGATTGAAATTGAATGTTAGGAAAGGGCTCCTTGTGGTGACAGTGGTGAGACACTGGCACAGGTTGCCCAGCGAGGCTGTGGCTGCTCCCTCCCTGAAGGTGTTCAAGGCCAGGTTGGATGAGGCTTTGAGTGACCTGTTCTAGTGGGAGGTGTCCCTGCCTATGGCAGGGGGTTGGAACTGGCTGAGCTTTGGGGTCCCTTCCAACTTAAACCATTCTATCATTCAGTGATTCTAACCTAAAGGGTTCAAAGGTAGAAGAATCAGTCTTTAAAGAAAGCTCTTCCAAGGCAGACAGTTGTTCAGCCTTTGCACAGATGCAGCCTCTTGCTGTGCAAAAGAAACCATTCTTAAGGCCATCAGCTTCTCTGTAAAACACATCTTTTACATTTAATAGCAATGACCTGGACAGGCTTGGGTCTCAGTCAGCCTTAGAGCAGGACTTGGAAAGGATTTGCTTTCTCTAGCACAAGAGTAAATAGGACTGAGGTTTGTAGGTAGCAAACAGCATCTGAAGTGAATTCTCTCTCTCCCCCCAACAGATCTTGCCCTAAAATTTGCATTATTATATTGGAGTCTACTGATCCAGTGGAGAATGTCTCTGCTCAGTGCAGGGGGGTTGGACCAGATGACCTTTGGAGGTCCCTTCTGCCCCAAGCCATTCTCTGATTCATTAAGCCCTCTTAGAGACCTGCCCCTGAGTCCATTCTGAGGCAGCACTCCAAGTTCAGAATTCAGAGTATTAAAGCTCAGGAACGGAGAACTGACTGAAACTTCCCATTTCTCCAGGAATTCCACAGCACTTGGTGAGGAAGGAAACATCAAACATTGGAACAGATGTGAGGAAACTGAGGTGCTGGTGAAGGTTAGAGGAGAAGCAAAGAACTCAGCAGCCCTTGAGAAAGCACTAATTAATCACGGCTCTGGCGGGAGCAGGGCTTCTGCCTGCTGCTCATGCGCTTCCCAAGCTCACCATCCAGACCTCCGCAGCCACTGAGTAAATAGCAGCAGATGTTGAGCTGTAAGACCACATCACTCAGCTGAGATCAGACATTTAATAACAACAGGCATGCTTGACAGAGCCTTGCCCTTCGTTCACTAAAACCATACTGGAGAGGCAGGAGGGAGCTGCTCTCAGAGGCACACTGCCGGTGTCCTTTCAAGCCTAGGAACCAATGTTCCCTCCTGGGTGCTCTGCTGAAACCAGCACCTGTCAGGCCCCACACCTCAGCCACACGCAGAGCTTTCACCCAGCAACGACCAACAGATTTACCAGGTTGAAGGTGACCCTCAAGGACTTCATCTCTGGGTGTTTGTAGAGCCTTTGTTTAAAATGAAGTGTGAGACAGGAAAGATTTTCAAGGGTGGGTGTGCTAGTTTGAGCCTAGCTAGCATGTTTTGGTGAGAAGAATTAGATGATAGGCTGAGAAATGAAAACAATGGTGTCTGCTTCCCTCACAGTCTTGCTGAGATGGGTAGCAAGGAAAAGCAAAACATTAGATAAGGTCACTTCTGCTCGGCACTTCGCTTGGGCACTTCGTGCTGGGCTGTTCTCTTCTGCTTTTGCCTGCTGGGGAGTTCATGGCTGCTGGCTGAACTCCATCTTGCTTTCTAACCTCACCCTCCCTTTGCTTGGCTGCTTCACCTTGCTTTTTAATCCCTCTGGCCAAACCTCCATTCTGCCTTGGGACTGGGGTAAGGTTGAGAGGGGTAGGGGGAAGGTGAGGGGTGGTTGAGAGCCCCTCCTGGGGACTCAGGTTTCTGGGAGGGGAGTTGTGTCTGTATTACCTTTTACCTTGTCTATTTCTGTCTATAACTGTATCTACTGTAACTATCTGCTTGTACATTGTGCCAGCTGTAAATATAAGCTTCATTCAAATTTCCAGAGCCGACTGAGTCTAGTCTGGGTGATTTCTAAAGTGTGGGGGGGGCGGGGGACACCCAAACCACCACAGTGGGCAAAGTGCATTTGCTTATCAATCAAGTTTGCTCTTATCATAACTCTGTTTTTATTTCCTTCCTGTCGGCCTGTTCTTGGCTTGTTGTGAATGAGGGTTCTCTAAAGGGTTATTCAGAACAGTGTGAATTCTTTGACCAGAAGGAGGATCCTATCCTCTGCTCCCTTGGTGGGAGCACCCATAGGAAGTTTAGCTTCAGCACTGGTCCCAGTAAGTAAAATACAGCAGAAAATCTGATTATAATCAGAGGTCAAGTTTCGATGGCTTCCATACATCTCTCAGCCTAGCTGCAGATGCCTGGCCAATAAATATGTTCACTTTATGTATATATATGTACACATCTCTCATCTTGTCCCATCATTGCTTCTGATATGGACTCCACCTCTCAAGCCCTTGCTTTCAACATTAATATAGCCAAGGAAAAGTCCATGATTTCAGAAAAGTATTGATTTAAACACGTGCTATTCCAACTACAAAGAGGCTTTAACTTAACCTACAACTGAAGAGGCTTTAACTCCAGGCAGCACCCTCCACAGACAGAAGACACTGCTCAGAAGCACAGGTTCATTTAGACTCCCGCAGAAAACCCATGGTCACACTGCACCTAGACTGATCTGACCAGCCACTATGCACCCAGAAGTTAAAGCCATATGGTATGAGCCCACCCAAAGCCAGGACAAGGAAAACATGTGAGTAATTTTGTTTTCTTTCATGCAAGGGTTTTTGGCTTGGGAACAATCCCATCACTGTTATCATGAGAGAACATTCATAGAGAGAAACCTAGCAACAGCGAGGGAGGCCTCCAAAGAACAGGGGAGTCAAGTGTGTAACTGAGCTGATGAGCACACAGGAGAGCTGATGCCCTGCAAGTGCACATCAAACTCTCTGTTGATATCATCAGTTTTTGTCAGAAATGCTCTGGCTGGCTGCAGAAACACTTAGGGTGGACTTCCACAAGCTACCCAGAATCACAACTGCAACACATCCAAGCTGCCCAAGCCCTTCCCTTTCACTGCCCTTCACTGAGCAGCTAGGGCTGGCCACAGAAAGGAGGCAGTTGGGCAGCTCTCTGCTCTGCCACTCTTAGCTTGGGACAGGCAAGAGAGGCTGAGGCTGGTTAGGCTGGAAAAGAGAGGGCTGAGACCCTCTCTTGTTTATCCATATCTGAAGGGGGGGGGGCAAGAAGAAGGGGCCAGGCTCATTGCGGTGGTGCCCTCTGACAGGACAAGGGGCAGTGGATACAAACTGGAACACAGAAGGTTCCACTTCAACATAAGAAAAAGCTCCTTCACTGTGAAGTTGCTGGAGGCCTTCTCTGGAGACTTTCAAGACACCTCTGGATGTGATCCTGTCTCGCCTGCCCTGGGTGATCCTGCTCTGGCAGGGTCTGGATGCTCTTCAGAGGTCCCTTCCAGCCCCTACCGTTCCATGATTCAGCAGCACTCTGTAATAATGCTTTACTCCTGAGGGTGTTTCCCTACCCCCACCAAGCGTTCAGCTCCTAAACCTGTGACTCACCGAAGTTAATCTGGATTTACACAGCTCTGGCCGGGGGACAGTCGTGGCCTGCAGTTATTTCTTTCACTTAGAGTGCTTTAAATCAGACCTTTTGATGGGAAAAGGTTCAATAAACATGACAAATCCTGAGCACCGCCTGCCGCGGAACAGAGTAGGAGTAGCAGGTGTCCATCAGCTGTCAGGAGCTGATGATACCTGCAGGGCAAAAGGTATTCAGCAGAAAAACACAGTCTTGGAAATGGAATTAAAGGCCATGAGGCACTTTACAATATAATTTCAAAATCATTGGTTGTACTGAAATCCACTCAGAAGCACCACTCCGGTCTCAAGCAATATTCTTGTTCCTTGCTGAAACAAAACTGATCTTTTCTTTTTATTATGTGAGCTACACCTGGGATAGGAGCAGGGGGGGAAGTGTGGCTGGGGGTGCTGAGAGGGTTGGGTTCTTAATATTTCTGTTGGATCCTACCATATTCTTGCAGGTTCCCTGTACGATGCCCAAGAAGTAGTGTAGGTTAGCAAAACCATTCATTGTGCTTTGGACTTCATTTTAATGCTGTGCCTTAGCAGTCTTTCACAGGGTCAGAGGATGTCAGGGGCTGGAAGGGATCCAAAGAGATCACCCAGTCCAACCCCTCTGCCACAGCAGGACCACACAATCCAGCTCAGG